>VXBA01000625.1:310955-392517 GCA_013399895.1 Serilophus lunatus
CCCCCAGTCCTGGGCACAGGAGGCAGCCCCGAAGCAGCCGCAGCTGAGAACGTGCGTACGGCGGCCGCTTATAGACAGCGATGAGGGGCCAGCACTGGCACAGTACTGGCACCGGGGTGTCCCCAAAATGATGCGGCCAGGAAAACAAAGATGGCACTCGGGCCCTGAGCGTGTGGTTCTTCGGTGGGAAAACGCCGGAAACAAGGTGGGGCTCAGCCCCACTGACCAATGGAGAAACAGTTTGGCCTGGAATAAGGCAGCGAGATCCGTGCGAGAACTAGAGGGCTTAAAAAGCCGAAGACAACAGCCTTCTCTCTCCTCTTCAGCTCCTGGTCCAGGGGAGAAGCACACAGCTCCTCTCCTCCTCACTCTGAGGTCCTGCAGCATGACTCCACATGTTTCTCTCGGCATGGAAGCAATTCCTAGCTTGAAAGCAAGTAGCCTTTGGAGAGGTGGTGGGAAGGGGTCGTTTTTCACTCCTTTTTGTGTTTTTCAGAGAACCTCGGGGGCTGGGGAGTAGTATCCACAGACAGGGGGGGAGAGAGATGACTTCCCTGCCCCTCACCCTGTTTTCTCAGTGCGTCACCTAGCTGAGAGAGCAGCTCCTGTTTTTGTTTTTATCCCTTTTTTTCCCTTTTGCGTTTTCTGCGTGTCAAGTGTTTCTCTGTGTAATTTTGGGGTCCCTGAGAGTTGTCCCTTCTTCCCTGTTTTAAACCCCCTGTAATAAACTGTTCACCCGTTGCTAATTTTGTTCAGTTTTCCATCATCTTTATTGCACGCCCTGAGATCATAAAAGTGGTTCAAACCATCACAGCTTGCTGGTGTAAACACTCCATCACCATAACAAGGGGTGCACAGTCTCCACCCCAGCACTTCCTACAACAGTTCAGATAGCACTAAATATGTATTTTATGGTAACAACGGAGAAAGAGATGCTTCATCTTATGAAGTGTGATCAGATGCCCTCAGTGACCTGGGATGAACACTTTGAAAACTGGTACTGGCTTTTTGGCAGAGAGACATGGTAAATGCTCTGGACTGCAGCTCAGGAGGAAAATAAAATAAAATTTCACTCAAGTACAAAAGCCATGCACAACCAGACCTGCAGTAAGGCAGAATACTGGTACTTCAACATGAACGTACCACGTCTTATCAGTAAGATACAGTCTGAGGGAAAGTCCTCTGCTGTTGGAGTACCACTGGTATGTATCAATGTGTTCATAAAATTCAACTACCTCATTCAAAATCTGTATATCATGGAATCATAGAATCATTAAGACCTCAAAAGACCTCTAAGATAAAGTCCAACCACTAACCCAACACTGCCAACCTCACCACTAAACTCTGTCCCCAAGTGTCACATCTAGACAACTTAGAACATTTTCAAGGATGATGATTCCACCACTGCCCTGAACAGCTTGTGCCGGTGCTTGACGAGCAAAGTAAAGAAAATTTCCCTAACAGTCAGTCTAAACCTCTCCTAGTGCAACGTGAGGCCATTTCCTCTTGTCCTATTGCTAGTTATCTGACAGAAACGACTGATCCCCATCACACTCCCCCCTTCTGTCAGGTAGTTGCAGGGAGCCAGAAGGTCCCCCCTGAGCCTCCTTTTCTCCCTCATCCCCTTCCCCAGCTCTGTTTCCTTCCCTGGACACGCTCCAGCCCCTCAATGTCTCTCTTGTCTGAGGGGCCCAGAAGTACCCCCAGCACTGGAGGTGCCTCAGCAGGGCCAGCACAGGGGACAGACCCTGCCCTGGGACACACCATGGCTGGCACAGCCCAGGGGACATTGGTCTCTTGCCCACCTAGGCGCACCTTGGCTCATGATCTGCTGCCGTCACCAGCACCCCCAGATTCAGTGGTTGTCATAGACTCAACCACTAGGAGATGATCTGAAGAGTCTCATCCGTTTCATGGATCAATTCTTTTTATTATTACTGTCCCCTCTTTACCCTGCCCCATCCCTTTAGCTAAAAGACATCCTTTGGCTGATGTCTATCTTCCTCTGTGCTTTCAATTATTGACACAGGCTATTTCTCATAAGAAAGTGAGATTGATTCTAACCCACAGTCACAAAAAGATGTTACAAGGCCTGGTAAGGAAAGCTCACAGGAACAGCACTTTCCATAGGCACAGAGATGCTTTCTTGATGCCATCGTAAGTAGGAGTGACAAGATTACTTGATGAATAGTAACACAAAAAGAAGATGAAGAAATATCAGAAAGTTTATAGAAACAATGTTAAATACAACCACTTGGGTTTACTTCCAATGGGAAAGAATTATGCCTCTGTTCTTGGTTTCAGATCTGATGATAATGGCTGTCATTATTATGCAGCATCCTATTTTCCTTTAATAACTACAAAAATATAATGAGATTTATTCTACAGCATTGATAAATTCTTAAGAAAATGAAAACACAATTAACCTGAGCTGGTTAATCTTTTATACATCTTAATTTAGTACATTTTCCTTTCTCAGAATGAGCTTGACCCTCAGATAATAGCCAGTGATTGCAAGGCCTGTGATGAAGAGATAGACAGATATTTTCAGAGAGAGATAAGTGAATCCTGGAGAACTGGAGGATTTGTAAATTCAGTTCAACACTGAACCTTTCACCAAGTGCTCAAAAAATCCCTCTGGTTAATGCAAAAAATGGTTCTCACAAATAAATGAGAATGCTCACCCCTAAAAGAATCCAGCATGTTTTTAGCTAGAAATAAACAGAAGTGCATCCTGTCTTCAGGTCTCATCCACAGCTTCTTTATCTTGCCTTAATGTAAATGACAATCAGGTCTTTGACATTTATTTTCCATGCAGCTCATGCTGTGTCTCTCTTTTCTATTTTTTTCCCTGTTCCCCTCTTTTTAACCTTGTTTTTAATGGATTTTCTTTATCCTTTAATTCATTGATGGAGATAAATCAGGAATGAACTTGGACCTGGTCTTCTGTATAGGCAATGATTTGTATCATGCAAACTGGACAAAATCACTTGAAGAAATAGGTAATGTCAGTCAGGAATATAAATAGGAATTTTCTCCAGAAGGAGACTGGACTAAGACTATAATTTTCCAAATACTGTGCTTGTCCTGAAACAGAATATGTATAATCAGATCGTGAAACATAATAGCTTTTATAAGACCTTTTTAATGGCTTTTTGTTTATATGACTTGAGATGTGCACTATTAACCACTCTGAGAAAGGAAATAATAAAAGGTGTTAGAAATGTATTGTTGCAAGTGTGTCCTTCAAGATATGTCCAGATACTATAATTTATGAACCCGTGCAATTTAGTAGTACTTCAGTAATATTAATCAAAATTTAAAAAATAGCAATTGAAAAGAGTATGTCACACAGAATGGGTCAGGTTGGAGGGAACCACAGTGGACCATCTGGTCCAATATCCTTGCTCAAGCAGGGTCATCCTAGAGCACATTGCAGAGGGTTGCATATAGATGGGCTTGGAATATTTCCAGTGGGGGAGAGTCTGAACCCTCTCTGGGAAATCTGTTCTTGTGTTTGGTCACTGCATGGGAAAGAAGTTCTTCCTCATATTCAGGTGGAATATTTATTTTAAAAAGTGTTTAAACTTGTCCCTGAAACAAGAGCGTAAATCCCTTTGCAAAGGCAGGAAAAATCTGACTATTGGGCTTTCCTTCCAGTCTGTCCAACAGATTTTCAGTGCCTTCATTGCTTTGTTGTGTCTGCAATTCAGATTACATCCTACTTTGAAAATATTTCAGTTGATGAAATTTGAATGCCTTCTGCAATGTTTGTCTAGAAAAAAAATCTTCCACATTCAAATCCTCCTGTAAAGTGGAGGATTTCTTAAACAGACTAAAATGCATGACAGAAGAACCTCAGATGGATTTTCAGCTTCCTATAGTATGGCACCTTCCTACCATCTTGAACTGGCTTAGAGAAACTGGAGGTTCAAGGTCTTAAACATATATATCATAGAATGTCCTGAGCTGAAAGGGACCAACAGGGATCAATGAAGTCCAGTTTCTGGTCCTGCACACGACTACCCTAAGAATATACATTTATTTGTTGGTTGGTTGGTTGGTTGGTTTAATTCAGTGGGGAGAGTTGGTAATTTGAGGGGAACTTTCTTCTTTTAAGAATATAGGTTGACTTACAGATTTAATCTTCTACATCTGACTCTAAGCAACACTAACAGGCATATCCTACAAAGTATTTGCTGCAATTCCTGGTCTTTCTAGAAAGTTCGCCATGTGGCTATTTTCTTACTCCATTTTGTCTGAAGTAATCTTTTTCACCTCCAAAATCTGAGGTGCAGACAATGCCTCGATCCTTGTCCCTTCCTCAGAATAGTCTATTTTTACACCCCAACTTGCATTACAGTGCCCCAGGTCTTGGAAACACTTGAGATCTTATATGAAAGCTTGAATATTTCTTATCAAGACTGAACACTGCACTAGTCAACTCTTTTGTGATTCTGGTTCTGGACTAGAAGGTAATGGAGAAAAAAAATCTAAATCAAAGAAGAGTTTAATCAGCACTGTGGTACATGGGGAATGAACGCATCAATTCATTGGAGGCACATCCATGGTGGGGAGGAGAGTCTTGGTGGTTCACCTAGTTCATGTTCCTGGATAATTCCAGCACCTGCTCACATTCTGTAAAGTGTGTTGAAATCTCATGTTATGCTCTGTACAGATGCTGTTATTGACTCAAAGGGATGGTTCCACCTGAGTGACGGCTGTCAGTGGGGGGTCTGCACTGTGTCCCCAAGGCTTGGGCTGCCTGTCACTCCACCGTGCACAATGGACAGAGTGACAGACCCTTAACAGGAACGGCTGCAGCAGACAGCAGTCTAATAAAAGTAATCCTATTTACAGCCTGCCTTGAGATGTTCCTGTGAGTTGAAAAGTTCACCTTTGGCAGTTCCCTGGGCCTGTCACCTTTACTGCCATTTCCCTTGCATGCAGCTAAAAAGTGTGGTGTTTTATTAACTGGGAAATAGAAATAATAAATGAAAGAAAAATACAAACTAAAGCATGTTGTTGAATATGGCAGGAGTTCCATCTCTTGGAGTTTAGCAGCAGCACATTTTTGTCTCCCTGTCAGAGAGACAAAGCAGTTCTTCTAAACCTAATCTGCAATATCACATATCCTTTGTATGTAGCTGATATTATTATCTCCTATCCATGGGCATTCAATCCTAACTTAATTAACTTGGCAAGCAAAAGTATTGTGCTGTTGCACAGCCAGTGTCTGTTATGCTCACAAACCATCCTACCCAGCTGGGTATCAAGAGTCTTTACCTGCCTACACTCACTTTTGATCTGTGTGACATACAATAAATCCAGTCAGCAACCCCATAGAGCTTGGCTCTATATCACCACTTTGAGGAATGGACAGACTGCTTTCCCCCACTCCCCCCTCCTTTTCTGTAAAATTAAAAACCTTCTGTGCTTACCAGATGAACTCAAATAAAGTCTTATTTTTTCACTATTTGATTAAACCCATTTTAGAAGATCAGAACTTAAGGCCTATGAATAACTACTGGAATTGCACATTAATATTCACACAGCAGTAGATTCAGATTTCAATTATGTAGTTGTAAAAAGATAGAAGAATCTGCTCTGACATAGTTTGGCACTCTAATGTGAATGAGAGAGACATTGGGATGGACTGACGAGATTTTTAATTAAGGAAATGAGCACCCTGAACATGACCCTTTTTTGAGGTTTGAATGATTTCCAGGAAACAGCATCTCCTCTGTTCCCTTTCAGTCAATGTTTTTTGATCCTTGTCGTATTCTGATCTGTCACATTTCAAGTGGAGAGAGAGAAGTGAGAAAATACGACAAAGATCTTACGGCACGTCTGTAAGACTAGACTAATAAAAATAATATCTTTGTGTAGTCTTCTAAGCTATAGCAAATGAAACACATTAGTCTGCTACATTACCCAGCTGCTTTATTAAATCACCTTATTTTTAAAAAAATTGAAGTGTGTTTGTTTATTTGTTTTTTATTTTGGAAAAATAAATTTGTGAAACTTACTTTAGCAAATAAAACTGTACCATTGTCATGTAAAGAAAACATTTTCAATCGCAATCTCTGTCACAATGTATAAATGGAAATTACCAGAGACAAATGTTTCATAAAATTTAGATGCTGTTGGTTTAGAGAAATGTAACACTTTTGATATAAAAATATAAAATTTTTCATTAATAATATTTGTATATCTATAGATAATATATATTTTTTTCTCGAAGTACTTGTCATTAGCTTAACTTGAATAGCAGCTCCATGAAGAATCAATGTCTTTATCTACTTTGTAACATTTCTGTTGAATAATCACTACTTAAATCTGAAGGTCTTATATAAGGACAGAGAAGGAAAGAGAGAGAGAGGGAGAGAGAAAGTGGAAAGTGGTAAGATCTGAACAGCTATCATGGGGGAAGGGAAGAATCTTTTCAAAAGGTTCTTTAGGACTTTGTCATGCGACAAATTAATATCGATACTTCTCGTTCTCTATGGATAATGATAGCTTGTCCCTCATAAGTTAGCTGAAGTTAAAATTCAAGAGCCTTTTTTCTTTTTAGCCATTTTTTCAGGAAAAGTATACTGCGCTTTAAGTGGAGACTGTTTAGATACAGAGCTACTTTGAGGTATTAAGCTCGGCTTGATAAATCCATGTCTAAATGTGGGAAGCAGAAGGGAAAAGTCAGTCTGTCTTTGTGAGAACTCATTATAAAAATTGCTATTTAATCTTTTGACACCACAGCAGTTTTACAAGGTAATATTTTTAACTGAACTTTTATTTGATCAAATTTTACTAGAGGATGTACGTGTAACCTTATTTCAAACTAAAATCACTAATTCCTACCATAAAGTCATTTGATTGTAAAACTCAACTATAATTTCAAATATTGTAACGTCTACCTGATGTAAGCCAGGCATTTCTTGAAGCTGCTTGTGGTGTCAGTCTGAGCTACAAGGTCTTCAAAATATTAAAAATAAAAATTATCTGAGAAGTTAAGAACTCTCACAGTGTTGAAAAACCAAAATAAGGAATATGTGTGCTAAAAGCAGAAGGAAAAGGTGATTAAAATAGTGCATTCAAAATCTGGCTATTCTAATTAGAAATGGATTTGAACCACACTCCAGGCAAAAAGCCATTCACTTTGGAATTCTTGCATTAAGAATGCAGTGGATCAACCTTTCCTAATAGCAAAAAAATTATGTAAATAAATACTTAGCAACTTCTAAGACACAATTATCTTTACTTTGTTACAGCATCTGCTAACTAAAAACTGCAGATAGGACATTGCCACTCATGCATTCCATCAAAACTGGGGTGAACTGAGAATTATTGTAATTACACATAGGTAGTAATGATGATAAACATGAAAGAGATTAAGCTGGTCCTTTTTAATTGTATTGTGGGGTTTTTGCCCAAAATTAAGTTTTTCAGAATCTTATTCACTTATCATATTGTTTTTTTAGTTGCATGAAACCAAAACACTGGGGACACAATCATCTTGGTTGTATTTACCTGAAGGTATCCAGCCAGAGTACTTGTTTAAGTTTCTGTCAGTAACAATTCAGTGAATTCTCAAACAAAAGTGTTCCCAAACTCACTTCATACTCTTCTAATACACGTCTAACGACACAAATAATACCCTGAAGGTCTTGAGAGCTCTTATTTTAGGACCAATAAAAACTGGATAAAGAACTTGGGTCAAATTTGAGAGAAGATTCACAGCATGTCTTTTAACAGTGTATTCTGTTTAGTGTCCATCTCCCTCTTCAAGTATTTGTTTCCATAAGACTGTGTTGTATCTGTTACCTATGCTTCAGTCAGAATGTGTTTCTAATGGTACTAAAGAAGCATCTGTGGGAAAGAGAGTCCTGCTTTTGCAGTGGGATACAGATGCTCCATTGCAAACTCCCACAGCAAGAGGCCTGAAGCTATTGTTTAAGCTTCCTCTTTCCCTCTTTAACCTTCAGGTAATAATACTTTGATGTACAAGTTAGGTTAGGAAGGTAATAATCTGTAAGGTTTTATCTGGGATCCTTCATGTGTGTTAAATTTTGACGATGCAAACATGACTGAGAGCTTCCTCTAACCAGATTAATGAAGGATTTTTTTCGTTTTCCCCTACTTAAATCCCTCAGCTGGAGAAAGTTTCCTTTTCAGTTAACTTCGAAAGGTTTAGCTTGTAGCATACAGAGGTATGAACACACATATTAAAACTGCGCCTTGCTATTCAGCCTAGTTGAAGTACAATATCACACTCATTTCCTGTGCGTTTCCCCATAGATCTGTCTTGCATCTAGGACATTACAGCCGCCTCAGCTCACATCTGTGCAGCAGTTACTGGAACAACTGGGCTAGACTGGGCAAGAAGGAACCTGGAACTAAAAGTTATTTCCAAACACAATGGCAACTCCATCACACTTCCTGCTCTAAATTAGCTGTGCTGGGATTGCACAAGCTGCACAGTTGTGAAATGCTTCCCTTTTTTTTTTNTCACAGGTCTTTTTTCCCTTACTCTGTCTGTGATAAAGACATGCCCCAAGGGATAGTGGGAATGTTCCTCACACCACAACTCGCTATATTCCACATACCTGAGAAGACCAGTGAGTGTTGGATTAGAGCTAAGTAGTCATCAGGAAAGCACTTAATTTGACTGTCTTTACCTCAGAGCAGTGGAGATATGTTAAGTCTGACAGCTGATTTCCAACAGGATTTAGCATTTCATTTTTTCCCAGTAAGAAACAAAGCCAAAAATGCTCTCTCTTTGTTCACATTCCTCACCAAAATAGCTGGCATAGTTTTGTTTGGCTCACAGGTGTCTCCTTACAGCCACAGTTTTCACCCCCAAACCTTAAGAATTTAAAAGAAGAAAATGCAAAGTAGAAAACTCAACTCTGCTGCATCTAATACAGTAATGATCTAGTCTCTCTTTTGCTGCACTGGAGAAAATTAGTGTCATGGTGATGAAACCCAGCTATATCACAATTTCAAGTGATGCACTGGTAGCCATGGCAACAAGGTATTCCCTTCCAGTAAATGTCTGTAATGGTGCTTTTATGATTGTACATCAAAGCCAAAGCATGGCTTTGAATCACCCTGGAGCAAGTACTTACTTCAAAGCAAAGAGGTCAGAACAATAGGTTATTCATAAACAGAAAATAATTCTTTTCCAATTTGCAAGTTTTTCTTTACGGGGTGCTCTGAAATAAAAGTAGGAGCAATATAGTGGGTCTTGCACTATAGTTGTGTACTCTGGAATTACTATGGCAGCTCCCATGTTCTCCTGGCTTCCTACATGGCCTCTGCTACTCTCCATGGGCTGGTGCTCATCACTGTGCCTTTGAGATCTGTAAAAATCAGCATGATGTAGTCTGAAAAGGAGGTGTGTAAAACTTGTAGGAAGGGATGGTTGAACTGTTCCAGTCAGGTTAGGTATTCTACTGCACTTATTGTGAGATTTTAATACCAAATTAAATTCTAGGTGGTGAAAAACATGAAGGAGGGAAAAATAGTACTTCAAAATACAAGGAAAAGAAAGACATGATTGTCTGAGGAATGCTAATGTTTTGAAAGGAATATTAAACTTATTGCTAATTATTTGTGGAGTCATTAAAGTTAAAAAATCCCTCTAAGAGTCCAACCACTGACTCAGCACTGCAAAGCTGACCATTTAAATGTGTCCTTAACTGCTACATCTACACTTCTTTTAAATACCTTAAGAAATGGTGATTCTACCCTACCAGTTCCAGTTCTTAACTACACCTATAGTGAAGAAATTTTACCTAATATCCAACCTAAACTTCCCTGGGCACAATTTCCTGTTGTCCTGTCACTTGTTACCTGGCAGAAGAGATCAAGCCCCATTTGGCTACAACCTCTTTTCAGGAGTTGTAGAGAGCAAGAAGATCTCCCCAGAGCTTCCTTTTCTCCAGGCTGAGCCCATCCAGCTGCTTCAGCTGCTTCCTCATCAGATTTATGCTCCAGACCCTTCACCAGCTTTCATACCCTCCTCTGGACATGGTTCATCAAATTCCACAAAGCTAAAAAATGTGAGTTGAAGATAAATTCCTTACTACAGAGGAATCATTTACATCATTCATGCAGCCTACTAAAATTCCTTAAAACTGAAGCTCCATGTTTTTCTTTTTTAAAAATTATTTTTGTAAAATACTGTTTCAAAAGTTAAGCTATTTTCTCTGAAATATCCTGTTTTCACTGCTATATTTTTACAGTGCATTATCCTTTACCATGTGGGTAGTGTTATGACCAAGTCAGGACACTGATGCTTCAGAGGATTTTAATTAACAGTAACTATGGAGAATATAATGAGCTCCCATTTAGTAACAGTTGGCTAAATATCTGAAATGGTTTACTAAGAAGTCAAAGGAGTTTTTTGGGGATGGAGTTCTTTATGTGGAACTCAATTTGTGTATTGCAAATACAGAGATTTTTCCTTTAGGTCCACATATATTTATGTATGAATATACGTGTGTGTGAGAGAAAACCTGCCTAAAATTGGAGTTAGCAAGATATAGGTAATTAGAGGACTTAATAAGTTTTTGTTAATGTCTGTAGCATGAATTTTATGATTTCATCCATCATTGGTAAACATTATGTCAACTCTCTAAAAACTAAAAAAAAACCCTAAAAAACTAAAATACTTTGGAAAACCAAGAAATCTTTAGCAATAGAGACTACTAGAATATTGGTTTACTTATGTTTCTTATCAATCCACTGAAGGAAGCAATTTTGAACTAGCTATGTCTTGGTAAAGACTGTGTTTTTTCTTTGCCTGGATCATGACACTATTAACAAGAATGAAGGGATGATGGCAGATTTGGCAAAGTTGGAAGCAGTTAAAAATCATATCCAAAAAAAGAAAAATAGAAAGGTTGTAACAACAATAGACCTGAACATCAGTCTGAAACTACATGAGCCTTAGATGATGAAAGAATTTAAAATAAGTTAGATCAGCAACTGCCTTGTTGATGGATGTGAGATGAAACTTTCTAACAGATACATCATGTACAATCTCAGAAGGTCTCAAAAGTCAGTGTACTCAAATGAAATTACATGAGAATCTTGCAGCTCAAAATACATGAAGAATAAATGCTGAGTATCGTCTACTTATTGGTCATAACAAACAGCCCAAATCTTTCTCCTCTGCTTTTCAGTGACAATCTTTTCTTAGCCAGCTCCATTCTAAGCTCTTGTTGCCATAGACTATGTACTGCATCACACTAATGCCAAAAGCTTAGTTTAGAGTGAGGGTTGTGTTCACTGCTGACTAAATCTATCTAGTTTCTGTGGAGTTTTTCTTGCATGTGTGTGTTTTTCTTAACTAGACGAGATGAGATGGCTATTGATTTTTTCCGAAGGTTAATACTTCTCACTGCTAAGTCGCCAAACCCATTTAAACAAAAATAAAAATAGTGTACCATTTGAACCATTCAACCAACCTTTTGCAAGACAGCAAATTATACATTGAGGATACAGAAATTCTTTCGAAAAACTTTCATTCAAACCATATCATGTGTTATTTGGTGCTACTTAGAATTGCAGTTGTCTTTACCATATGAAGGCTGATAACTACAGTCCAATAATTGTATACTTATGCTGCTGTTTGTCTGCTTCTCATTGCAGAAATGTAGCTTAATTAGAATTCCAATTTGCTTCACAGAAAAAGCTGCCAAGCGCAAGATCTGACATTCAAAACAAAATCAATACTTTTGTAGAACATTTAAACATCTTGGGTAATATCACAGGACTGAAGTAATTTGTGTCATGTAGTAAAGCTCTAATTAAAGATGCATCAGGAGTAAGAATTGTATTTCTTCATTATTTAGCCTGTGCTAATACTTTTAGTTTCATACAAGGGTATTGATTAAATGTTCATGTTTATTATGGCTCCCCCCTCCAATCATGAGTATGAGAAATGAGAGTTAGGGTAGATGAAAAATACTCATTCCTTATCAGGTATAAAAAACACTCAAGGTCAGATGCAGATAAGAAGAGGCAGGGAAATTGAAAGGTTTTGTTTAGTGAGTGGTAAGCTATAGATTAATCTCTAATTTTTTTTTCTTTTCTCCAGGAAATGTGCTCAAATATCTATCAAGAGAATGAAGTATCTGTACTGTTCTTATCTGTTTAAAAAGTGTTAGATTTGATGAGCTCATAATATCTGGACCTAAAAGTTTTTTCTAGCCTATAAAATGACTTCTTAAGGACATATTATGAAAGTTCATATAGATGCCAAGATATCTTACTCTAGGTATAAACTTAGATATTCCAGAGGAGCAAATCATTAATCAAAATATAATTTGGTATTGACTAAAAAGTGTAGCAGAGACTTAAAAAAATATATTGGCCACCTTCCTTCCATAACAAGGGTGTTTCCAAACCTTAAAAAGGAGTCCTACTGGTGCAGAAGACATTTTCAGTTATATATTTGAATTTCTAGTAGTAGCTCTAGTGGTAGTTCTTTTTATTCTTAAAAACACTCTCCTTATGTTTTCTCTCTGTCACTTAAACCTTACTCCTCATATGTTCTACCATTGGCATCGAGCACTTTTGGTTCATTTCTCATTACTGCACTTTTTAACATGTTGGAAACCAGATATCCTGTTCTTACCGAACACTTGGAATCTGGCTCTCAGTCCTGGGTTCATGGCCTTTGGGAATCTTTTTGGGAACCATCTCGTGTATTCATAAGAGTTCTAGTTGCCAAGTGGAGGTGACTAAAGTCATCCAAAATATTTTGACTCTTCAGCGTACTGAATAGAAGCTGGATGAATCTCAGCTTAAGCGTTTTGTTTTAGAAAGCTTTAAAGCCTTTATTCCATGTGGCAATGAAATTCTGAAGAGATAGAGGTGGAAATAATAGAGAAAGTAGAGTTACACTGATCATATTCTGGTTGTGTGCAGCTGAAAGACAAGAAATGAACAAGTAAGCCCTGGAGCTTCTTAAATAATATTGAAGAGGTCAGGTATCAACTTTAAAGATAAGACTTTTGATTCAAAAGGAACTGAATGGCTATTTCAGAGTGAAGATTTGAAGAGGATAAAAATGCTGTCAGTGGCTGAATGGAGAAAAAACAAAGTTTCTTTCAGTGGACTTCGGCAGACTTGGGAGGCTGAAGTCTTACCATTCATGGTTAACATGGAAGAATATGCAGAGAAATATCTGCAGGAGGATAGGTCCTCTGGTCAGTGCTTTCTAGAATACCTGTCTAGACTCATATCAAAACATATAAAGTGATGTCTGAACTGTAAATAATTAAGGACTTCATTTAATAGCCTTCAGCTTGATGTTTCTATGGTGTGAGACAGCACAGACAGTGCTATCTGGTCTTCAGCTCTTGCTCCAGATATGCTTAATCTCACTCGAGTCACAGAGTCATAGAATCATAGTCATAGAATTGCTTAGGTTGGAAGGGATGTTAAATATCACATCAGTAGGGACATCTTCCCCTAGATGAGGTTGCTCCAAGTACTGTTCTACTTGGCTTTGAACACTTCTAGGGATGGCACAGCCACAGTTTCTCCAGGCAAAATATGCCAGAGCCTCACTACCCTCACAAGGAGGAATTTCTTCCTCACATGTAACCTGAATTTTCCTTCTTTTCATTTGAACCCATTTCCCCTTGTCTCATCACTGTTCCTGACCACAAGCCCCTCTACAGCTTCCCTATAGGCTTCCTTCAGATACTGGAAGGTTGGTGTGAGGTCTCCATGAAATTGTCTCTTCTCCAGGCTGAATGACTCTAACTTTCACAGCCTGTGTTCATAGGAGAGGTGATCCAGTTCTCTCACCACCCTTGTGGCCTCCTCTGCACTTGCTCCAACAGCTGCATGTTCTTCTTATATTGGGAGCAATAGTATGTAGTACTCCAGGTGTGGTGTCACCAGTGCAGAGTAGAGGCAAAGATTCACCTTCCTGGAACTGCTGGCAGATCTCAGGTGCCTTCTCTAAGTTTTGGATACCTGAGGATATATCAAATGGTGTACCCCAAGTGTGGCACACTGAAAGAATTCCTAAGTGAGTAGTAAAACTCTGCATGCTTTAGGAGCTATTCCAAACAAGGGTCAAAAACCTTGTGAGGGTATTAAGGTTCAATCCGAAAAGCAATGCAGCTGCATCAGCACAACATCACAACAAGGATAACTGAATTTAGTTAGCAGTTATCTCTGGGGTGGACACAAAGCCAACAGGGCTTTGTCAAGGAAAGCTTCATGGAAACATGTAGAAGCATATTTAGAATATGTGGAACAAGAAAGTTTCCAGAACACGTGATTTATACACATTTTAGTGATGTTTTAAGACATGGAATCCTGCAGAGATGAATCCGTCACAGTTCTAAAGTCCTAGTCCCTCAAAATTCAGAAAAAAAAAAATGTTAAAAACAAGTAAGTGTGATGTTGAAAGGGTCAGTTTTCTGAAATTCCATTGTATTTCCTGTGTCATTTGCTCTGGGATGACCTTTCTTAAGCAGGAGGTTGGACCAGATGATCCAACCTTATTCATTGATTCTGTGATTCCAGTTTTCAACAAGCAAAGCTCATGGATATTAATCCTTGTTCGGGGATATTTTACTCCAATACTATTGTTTTCCTAATTAGATTGCAACAAAAATGCTAAATTGGAGTATTCATACAGTTCCTATTCTGTCACTGATCATGTTTTCTTTTACTTTCATTTAAAATGCAAGGATAATAAAGAGTACAGATGAAATTTTCTTTAATATTTTTACAGAAAGTATCTGTAATAGCTAGGTATTTAAGGAAAGTGCAGTGTTTAAGGAGAGTGTTCTATCAAAA
Source organism: Serilophus lunatus (assembly GCA_013399895.1). NCBI lineage: Eukaryota > Metazoa > Chordata > Aves > Passeriformes > Eurylaimidae > Serilophus > Serilophus lunatus. The sequence continues at coordinate 325,785 of VXBA01000625.1, forward strand.
GAAGCACCTCAGAAAAAAACTAATTTGCTTCTTAGGTAACTGCAAATGGTGATAAAGGCTGCTATTCTTTCAAAGGAAGAAAGGATAAAAAGTGAAATAACACTCAGATTTTCTTGCTAGAAAAGATAATATTTAGTAATACAATCAGAGAATATGGACCTTTGAGAATTTGATTTCTAGGGTTCTTTTTGAAAAAGGTGAAATTACATAAAAACGAATATTATAGAACAGCTTTCTGGAATATATTTGCTGATAATGGAAATAAGGCTGGCCTATTCACTCAGGTTACACACTGAGCAATTCTTTGTTGTATTAAAAATTACTGAGTCTTTTAGAAGTAAGCTAATGCACTGTATGAAGGCATTCAGGTTCCCTTAACCATTAAACTAAATAGAATACCATTTCATGCATGATTTAGTTCAGTTAGATAAAGAATGCAGCAGTGGGCCTGAAGAGGTAATGGGTGAGAGCGAAGGTCTATATCAGAGGTCCTCAAACTACAGCCCGTGGGCCGGATACAGCCCGCCAGGGTCCTCAGTCCGGCCTGCCGGTATTAACAGAACCCCCCTCGCCTCTGTCTTGTCAGCGGTCTTCTCTCGGACGGGGACAGCCTCTGTCCCTCCGCAGTCCCACGGACGGCTCTCTGCGGGGCCAGCGCGGCGGGATGGGGTGAGCAGGTGGAGTGCGGGCCTCGCCCGCGGGCTGCCCCGCGCTACGACTGGCAGCGACAAATATGGAACCTAACATTGGCCATCTCATTAACCAAAAGCAGGCCCATAGTTCACATTGAAATATTATTTGTTTTTGTTGATTACAATTGTTCTTCATTTTAAATATTGCATTCTTTTTCCTGCTTTTTGTGCATTACTACAAATAAAGTATGCGCAGTGTGCATAGGAATTCGTTCATTTTTTTCCAAACTATAGTCTGGCCCCCGACAGTGTCTGTTTAAAAAGTTTGAGAACCCCTGGTCTATATAAATGAATATTTCCTTTTTCTTGGGTGGTATTTACCTGATGTTGGGTGATTTCAAACACCTTACTAAGAGATGTTTATAGATTCCCCACTGATGAGTGTGAAAAATGCTAACAGATGAATCTGCCCTCAGTATTGATAACACAGCTGTTTGTAGCCCTGCTGGAGAGAAGAAACATTTTTTAATTGGCTAATGATGAATGTAAGTTCTTTCGTACAGTAGATTTGTTGTTTCCCTGAAAACACTTGATTGGACCATCCAGTCAGACTAGCAGCGCACTGCAACAAATAGAAAATGTGATTTCCCTGAAGTTAGCTATCATCTTTCAGTTTTATTGATGTCTCCTTTTCTTTTTCATATCTGAAGTGTGGGATCCATTGAATTCAATATAATGGAGCTGTAAGTAAGAGGAAAACCAGTGCTGGGCTGAAACATTCTGTAGATCTAGATGATGCCTACTAGTTCAAGTCTGAATTACTATAGATTTTATATTGCTCACCTAGACTGTGATATTCATCTGTGATATACCTCTTTCTTCTAATTACTCCCTTTTTCTGTCACTGAGCTTCCAAACATAGCTGTTCTGCTCAATGGTTATGGAACAATGTACAACTAAGCTGTCCAGAAGAAACTCCTAAATTTCATTCAGGTTCAGGGCTTATTTTTGACTTCAATCAGTATTCCTTAATACTTTCTTCAGTTCTGGGGAAACAGGCCTTTTGAATCACTAAGTACATCCATTACTTGTGAATGTTGCTTTCTGTTTGTTCACATTAGGAGTAATTCAAATAGAATCAATAGTTTTGTTTTGGTTTTTCTTACAGCAGGCATGAACTTCCATTGATGCTTAATTTCTACTTAGTGACCATAGTAATCTCCCCAGTAGTTGTCTCTTGAGGGGAAGGAAGTACATTTCTTGAAATATTTTTGAACTCTGAGTTCCACTAAAGGTATTTCTTCAAGTGCAGTTTGTAAAGATAGAACTTATTTAAATTTAAAGTAGATTGAAGAAAGGTAACAGAGGAGATAGAGTAGCACATAACTCATCAGGTCAACTGCCAGAAATTCCTCAGACTGATGAATTGAGGGGTTTAGTGTCAAGTGAGCTATGCTATGTCCCTTTTTCTGGCATCGATATCTAAGTTGATGGTTTATAGTAAGGTTAGAAACACCTATGTGAATTGCACAGGTAATTTCTGGAGCGTTAGGGACATGCAGCTGAGCCTGGTGATTTTAGTGAAGTTTATGCCATGCTAATTCATTCTTTAGTGTCAGTCAGGGAGGTGAGTCAAATCCACATGTAGCAATTGCTCTAAATACTCACAGGAAATCATTCCTGTGTTGAACAGCCTGGCTTCAATTTTAAAAGCACAAATAACTTTCTGGAGTTATATTCAAATAAGGCATATTGATGTTCAGAAGCAGTAAAAAGGGCTTAGCAGGAATACTCTTAGAATTTTATGTGACTGACTTTGTAATATAGCATTTTTGCATCATCTAAAAAACTGAATTTTGAAGTATACTATAAAGAAGCCTTAATAAGAAAGCTTTAATGCATTATACATATGATATTGATGGTAAGACCCAGTGTCTTTCCTTGAAAATTTAAAATATCTCCAAGAAGTGTTCAACATATTATGCCACCTAAAATTTTCTCAAAGTATATCAAAACTAAGAAACATTGTAATTAACATAAACACCTCTCCCCACTATCTGATTCCCAGACACCTTTTTTTTTTCTTATCTTTTACTATTTTTACAATATAAATCTTTATCTGAACCGTGTGCATTCTGCAGAAGAAAACTATTTATTCATAAGGGTTCGTATCAATCCCTTCTTAACTGTTTAAGAGCTTTTCTGGTGATAAATTTCTTCCCAATTAATCCTGACACACTCCAATAGATATTGAAACTGAAAATGCTTGTAGAGAAACTTGGTGTCCAATGGATCTCTAACATGGTTGTACAAGACTTCATTGCTAAGGTTTGTCAGCATCCTTGATTTTTGTTTTTAATTCATGGATACAGTTAACTGTACTTACAGCAAAAAGCTTTCTATTCCCTTTAAAATTTGGCATACCATCACTGTGTATACATTGCCGAATTTATTACTGGGGTTGACAAAGGTTTGCTCTCATTCCCTTTTGTACTTGAGGAACTAACAAGTTATTTAAGCCAAACTCCCATACAGCACTCATTCACCTTACAAAACTGCAATAGTATTGAAGATAGCCCTACAAATCAGGAGCAGATATCATCAGCTGGTCTTGACAGTATATCTAAATGAGAACAATGAGATGGTCTGTATTTCTTTAGAGAGGCTAATCTACAAATAAGTGGCTGCAAAAACAGAGAAACTATTGAATATGTGGTTTCTGGATAGCTGCTGAAATATACATTAACTGCCAGTGTAAGATCACTATGTGATAGCTAATGGAAAATGAGAAAGGCCATAAGACAAGAAGAAAATGAGTTTCAAACTTTATTGAATATCAACATGTAGAGCTCTGGTGGTCCTGCAGCCTTCGCTGTCTTGTACGACTTATGGATCTGCGTGACAGTTATGTAATAATTGGAAATACTTAGTTCCTTTAAATCTATTAAACAATGAGGTCTGGAAAAAGAGGAAGACCAGATGTCTAAGGATCATCTATGAGTTCTGATCCTTGGCTACAAAGAAGTACCACTTCTAAGAGGCACTAGGCCTTTGAAAGGAAAAGAGATTTTCCAGATAACAGTGGAAGCGGAGGACTAGAGACTAGATTCTGAGCAGGTGAAAATTTCTAGACACGCTTGCTGAAAAATAAATTATTTTTAAGAATGCAGCAAACTAATACAAATATTTTTAATGTTAATCAATGGGGATTTTTCAGTCAGAAAAGTAAGTTCATGCAGTTACAGAATACTAACTTATACTTACTCATTATTATACTTACTTCTGCACTTGCCCAAAAGTTATTGACAACAAGAGGATTTATTATCTGATAAATCAGTTTAATTCATTTGCTATTTTTCTGCTATTATATCTCATCCTTTTTTTACGTACAAAATTACCTGTAGTAATCTTTTACCCTTAATCTTGAACTTCTGGGCAGAAAACATCTTGGTCTTCAGAGACGTACAGTGTTTGTTACAAAAAGGCCCAGGATAATTAGTGTGATGTTTGCTTTGCACTGCGTGCCAAATTTTACTGGTTACCTTCAGTTTTATTAAGGAAATATGAAAATGCCATAGGTATAAATCCAGGAGCTTATTGTTATTACAAGTGAAACTTTAACAGTCTAATGTGAATTCTTAGTAGTCCCGGTGTGATTATAGTAAAATGGAGTAATACTACAGAAATAGTCTCAATATGAATAAAAGTACCTTTTTCGTGTCACCTGTATGAAGTTTAAAACGTGAAAGTGCTGGATTCTACACTTGGGAGAGGGAACCATGGATGTACGGACACACTAGGGAATGAGATGATGGAAAGCAGTGCTGGGAAAGGGACCCGGGGATCCTGGTTGGTGGCCAGTTGGCCACAAGTCAGCAGTGCCTTGGCAGCCAGGAGGGACAACCGTGTCCTGGGGAGGCATCAGGCCCAGCATCAACAGCCAGGCCAGGGCAGGGATTGTCCTGCTCTGCTCTGACCTGGGGCAGCTGAACCTGCAATATTGGGGAGTTTGGGGCACTGCAAAGATATTGAGGCATTTGAGAGTGTCCAAAGGAGGGCAATGAGGACAGAGAATGGCCTTGAGGGGAAGCTGAGGCCACTTGACATATTCAGCTGGAGAAGAGGTGTTGGGGTTTGGGGGAGAGGTGCTGGGTCTTTTTGAGGGGAATGGGTGGTGTTTGGGGGGTTTCGGGGGTGTTATAGGGGAGAAGAGAAGGTGTTTTAAAAGGTGTTTACTTCTTCCCTGTCTGTGTAAAACCATGGTTTTTTTAGAAGGAAGGACCAGGATTGCGGTCTCCACGGAGTGGTGGGGGGTCTGCTCCTGGCTGTCCCCTCTCCAGCCTCCATGGTTTCCCCGGGCTGGGCAGGGACTGGGGCAGCCCTTTCTCCCTCCCTATCTCTCCCAAGGCTGGGGGAAGGCTCGGGCTGCTTCCGGTTGTTCCCTCTCCTGTCCCCTCCCCCCCAGTTTCCTGGGACTGAGCTGGGACCAGGACAGCCCTCGCTCCTGCTCGCTCACTCCCAGGGCCGGGGCGGGCAAGGGCTGCTCTCAGCGCAGGCTGCTCCTGGCTGTCACCCCCTCCCCCATGGTTTCGCAGGGCTGGGGTGGGACCCGGGCAGCTCTTGTCCCAGCACATCTGGGCTGTGATGGGCACTGTCAGCCCCACACTGCCTAAGAGACTGAAGCTCTGGCTGGTTCCCGGGTGGTCCCGGTCCCTGTTATCTGCAGTGTGTCCTGGCAGCGGCGGGGATGGCTGGTGGGAGTTTCATGCTGCAGCACGGACTGCCCGCCAGCCTTTCCTTGCCAGCGGTGCACCAGCAGGGTCCATGTGGGTCCTAGCCGTGGCGGGCAGCTGGCAGGAGCCCAGCAGGGGTCTCGCAGCCCCGCTAAAGGCAGCTGAAATGGGCGGCCACACGGTGGACGCTTCGGATGGCTGGGAATGGCGTCGCAACTCTGGGGATCCCTCTTGGGGGGAGTCCCTGAGAGCAGCAAGTGCTCCCTGGGACAGCAGCGGGGCCCTGAGCTGGTGCCGTGCTGGTGGTGGCCACACGGAGGGGTGGTGGCCACTCTGAGGGTGCCGNGCAGAAGACCGCGAGATTCGCACGAGACTTGGAGGGCTGAAAAAGGCTGAACACGGAAGTCCTCCCTCTCTTCAGCTTCCTGCGAGCTGGGGAGCAGCACAGCCCTCTCCTCCCGGCTTCCAGACCCCATGGCTTGACTCCGCCCACCTTCATTGGCACCAGAGCCAAGCCAGCATAGTCGCAAGTGAAAGCTTCCCTGAGGTCTTGCTGGTGGGGGGGGGTTGCTTTTCACTTCTGTATTTTGCAGAGTCTTCAAGGACTGGGAGTGATACCATCAGAGAGAGAGAGAGAGAGAGAGGAGGCTTCCTTTCTTTCTTCTGCTTCTTGGCCAGCCCCACCTGGCCTTGAGGAGCAGTCTTTTGTTTGTTTGTTTGTTTGTATTCTCCTATGTGACTCTATCGGGTTTTCATATTTGTGTATTTTTGTTTAAGTCTGGGGTTCCTATAAAGGTTCTTTTGGTAGAGCCCTAGACGAAGAAACTCTTACCTGCAGTTAAAATTCTGTTTAGTCTTTTCATCATCGTTGTGCATGCCCCTAGTGAAAAACAGTGGTTCAAGCCACCACAAGAGGAGACCGAGGAGAGCCCTCATTGCAGGGACAACTTGCTGGGGATGGGCAGAGGAGGAGCAGGGACTGAGCTCTGCTTTGTGGGCACCAGGGACAGGAGCCCAGGGAATGGGCTGGAGTTGCATCAAGGCAGAGTTAGGTTCAATATTACAAAAAGATTCTTTCCCCAGAGTGCGATTGGGCCCTGAACAGGCTCCCTAGGGCAGAGGGCACAGCACCAAGGCTGACAGAGCACAGGAAGTGTTGGACAACAATCTCAAGGACATGGTAGGATTATTGGTGTGTCCTGTGAAGGATAAGAAGTTGTACTTGATCTTTCTGAGTCCCTTCTAACTCAAGATATTCTATGATTCTGTGATCTATCTACTTAAAAACTATGATTGTAGTGCACAAATACAAAATAAAACAAATTAGACAGTGACCTGTTTTTAGAAAGTGCTGATTGAGCTAAAGTAGATAACATAAAGCCCCAGGCAAGAGAACACAAATTCAGACAAAGCAAGCCTGACAATCCTTGCTCCTGAGGCTCTGTGAACTCAGTACAAAGCCTCTTACTAGCAATATGTATATTGTATTTACTGGACTGCAGTGGTGCAAAGTGATATTCACAATAACTCCATGAACTATTTTATTAGATCTAGGTTTCAGGAGTACAGTTACAAAAATTGCAGTCTACTGTTCTAAGATTTTTATTACTTCTGAAATAGACATGAGAAAGTCTGAGAAAACCCCATCTATAAGATGGAAGAAAGGAAAAACTGGAGCCACATAACCGAATATATTTGACCTGAACAGGGATATTTCCCACCACTATCCAGTGGTGAATTCTTCCTGAATTTCTTCTCTGGACAATTCTGCCTTAGCATGTAAATGCCTGCATCATTTTCTTCTAGGTTTTTGCCTAAAGGTTTGTTTTCCTGGGCAACTTTTCTTCGTGTAGCTGTTGCCTCAGGGATGCCATGAGGACAAATTTATTAAGGCTTGTAAAGCATTCAGGTGATATAATAAGAAAGACCAGACAAAATTCTTACTAAATAATGTGAGCAGCATATATCAGGCCTATGGAATCAGCTTTCATGAATATATATGTGAGAGACAGATCTTGTGTTTCCCTGATCTGCTTAGCATTAAAATTTGTCACTTTATAATCAGTTCTGTACACTGACAATTGAGTAGCTAAATGCTTTAGGGAGAACATCATAACTAACTAGTAAATCATTTATTTACAAATAGTTTCTTCCTCTTGAGCAGCTGTAACATTGATTGATCTGAGACTCTCCATCAGACAGTGAGATAAACCTTCAATCATTATGTGTTGCTCCAAAGCTTGTCAAAGTCAATGAATATCTTAATTGACTTCCTTGGGCTTTGGAAGAGCCTCTGCTTCTATAACTTCCAGAAACTGTCCAGAGACACTCTTTCTAACATTTTGCCTCTATTGCTCATCCACGAGAAAGAGGAGAATCACTGAAAAATTTCATTTCCTCATTGTACATATATATCCAACTGAGGTATAATATTGCTTGGGGAGAAGTGGAGATGAAAACACATACATTTCAAGGGACAATGGGAGAACAAGTCCAATGTGAATTATAGAGGATGAAACAGTAAATAACTTGGTGAAGCTGAGGAACAAAATAATTTTAATTAAGACATTAACAACCCTGGATGGTCAAACAGATAGTTACAAATGTGACACAGAGGACATCACACAGTGAAAAGACTGTTTTTTAAAAATTATTTCTCTTTTCCTGATCTAATGACTCAAAATTGTCCTTTCTGTCTCTGTGTCCTCTAAGTTCCTTGCTTTAATCCGTATTTTATTCCTGTCTTGTAAGGTTTTTGGGGTTTTGGTGGGGTTTTTTGTTTGTCTGTTTTTTAGGCATGATATTTTTCTTACTTCATCCCTGAAGTTTTGTAGGTATTTCTGTTCATGAAATGAAGAATTTACAAAGGAAATAACTAATTTGATATTAAACTAGTTGAATAATAAAAGGGATTTGCAAAGCATCACATCAAGATGAGGAAATAGTACATAGAAAAATAAATCTAAAAAAATGTATCCTGGAAATGATTCATCTTTTAAAAGGTTATGTCACTTTAGAAATCAAGTAGATGGACTCACGCTATCATGCAGAAAGAATGGACCAGGGCTATGATGGAAAATTTATGTTCTTGAAAAAGAAGGAATCTCTGTTGGCCTAGATGTAAAGATAATCTTTAACCTCACAGACCTTGAAAGAACATTTTGAAATCTAATTTCCTTTCTGCTTTGTATTCATAGAATGTTTAAGGGGGTTAATCAGTGCTGATCATTGTTTTATTCTTTGAAATTAAATGTTATGTTTTCAATTTTATAAGTCATTATTGGACTGGACAGATATTCTCAGGCTTTCTGTAGCTGATAGTTGAAGTCTAAATTCTTCTAGGCATGGAAGAAATTAATCCTGTGAGCTACTTTATAACTTCTCAGTGATTCTGCTCATGGATCTCAATTGATATAAATAAGAAGGAAAATTTTTTCACTAAGTTTCCTGGGATGATATATGTGCTGCTGGCTTGAACTTGGCAGATATTAATAACTAAGAAGATACCTAAGACATTAGGTGTTCATTGGTTTTGGAACTGTAAGATCCACCTATACTAACTCCTTCTGGTGACCACTAATAATTATATTCTTACCTAATTCTAGTAGCACCACAGCAATTGCTCTTATCTGACATTTTCTGATATGCAGGTCAGTGACTTGTTTATTTAAGTTAATTAATAATAAGCTATTCACAGCATTATCAGTTTTAATTTTAGTTTTTCAAGTCCAACCCTTACCAAAGTTAATGAAAAGTGGAGTTTGTAAGGAAAAAAAAAAAAAAGGCTTTAAATATTGTAACCTCGGTAAAGAAATATCAGTACAATTAGGTCAACTTCTGAATCTTCTGTGATATGCGAAGTGTTCTAAATTTTAAAATGCTAAAATAGTGTGAAGAAGACAGCACAGGAAAAGGGACTCTGAACTTCTTTAAAGTATTCTTAGATCTTATGTAGGGATGATTGAGGAGGAGGGGAAAATCATCAAACAAACCCCTTGTATTTTGAGGTTATTCAGATAAAATAAAATGAAATCAAATGACTACAACAAATAGAGGTGCCATGGGTTAAGAAGCTCCTGGCAAAGCACCGTTTTTTAATAATTATATGTGAGGTCAGATACAAGATAGACCCCACCCCCGTCCTTTTTTACACTGTGTTTGTTTCTGACTAGCTATTCAAACAAGTAATCTAGATAGAGTTTAGCTGGTATGAGAAATACTGACTTTTAAGTTGCACTAATTAGTTTCTTCATAATCATTTGTTCATATCTTAATATTCTGAAAAGAGTTGAGATATGCAAGATCTGAAGGAATTAACCTTTTTTTTTTTTTCCCTAGGCAGTTATGCTCTAAATCATACATGACCCTTCATGTTGTTTCATAATTTTGTTGCATATATACCCCAATCTTTTCATCTCAAACGTAAGTATAAACCTAATTTAAATACTTTTGCTATTTGCATCCAAGCGAAAGATTTACAGTTATTTTGTACTTGGTACTCAGTAATTATGAAGCAATTATGTATTTGGTGCTGCTTTTATTCTGTTATTGATTAGTGCACATTGTTATTTAAATTCAGTAAGTTTTAGAAGCTGTACATTCAAAGAGACTGTTAACCTTTGAAAAAATGGCTCTATTCAGCACCTGAAGGAAAATACCTCCATGGTTTGAGGTTCTGAGCTCCCATACAGATTGATTAATTCATGTATTTTTAAATAATTTGTCAAAAGGTTTGAGCAAACAAATTTCTATTTAAGTAGGAGTAAAAAGCTGATTACAAGTTGCAGACTTTTAATTCACTTTATCTGACCATGTCCAGATTTTAAATTCAGCTGATACTTAAATATACTTAAAACTTGATCAAAACATTTACTGAGAAGGCCAAGTTGAACATGCACTGTAGATTTGTATGATCTGAAATACTCTTTGTTCTGTCTCCATACATGGGCTGAGACAGGAGGTAAATAGTGGTCACAATCCCAGATTAAAAATTTCAATCAGAAATTTTAAATTATTAGATTAATTAATGGAAATAATGTCTTAAGAATCATGCTTGGCCATGAAAGTGAGCAGTTTATTAAGAATTCTTTCTTGTTAGGGTGCAGGAGATTATTTTGGTACTTTGTATATAAGTATTCCCAATCTTCATCACACATATGATTCTGTTACAATACATAAACCTGATAAATGGATGCAAATCCAGATTCCTGATTTGCTCTGACAGATATGAGACCCTCAATATCAGCTGAATTAAGTTCCATGTCTTCATAGAAGGTCTTTTCAGAGTCATCGTCTTTATTGCAGTCAGGATCCATTTAATCTAACTTTAGCCATATGAAGAAGGTTTAGATAAATATATAATTGTCATAGTTTTAACATTTCCACACAGCTGCTTGTTCACTCCCCCTATGCTGGACTTGGAGGAGAGAATTGCAAGAGTGAAAATGAGAAAACTTGTGGGTTGGGATAAAGAAGAAGAAGCTGCACGTGTAAGCAAAGCAAAACAAGGAACTCATTCTCTGCTTCCCATGAGCAGGAAGGTGTTCAGCCATCTCCAGGAGAACAGGGCACCATCACACATGATGGTGACTTAGGAAGACAAACATCGTCAATCTGAACAACCCCATTCTTCTTCCTTCTTCTTCCCCTAGCTTTATATGATGAATGATTGGAATATCCCTGTGGTCACTTGGGGTCAGCTGTCCCAGCTGTGTCACCTCCCAGCTTCCCACCTACAAGTTGTCTAGGTGGTACAAGGAACAGTAGAGTCCTTGTGTCTGTGTAAGCCCTCCTGAACAATAACATCCCTGAATCATCAACAGTTTCTTGCACAAAGCCAAAACGCATTCCCGTATTGTCTACTAGGAAGAAAATTATCTCAGTCAAAATGAGCATATTTTCCACCTCCTATTCCATATCACTAAGTCCCACACCAGCCAATACGACCTCATTAACTGCACATCCCCTTGCGATCTTTTGATATATTCTACAGATATCATACCCTTGGTCACAGACTTAGTCCATGACTTTGTACTCCAGCAGTTAGGGCGGTCACTCTGGACACAAGAGGTGGTTGGAGTTATGGGGCTCCAAAACCAGGTTATGTTGGCTTGCTGCTGCACTTTCATTTCATCTTGCAGTAAGGCCTGACCTCCACTGGTTTTGGTGGTTCCTTGATCTCTTTGGACCAAGTGACTAGTTTTAGCATTACTTGCTCTGGCTGCTACTAATCCACAGACTGCACATTCTTAAGGATCCTTAAGGATCTGTTCCAAATGGACTTATCCACAGCCACAGTTGTTTGGAGGCACATGTTCTAGAGTGGCTCAGGAAACACTCGAGCTCACACTGGTGTTCCAGTCTGTCCAGTATAGCAGCATGGGCACAGCAGTGATGCCCTGGCTGCCTGCCAGACCAGGCACGTTCCCACTGCTGTTATCAGACTGTTCCCAGGCACAGCAGAGTAAGGTGATAAGCAATACAGCTCTACAGCAAGAAGCTAAAGAAAACCAGCCACTAATGAACACTAGACTAATATAAGGCAAGCAAGCTCCATGGCAAGCATAGAAGCCTCCCAGCTAATACCTAAACATTAGCAGCTGTAAATGTGATCTAGCACTTCTCAATAAAATCTGTCATTAGCTCCAACTTTGAGGCCCATGTTGGGCACCAAAAAGGACTATTGTCGTTTAACCCCAGCCAAGAACTAAACTCCACACAGTTTTTGTTCTCCTCTTCCACTAAGTGGGACTCAAGTGTTAAGCAGGAAAAAGTAAAATTTGTGGGTTGAGATAAAGACAGTTTAATAGGCAGAAAAAGAAGAGATAATAACCATAATAAAGACATATTAGAAAAAAAATTTAAAAATACAAAGAAATGATTCACAGTGCATTTGAAAAACAATTGCCAACCAATGCTGAGCCACTTCATGAGCAGCAGCCCCTGCCCAACTTCTTCCTGAGTTTATACACTGGGCATGATGCCATATGGTATTGAAAATCTCTTTGGTCATTCTGGGACAGCTGTCCCAGCTGTGTCTTCTCCTAGCTGCTTGTGGCCCATCACTTCTCTTGCTGGAAAGGCAGTATGAGAAATTGTTGACCTCTGCTTAACAACTAAAACATCAGAAGGCCTTCAACATTATTCTCATCCTAAATCCAAATCACAGCACTGTGCCAGCTACTGGGATGAAAATTAACTCAATCCCAGCTGAAACCGGAACACTAATCTCACTCTTTCTAAGATAAGAGGGCTTCTAGACTCTTTATAAACAATTCTAACACACAATTCCTCTAGCTTTAGATGGTTTGTTCACTTACGTTACTAGTCTCTAGAAAATCTATTACATGGTTTATATATGACAAAACTAGACTGATTCTCTAAAATTTATAAAGCCAAATAAATTTCCCTCAAGTTAACATGACCATTAACCAAGAGATTTTAAAAGTGGTCGTTTTTAAAAAATGGAGATAAAACAGTTGTGATATGGAGTTACTTGGGATAATAAGAAAATGATTTTAAAAGTCCATTGCATTTTTGCATAAACACATTGTATCAGAACTTCCTCGTGAAAACCCTGCTCTTTCCTATTATTTCTTACACTTCAGATTCTCAAGGCCAAGATTGCCATTTTTCTTACCACAATTTTCTTGTAATTTAAAACTTTCCAAGGTGTCATCGTGAAAATAATGATATCTCAAGAAATCATAATCTCTGAAAATTTTTCTGATATTGGTTTCCCGTCCTTTGTTTCTTGCAACCCAAGCAAAATCTATGCTTTTATACATGATAATTTATTCATATTTCATGCATTTTCAATCTATTACATAGTCTGCACTCTTTTATTTTTATTATTAAGAAGTTGACAAAGGCTGTGAATAGAAAGTTGTAAAGAAACTAGTATGATAGAAGGGTAACATTTCTGTAGTTCAGGTGGGGATGAAGTATTAACGATAAACTGCCAGTTTCACACTTTCTCTGGCAAACTACATCACCTTTTTCCCCCCTAATGCTACAACACCATTGAGTAGGTCTCTGACACAATGACTGCATTATCCACTGATGGAAGAAGCAGCTATTATTGGTCCATGTTGCTGCATTTGAAAAGGGGCAGCTATAATTTTACTTTGTGTGTGTGTTTCACCTGGAGCCTTTCTGAGGACACTCATCTGTATGCAGGGAGGCTGAGAGCCAGGCAAGCACACGTCCTGCCCCCGTCCACGGCATGTCACAATGGCAGCACCTAGGATATGCATTAATATTTATGGGAAGCAAGCACAAAGAAATCAAAGCATCTCTGTCTGCCTCTCAATTTATTCCACTTCTTATAAATTTAATTTTGGAGAAACTTTTTGAGGAATAAACCCTGCACCAATTACAGTGAGACAGGAATGCACACATGAGATATTCAATTGAATTGTAATTTTTCTTCAGTGAAATTGAGATTCCTTGCGCCTTTTTAAAATTTAATGCATTTTAACCTTTCTTCCAATAAAAAGCAATTTCATAAATGCTTTGTCCTCATTAAGCATCTCCATTTCTTAATTATGAGTTAAAAAGGTGTCCTCTTTCTCCTAAAGTCCAGAGATCAACTGGGCAGGACCAGGTTATCAGAGTTCACATTTATGCAGGGTCACTTTCACACATGAAGCCATCCTAGAGCTTCACAGTAAATCATATTTCCCCTTCCTGCCTCAAGAAGTACAGAATGATCAAGAAATGTGCGTTTTTGTTAGTGCTCTGCATACTTCCTCCGTCTCCTTATTCACATTCGTGATCTCTGCAGGAGAGGCTGGAGTTGAAATGTTTCCTGAGGGTAAATGGAATTAATACAATTTCTGGTATGGGATATCTGAGGCACCAATTAACAGTTAAAATCTGTGATGCTGTAGATTTAACCACCTGAGCTCTCCCAAGTTTTTCGTAAACTAATCTGTTGCACCATTGAGGCTTTGACCTCTGTGTGCTCTCAGGGATCTGAGTGGCTAATGAATCACCAAAACTCATAAGGTGAGCAAATAGTCTCCTGTAGACAGCTGTACTGCCATAACAGGAAAAGTGATGTTCCCTGCAAGGAATGACTTGCTCACCAGTCAACAGATTGAGGTTTCAGAAATTGGGTTCAAGTCCTTTGCCCCATCTCCATGTCACTGGGTCCTCTCCTGCCCTGTGTCTAATCAATGGTAAATGCTGCAAAACAAGGACCATTCCTTGCCATGTGACAGCCACAGTGTGTGGAAGTAAAAGACTCATGAAAAGATGATGAATTTTGTTTAGTGTAAGAGAATAGGACAGGTGTGCTCTAACTATAAGCAAATAAAGGCAAGTAGGCAGGCTTCTTTCCCTAAATCTGGCCTTCACACTCAGTCAGATGAAGAGGAGAAATGCTTGGACTGCATCTCATGACAGAAGTTCCTATATCCCCTTTGTAGTTTTTTGTAGGAAGGGACTGGGCAAAGCAGGATGTGCCACATACATGCTCCTGGTCCCCATATAGAATGGAAAATTTGCTGTGGCTTGGAGTATCAGAAAACATACTGGACAGGTAGGCAGAGGTGTGATAGGGAGCAGGAACTGAGGCCAAGGAAGCCGGTATAAGCTGTTGCCAAGACTGTTTCTATGCTCAGAGATGAAAGTCTATTTCAATAGTTTCATTCCCACCTACCTTTCACAGTTAGGGCAGGGGAGGTTCAGACTGGACATTAGTAAGCATTTCTTTACAAAAAGAGTGGCCAAACACTACAACAGCCTTCCTTAGTGTCCTGAGCCAGTGAATTTTTAAGAGACATTTGAAAAATGCCTTTAACAATATGCCTTAACTTGATCAGCCCTGAATTGGTCAGGCAGTTGGATTACATGATCATTGTAGATATTCTCCAACTAAAAATATCCTATTCTAGTCTTCCTTCTTTAGTTAAAGTATGCAGTTGTTCTCAAGGACTCATAAAAGGCAAAGGGTTTTCTGCTTTCTGTGGAAAAAGTCTCAGCTCTCAGCCCACACATTTCCAGGTGATCTCTCAAGCTGTAAATCTCTTCCAAGTCAAACTGTCTGTGCTACTCATTGGGTTATTGAAAAAAGAGTTTGTATGAATCAGAAAGAGCTCGGTCCTTGACTGTCTTTCCAGTCTACTATGACAACAAAAAGCTCAGAAATATTATGGTCCTAGATTTGTTAGCCTTGAATCCCCTGAGCTGCTTGACTTCATATAAGGAATTTCTCTTTTAATGTATGCATGCACATTATTCCTTCAGCTTCATTCACTAACTTCTCTATTTTGGATTTCAGACTGACTCCTATTTGTGCTGCATAGTTTAACATTTCTTGAAAGCTTATCAGTTTATCCATCTTTATGGTAAAAGGACAGGAAAAATTAAATATAGATCCCTAACTCTCATGCATATAACACATCTTAATGACTAATAGTTTTGAATGATGCATTGGGATTTGAATTCTTTTAGTGTTTTGTCACTGTTTTTAAATGGGTTCTAATACCTTAATAACAAAGGAGAAAGAAAGGAAAGGCAAACCAGTTGATCTTTCTAAGGAGAGGCCACCTCCACACTGTTAGACATTGACAAGGATCATGATGTTCTGGTCTCGTTGATGATTATTGTTTAGCAATTCTCTGCCCCTAATACCTGCTCTTATCTTCACAATATGATTTAGTAGGCATGATGATGTTTGGTCAAAGGTTGGACTTGATGATCTTGTAGGTATTTTCCAACCTTCATGGTCTATGATTCTATGTGTCTTGTTTATTTTTCTAGCTAAATGTAGAGCATGTTAATCAACAGCTCTGTTTACCTGCAATTTACCTGTCTCCACAGCTCTGCTGGAAGGCAGAGCTAGCTGACTCAGGATTTTTTCCATGAAACCAAAGATTTGGTGCAAATATCTGCATGTAGTCACATATTTTAACTATGGATAGCACCTGGTGACATGAACCCTGCTTTTCATTTGCTACCATCACATGAATAAATATCTCATAATGATGCTGTCAGCAGCAATTCAAGCTTATATGGCTCCTGGAATATAAAGTTAGTTCATCTTCTTTTGGGGGACTCAAGCTTATTACTGTCTAACATTGTCGGCTTTACCCCCCAGAAGTCAGTCTTCCCTAAAAACAGTCTGCTTCTGTTATTTTGGAAGGATCATAAAACAAGAAACCAACACCACAGCTCCTATGATGATTTAATTCTTTGTTACTTACATACCAACATAATGTTCTTTTTTTCTAAACAAAGTATTACAAGTACATGAAATCATCATTACGGCTCTGCATACATACTTGGTAGCCCTGGGCCATAGTCATTTAGCTTGTTTACCGCATGAAATTGCTTTTCTTTCTCTACTTTTTTCTGGATTTAAAGCAGTAAACATCCCAACATTTAGTATTGAAGCAAGTTTACTTTAATTTGCAAAGCCAGACACTAGAAGAAAGGACTTAAAAAAAAAATAAAAGCCAGAGCATTGCTCTCTTTCTCACATAGTGATAAACTGTCAGCCTTCCTGAAAGTCACATTTATTCTTGCTAGGTAGTAAAAAGTCAAATTTGCTAGATTAGTTCTACAGTTTCTGCCTTGGAGAGAGGTTTGAAAATATCCTCCCCAAAGTAAAAAAATAAGAAAAGTCTTTAATAAAAATCATTGATAAGAGTAACAACTCATAAAAATATAGATAAAATTAATTTTATGACCACAGTTGAATAAGCTGGAATACATATCAGAAAACAATTGTATGGTTGACATATTTGATAGCATATGGCCCAAAGAGAGACTTGAGATTAATTGACCATGGAAAGTGTACAAGCTTCTCAAAACAGTGTTGTCTAGTTAAAGGCTGACATGTCTTGATGAAGCCAAAACCACCAACTACCACAGTGAATTGTATCTTAAGCTAGAATTTTACAATGATGTAAAATTTTAAAAAAAACGTGAAAAAAATACTATAAATTATCCATAATATATTTCTGATATTAATATCCTTGGGAAAAATACAATTTTAACAACTCTTCACCTGTAAATGATGATTTTATTTCTATATGTACTTGCTGCTCCCGAGTCAATGAAGGTGCTGAGTGCTTAAACTTACTTCCTATAACAATAGAGTGAAAACAAGGAGATAAATTTCTTAGTTTATTTCAAGAAAATAATTTATAAATTAATCATTTATCTCAAGAAAATATTAAAGGAACATTGATATAAGATTACCTATATATGTGTTTTTTCTTAATTTAGGGTCAGAAAATCACTGTAATATTTAAGACACAGATTGTCTAGTGCGCAGAGAGAATGGTCAGGTGGTTAGTGACAAAAAATTGTAGTAACAGAAAAACATCTATTTCTTGAAAGGGCTTGTAGATCTTCTTACTTTTTTTATACTGTTCAGAATAGAGATTCACACTGCTACATTATTTTTCTTTACTGTTGTTCCACTCAAGTGTCAACTGATGAATTGCTCTGAGTTTTTACTGGTTTATTGCCAGTATGAGAAAAAATAACAATAATACTAATAATAGCAGCAGTAGCAATTTCAACATAGTTTATTCACAGATTTTATGTCCGAGCCTGTTATGGAAAACTCTGTTGCATGGAAAACCATACAGCACTGCATTTCCTCAGGATTCTTCTGCTATTGAGAGTGATATCAGTAGGGTAGAGAATTGGACCCATGGGAATCTCAGGAAGTTCAGCAAAATTAAATACTAGTTCTCCTTGAATTTGGGAAGAAACAACTCAAGGCACCAGCACATGAGCTGGAGGTGAACTAGCTAGAAAGGAGCTTGGCAAAGAGGTCCTGGTGAAAAACGAGGTGACCACAAGCCAGCAACATGTACCCATGGCAAATGAAAGTAGACAGCCTCTGGAGAATGCATTAGGCCCAGCACTGACATCAGATGGGGCAGACGATCCTTTCTGCTCAGCACAGGTGAGGCACACCTGGTGTAATGTGCTGAGTGCTGGGTTCTCCATTACTGGAGAAAATTATACTTTGGATGAAGTACAGTGAAAAGATACAAAGATGAGGGGACTGGAGCATATGGTGTATGAGGAGGGGCTGTGAGAGCTCAGGCTGTTCAGCCTGGAAAAGAGAAGCTCTGAGACATCTTATCCACGTGGGTCATGATGGACTGAAGAATATGGAAGCAGACTCTTCTCAGTTGTGCTCAGTGACAGGACAAAAAGTAAGGAGACAAACTGAAATGCAAGAAATTGTATTTAAACATAAGAAAATAGTTTCTGGGGTTTTGGTCGGCTTAGAGGTTTTGGGATTTGCTGGTTGGTTTGGTTTCCTTTCCTTGTTTATTTGCTTTGGGTTTTTTTAGTTAGTATGAGGATTGTCAAACGCTGGCACAGGTTTCTCAGAGATGTTGTGGAGTCTCCATCCTTGAAGTTATTCAAAGCCTGGCTGAATGCAGCCCTAAGTAATCTGTTTTAGGTGACCATACTTGAACAGAGGTTTGGACTAGATGTTCTTCAGCAATATTTCTATTATAGAAGTAAAGAATATTCTAACTTGGAAGGGTCTCACAGGGTACATCAGAGTTACCCTGTGTAGGACACCTCCAAGAATCATACTATGTGCCTGAAATCCTTGTCTATCCTCAGCCATTGTGGGAATTCAGACTTATAGTTGCAGATCCTTTGTTGAAGGAAAATTGTAGATGAAGAAATATGAACTTGAAAAGTGTATAGTTGAGCAGTACTTGTCCTTGTTTCTAGCTACAGCATGGATTTTGAAAGTGCTTGGGGAACAGAAAGTAGTCAACCTGTCCTGCCATGTTGATCAGCTGCCCCTTTTTGAGGAAAAGGAAGAAAAAATAAAAACAAAATAGGAAAAGAGCTCGACATCAGGAAAGTTCTTTTCTTTCTTTCTTTTCTTTCTTTCTTTCTTTCTTTCTTTCTTTCTTTCTTTCTTTCTTTCTTTCTTTCTTTCTTTCTTTCTTTCTTTCTTTCTTTCTTTCTTTCTTTCTTTCTTTCTTTCTTTCTCTTTCTTTTAATTTTTTAAAACAAAAGTTTTTAGAAGATTAGAGTCAAGGAAAAGTACATGTAGGCCATAAAGGGAGGGATACAGTTCCCTAAGTATTGGGTGTATGCTGCTGTTTTATGCTGGGAAAATATTTCGCTTATCTTTTGCTGCCACTCCAGAGGAGACAGATCTCCTGTGTTTCTATGTTAAACCCTATTATACCTATGCAAAAATCTTGAATATTATTTGGCATCTCCAGTGTGTCTAAGATACCAGAATGGGATTCAGTTCTCTAGCACTCTCAGACATTTTTGATTTTGTGTAGATGTACCAGCAGCGGATAGATTTATCATACTCCTTAATACAGCCAAAGAAAGGCATTTTTTTTGCCAAACAGTAAATAACTTCACCAATCCAGGGAGATCTGCTAACAGCTTGCTCTCCGTATGCACATTCACACACTATTTTGCATAAAATTTTCATGAAAATTTTGTCTATAATACCTTAAAAATTCTCAGGTCTCCTTAGCTCCTAACAATGTTGCCTGCCCATATACATTGTAAGTGGAATAATATCAAATATATGATCTGTATAACAGAACATGACAGCATCCTCATAAAAGCAGAAAGAAAAGCAAATAAAGACCAAGCATTCTTCCACCTTTCAGACCTAATTCCTGATTCTCGGCTTTAGCTTTGTTATGTCTTCTAATCTGTTTGAAGAAACCACTCCTGGGCAGGGCATCCTTATTGCAGGGATCATTAATTTGAAGAGAGGCAAACGAAAAGTAGGGAATTCGTATTTCAGTCACAAAATGGATCAAAGAAAACTTTCCTAGGGCAAAGTGCTGTTGTCAAGATTGTCCTGAAGAAAAGAAAATCATTACAGAGGATTATCTATAACAGTGTTCTCAACCTTTCTTTCAGCTTCTGTACCCCAAGGCAGAAATACAGTGTGACTGATTATGATTACCCCCCCCCTACACACACACACACACACTCACTCTTCTTCAGATATATTTTTGCACATGCACATGCTCTATAATGTGATGTTATTCCTAAAAATTGACCTGCCATGCACATATGCATTCAGATATGCTCAGCCTTAAGATGATGATGATGATTATAATAATAATAATAATTATTTATATTATCTTTGGAGAATTACATGGTAGCAGATTCATTCCGTATTTTTTTCTTATTTACTGCTCACTGGAGCTTCTCAAAAGTCACCATTTTAAGCTGATTTTTCTGGGGAAACATTGATTTTTTCACTACCAATTTTCCCTAGATGTGGCGTGGCATGACTGGCAAAAAAAAAAGTATCCTTTACTTAACTTAGAGCACCCTTGGACCTTGCTTGAGTGATGGGACACTACATACACCTGTACTACCAGATAGTGTATCCCATTCTCAAAGCTCTACAACTCTCTAGTAGTATGTACCTGTGCAATTAAATCTGCTTTTCCCTCAGAGATCCACATTGCCCAGTACTGGCTGCCTGTTGCAAACTTTTTTCGTCATGCCACAAATATCTAGGAGATTGGGATATATTTTCCTGGGCTAAAACCATTCAGGAAGCATGCCAGCAGTTGACTACTATGATTTAAAAACAGTTAAATACAACAGAGTACTTATGATTATGTTGTGACCCTGTTTAGATTTCTAATGTGGGTATAACCCCTGGGACAGGGCATCGTGTTCAATGTGCTTGAGAGAGCTCAGTTCACTGAGATTACAGATACTGCATACTCCTGCATTTCCTTTGAAAGGCAGGCAGCTGTGCATGGCCGTAGAGGCACAGCAGATGCCAAATGCCAATTGTTAAACCCTAGTGGTTACTTTAATTGCCCCTTTCCACTAATTTAAAATGTTGCAATGGTAGGAAAGCCACAGAGGTCGCTGTCACTCAAGTTCTCTGAGCCTATAGTTCTACCTGAAAATAACAAAAAATGATCATAGGAAAAAATAATGGAAAAAAATGTCTACAGGCTTGTCACAAGCTTGTAAGCAAGAATGCAAAGAGAAGGGAGAACAGGAGGGGGACGTTTTGCCACACTTGCAGATTCGAAGTTTTACCCGGAAGTTTCATAAGGCAGCTGTGAGTGTTTTATGAGAGGCAGGATGCTCAGCAGCCAAGTTACAGCGTGATGGACTCTGACATTTTGTAAAACCGTAAAATGTGTCAGTAGCTTTAACAAGCAGGAATGCTTTGACCTCCTGAGGTTCCTGTCCAATTTAGCCATAGTAACTGTTCGACTCACACAATTAATGGTTACATTCAGTCAAGGGAGGGAGAGAAAAAGGTGACAGGAAACATCACCTTCAAACCAAGACAGCATGCCTTTTTTTTTTTTTTTCTGCTCTAGCTCCATTATCAAAGAGCTCCCTCCCCATTTTTCACTATGTGTTAGATATTTTCACTGCTCTAATTTTCCCTTGGCATCTATATTTGCAGGGCTCTTGCTCTGTAAATGTGCATTAATGGAATAATTCCAAGGTAGTCTGATACTTTGACTAAAATATCATAAGGTTATTTCGCAGACCTTTTATTTTACACTTGCTGGCCCTAACACAAGCATTCATGTTAGCCTGGTTGTTTTGTTATTTCTTCTATTTGGAGGATAATATCCCTGATTTATGTAATTTATGGATCATCACTTTTCTCCAGAGGGAAAAAAATGAAATCACTTTGAGACTTTCCACATTCAAAAAGCAAAAGGAGACACATGGGGGGCTTAAACCGTGCTTGGATTATGAATCTTGCTCACTATTAGTAAAAAGGTGCCAGCTTAAGAGAGCACTACAGAACAGTCATTTCCTTTCCTGACACTGATACCAAACAGGTGACGCATTATAAATACAAAAGAACATGAATTTCTTGTCTTCTGTTACATTTAAATTTCCACAAGATAAAGAGAGGAAAGAACTCTCCAACAGTCTTGAAAGCCAGAAGTTTTGAGGAAGACCCCGTCAAACATCAATGTGTGTTGCTGAGGCAGGTCCAACCTGTGCACAGTGCTTCACACATGTTCAGCTACATGAGAGAAATTCAGATCTCGGCCAGGGATCACAAAGAAGATTTACCAACCAGGTCTTTTCCCCCAGAACTACAGGATACCCCACATTTATTCCAGATTTGTCCCATTTATGAGGGCCATTATTAGTCATGGATTGCTATCCTACTGTACTGTACTCCTAGGGTGTATTTCTTCCTGGGATTTTCTAAGTATAACAGACACACAGTCTCAAGCTCTCAAGCTGTGTCAAAGGAAGTATAGGTTAGATATTAGAAAGAAGTTTTTCACAGAAAGAATAATAAAGTATTGGAATAGTCTGCCCAGGGAAGTGGTGGAGTCGCCACCCCCGGATATGTTTAAAAAAGGCTGGATGTGGCACTTGGTGACATAATCTAGTGGAGGTGTTAGGGCAAGGGTTGGACTCGATGATCTCAGAGGTCTCTTCCAACCAAGTAATTCTGTGATTGTGTGAAATTCAGCCGTAGAATTAACTGTACCTGGAATGTTGTAGGTGCAAAAATATGACAGGAGATCAAGAAGAGACTGGAGAACTTTGCAAGAATAAAATCCAAACCAATGCACCAAATGCATGGAAAACACTCTTGTCTCAAAAAGATTTTTTATCCTGTTAGTAAGCATCTGGAAGAGAGATTAGAGTTGGAATCATACATCCTTCCTCTGACATTACACTTTACCATTGGCATCCAGATTTGACTACCATTGGAGACGTTAGAAAGACCCATTCGACTCATTACAGCTGGTCTTACAATTTTTTGTTTTAAGGATTCCTAAATATTCCCTCTCGAAATATTTCTTTCCTTTACCTAAAAATGGACTGAGGGCATGCAGAGAGTGGAGATGTTTCAGAGTTTGCTTCACATGTCATGACAGGAAAGAGAAATTGCATGGGGAAAATTATCAATGTAAAAAACAACGAGACTAAAGATGTGTGACAAACCTGGGAAAGGTGCAAAAGACTTGAGAGTGGATATGTAGATGAGGGCACACAGACCCTGTAGCTGAGCACAAATTCTTGAAGGAAAGAAAATCAGTCAAATGTCAAATGTCAGGCACACACTTCCAAATTCACATAAATTATTGTTTCCCAAAATATTCCCAGATATATATCTTTTCTCTTGAAGGGTGCTCATAACTCAGTGAGATAGATTAGAAGATCATAAATACTTGGAGGATGGGGCTGTAATCTCCCTGTTTGCTCATACAGAAGTTAGCAATAGAAATCATTTCTCAATGTGAGCAATTCTTAGCACACACATTATCGTATCTTTTTTGACATGTTCTTCTGTCAACCTTGCAGATATTTTTATCTCAGAAA
This sequence comes from Serilophus lunatus, assembly GCA_013399895.1. Taxonomy (NCBI): domain Eukaryota; kingdom Metazoa; phylum Chordata; class Aves; order Passeriformes; family Eurylaimidae; genus Serilophus; species Serilophus lunatus. The sequence continues at coordinate 349,474 of VXBA01000625.1, forward strand.
ATCTGTACATTATTACCTTCCATATCCCACACTGTAAGACAATACAGTAGCAAAAACATCTCTAAAAAATTCCAATTCTTCTTTCACTTGAATATGGATGCTAAAAATCAGATCGTTGCTCATCTCTGGGTCTTCCTCTCTCCACAAAAAGTGACTCTTTTGGCCAGATTATATTTCTTCAGATATATATGGGTGGTAACTATAGGTGAGATTGACTCCAGCATTCACTCAGTCACTGTTAGAAAACAATTTTTCCAAGTCTTGGAGGAAAATGCTTTACCTGGCAGCCTTCAAACCAAATCTGCTTCCTCAAAACAAATATGTGAGAAAATAATTCTTCCATTTTTCCTTCCAGCTGTTCACTCATCATGAAATCTTCCTGCTGCCAGACTAATACTGGTTAATTTTCAATAGTCTGGTATGTCATATGAACAAAACTGTAGGATGAATATGATGCTGACAACTGAAATGTTTATATATTGTCAATTTGTGTCATTCTTCTCAGAGATGGAGAATAATCTCAAAAGATAATATATAAATAATTACAATGATACCTAAAAATTGTGAAGTTTTGTTTAATATGCTGCATTTTTTCAATATATGAATTGATACTTATTCTTTACTTGTTCATGCTATTCCATAAAAGCTAGTCCTAGAAATATGATTACATTAATAATTTTCAATTTTTTGTTTGTTTTTCCCTTCCCATAGAAGGCACATAAAAGGCAAATGCTGGCATTTAGGATATAAACCTTTTAACAGCCTTGCAAGAGAAATAAGTATCACAGCACATATTTTACAGATGGGGAAAATAGGTCACAAAGAATGCAAAGGCTGTATTCTGGGGACAAAAATTACTCTGTGTCACATATCTTCCACTAACTCTCTGAAAGAGGTATTTGAAGCTCTAACATTTTTTGTATTGACTAGCATAGGGACTTGACTGGAATTTAGATGGTCTGGATACAACCCAGACTATTTTGTCAAAATCATGAGAGGAATCCAAGATACAATTTCCCAAGATGCATGTTTTTTACCAGTAGGAATGTTAGGAAAATATTTTCCATTTAGAAACCTAAAGCAATTTACAAATATTACATGTATCACATGGATTTGATAGTGTAAGCTTATATTTATACTTGTCCTAGGTTTTTACTACATTCATAGAAATTTCACATTTCTCTCTTTTCTTTTCCTGATACCTCTTCTTCTTTAGCACTCAGTGGTTTGTGTCTGTCTTGTGTCCTTTTTCACAGACAGCAGACTTGCATGCAGATCCTAGGCATGGAATTGTTCTTTTCGGGTTTACAAAGGAAAAAAAAAAAAAAAAGGAATATATAATTAGCTTTGTCATGTTCTTTCTTTCATCTGAGACTCACCTTGCCTTACTTAACCATATAAAAATTAATCATTTAATTAAGGTAGTCACCTAAATTTCCTCTCTAATGAAAGGAGAGAAAAAGGTCTCTTCAAGGAATGATTCATCTCACATATTTTAAACCTCTATTTTAGGATGGGATGAATTCCTCTCTAGTGATGCCATGGTCTCTCCCATGACTGTGGAGACAATTTAAATAATGGGCTATGACTAAAAACACATACTTTTAACAGCCTAGAATTAGACAAGATAAAAGTTATATTTTTATTAGGATTTTTTCTTCATTGTGTTAAGTACTGTATGAACATATTAAAAAAACTACTATTTGACACTTGGTATACAAAATGGCACAAAGAACACTATTTGGACAGGAAGCACTGGTGATGCTGTACACATATGTGTTATTCTAGAATAGACACATTATGCATTCTGAATTTCAAAGACTCAATAAAAAATGTGATAATATTGTCGATTGAAGTTTAGAAGAAACTTCAGCATCTTATTCTTTATAAAGAGGAAAGAAGGTAATTGTTGGGGAGGGGGGAATGCTACGATTTTTTTTCCTCCTTTTTACTTATTTTTTTTCTTTAAAATCCTCCTCTCAAATTCTTAATAAGTTTCTGACGGACGTGGGTTTCAAATGCACTTCCATGTAACATTACTAATAAAGGAGAAGTCTCTGTTTTGATTTGCATACAGGCATCCCAACATTTGGAACCAGCTACTCAGGTCTTTCATTCAGGTTTATACACATCCACAGACTGCAGCATTTCAGAAAAAAATATGTTACACGTGGTGAGAACAATAGGAGGAAAAAAAAGATAACACTCATGTGAAGCTTTAATTAATGTTAAGCCAATGCTAGCCTGTAGGAAATGTCAATTTCCACTGGATAAATCAGGGCTGCTTCTTGGTTTTGCAACACATCATGTCGTGTGTTCAATAAGATGCCAGGCTGCTTATTTTGCCTGTCATTTATGTGCAGCGTTTTTCATGTGGTCTTAGAATAAGGTGCCAAAGTTGTCTGGTTCCCTGACTTTATTCTACGATTAATAATGCATTAGCCTAGCAAAATATTTGCTCCTGTTATTACTCTTGAGGTTATGAAATTAAATATATATAACTGAAAAATACAGTAAGTATATAGGAAATAAATCTTTCTCTGGTCTTCCACTCCCTGTTTTCATTAAGGCAGCTCTTTTAGTTATAAGAACAGCTCCTGAACTTCAAAACATAGATACAAAAAAAGACTTCATTAAACTTTTTCAGCTCTGATTTGCCAGCTCCTGTGAGCTTAAAAGCCCATCATTCCATAAACCTAAAACTTACTCACCACTCTGATAGTGCAGGTTTTTCCCAAAACTGGTCCACTGAATTTAACAATTTGCTTTATGCATCAGAAGCTTCACATTATTAATAATATTTTTTTGTGTGTCTTAAATATCTTCGGTTATAATTTGTACATAAGGAGATATAGAGAGCCTGACATTATTTTTTATGGGATTTTTTTTTTTTTTTTCCCCCAGGGTAGAGAGACTGGGGAAAATAACTTTGAAGCTGAATTCAAACCTGATAACTGTCCATGCCAAGCATTGCATGCCTGGTTTTGCTTACATACCCTCGTTGCTTCTGGATCTAAAGATGCTCAGACTAATATTCACTATTTCTGCTGAATTTTTTATTGTAAACCCTTACATCCATTTATTTTTTTTCTTTTCCCTTTCTCCTCCTCATTACTAATTTCTGTTTTCCTCCAGATCTTTTCTTTCTAAATCCTTTGAAAGTTCTCTAGGATAATCCTCCAGTGATGGAGCAGCTGCCAAGGAGACAGGCAGTATCAACTATGGGTGCTGAGAGAGAAGTGGTCAGGCAACTCTGAAACAGGGGTTTCTATCTGCATGTTTTTCCTTCATAGATGTTATAATATGAGCTTAGTTGTCCAGTTCCCTTAAGCATTCTTTCACCTGTAAACACCTATCCGTATGGGATACTAAGTCTTTGCATGTTCCATCTGTTTAGAAAGCTGGGGGAGTAACTGATCCCTTGGTTCATTATCTAGCCATAAAGGTTGGACCTAATGATAAAAAATAATAGTTTGCAAAAGATCCCAAATTATCACTCTTTTTGTAATGAGTAAAAATAAAAAATGTATTAGACTTAAGGAGAAGGTTTGTTCTGTCAAATATATTTAATTAATGATACTTAATTTATTTTCATCATCAAGAAATTACAAAAAATTAATTATATGTGATTTCTATTTTAAATCTTACTGTTCAACAGTTTTCTAAGCAGGAAATGAAGAAATGACATGCTTAAGAAAAAAAAAAAATCTGAAAAGTTTACTGTCCTATTTTATTTCTTTTCCTGTTCAAAATCTTTGAAAACTTAGGCTCGTGACTTTGGCCTTATTCAAGCTACCAGAAAAGAAGTCAAAAAAATATTTTTAAAATTATTATTTCTATTATTTCTGCCTTAAATCTCTTTTCTGTATACACCAAATCCTAGTCTCATAACCTTCAGAATATCTTTATTTCAGGTGGAGTTATCTGAATTTTCTCCTCTGTTAACACATTTTTTTCCATTAAATTTTTGCCTTGTTCGATTTCTTCCTAGACATTTATTCATGGATAGTGTTGAAGATAGAAGTCTGGGCTTGATGACTTGCTGCTCTGGTACTGTAAGCTCATCCTCCAGTTCCCCGGTTATCTGATATTAATGAGTGTGGATGACAAAGAGGATCGGGATTGGGTGTACAGATACATCTATAATGGTCAAAACACAATCAGGGAGATAATTAGATTGTAACAGCCAAACATAATTAATGCAAGGTAATGGGACAGATCCCAATCTGTTGCGCCAGTGGTAAATCCAAGGTAACCCTATTATGTCGGGGACAGTTGTTTGCATATGTTGTACATTGATTTAACTGAGGTTTGATTCAGCCTCATTAAGTGACACATTTTTCACTTGTATCATTTGTATGGGCAGACTGTGGATGATTACCCTCAGCTTGAATGCCACTATATATTAACTGTTTTAAGACATGTGAATTAAACTCTGATCAGGTGCCAGAGATCCCCTAATTAGAAGTGCAAGCCATGCCCATGCTAAATTCAGAGTTCCTTAAAGACAACAGACTCCACTGAATGTTTATCAACAGCTGTGGGCAAATTAGGATCTTAAAGCAGTCCATAATCAAAACAGAAAATAATGTTTTATGTAACTGCATGCAGGTTTGCTTGTTTGCTTGTTTTGCTATTTGTATGAGCAGCACAAAAAATGTCATTTAGAAGAAAAAGGAATTTTAATGTAAGTTGTCAAAACTGTTCTCTGGATCATATTCTTTAAAATGGAGCAGTATCCCATAATGCATGCTAGGAGAAGATGTGGTGAAGAAAGAGAGACATGTCACTTAAGATGAGTCCACACATTTGAAAGGGACCACTGGAGATCATCTTGTCCAACTCCCCTGTAAAGCAGGATCTTGTCCAGATAGTTCTTGAATATCTCCAGAAAAAAAAAAGGCTTCATAGCCTCTCTGCACAGCCTGTTCCAGTGCTCAGTTACCCTAACAGTAAAGAAGTTAGGTTCACTGTCATGATGTCAGTCTTTCATATGACAACTGAAAGCCCAGACAACCAGCTTAGCTCAGACAACAAGCTTTTAGACTTGTTTGTTAGGTGAAATTATTTCCAGTTGTTATGTGGTATCTAAAGAGTCAATATAGTCATGTGTAGTCATTCCTGTAGAGAAATTCAGACTGCTTGATGCAGCTGTCCTAAGTTTTGTCTCTGTGTTGTGTCTATAAGGATGAAATCAACAATTCTCTTCCAGGAGCAAAAAATCAGAAAGATCAGGACTTTGTCTTAGGCTTCAAAAAAGGGTGAACACATGCAAATTACATCTGGGGAACAGACCCTCACTGATCTGGCTGCCAAAATACACCTCAGCTCAGTTTTGGTTTTGGGATTTTTTTGATTCTTTTGGGGTGGGGTGCCGGGGAAGGAGGGTTTGAGTATCTTTTTTTAGAGTAATAGTTAAGCTTTATTATTATAGTAATAACTTATAGTATTCTTGTCAGCATTGTGCAGCATAAAATGATGGAATCAGTATTCTAGTGGCCAACCCAAATGGATTCTGAGCTGTTGTAAGCAAGACAATGAGAATTTCTTGATACACAGAGTGATTCAAAGACCAGTTAAGTTAACAGAGAAAGTTCTTTGATTTCTTTTGATCTGAAACAGGCCCTTGCGTTGTGTTGCACACCAATAACACCCCAGTGGTTCATCTCAATATCAGACTCAAAGAGAATGAGAAATGCTTCCCTACCTCACACAGGGGTTGCAGATGTAAGTTAGTGCATGTCTGATAAACATTTGGATACCACAGTGATGAGCATTATGGAAAACCCCATAAAGAGTTATCAAGGTAGGGAGGGTTTGAACTGTGTAAAGTAAATAAACGCCAGACCTGCATGTTGCATGAGGGAGAACAAAATGTGGTATGAATAATTTGTGTCCTACTCCACTGATGTTTAAAATTAATCAGTGCTTGCGGACAAAAGCCCTTCCTCAAGACTAAAATAGTGAAGATTATCTTATAATGCAGTACTAGAAATTACTGGGGAAAAAAAACCAAACCAAACCAAAAACAAAACAAACAACAAAAAAACAAAACACAAAAAAACCCACAAAACACCCAGCTCAAAAATCGGAACAGAATGTGAAACTGCAGCAATTCATGGTTTCCCACTGCTTTTTTTTCCAGTTCAAGACATAAATCTTCATCCAGAATTTTATTTTCAGTTGAAAGGTGATGGTTCTGCTGGACCTGAGATTTTGGAAGTTTTTCCCATTTATTACTGTGCTGCCTCTTCTCTGCTTTATCTTGACAGAGAAGCTTTAGAAGCCATGCTCATGTGTAAGGTTTCATGGTCTTCATGGTGTACTTTTGCCCTAGAGTTTTTGTGTCCTTGAACATGCAGTTATAATACTTTTATATTTTCAATAGCTTCCAGTACTTTTATAAGTGTTTTGGCAATTCTTTGACTTGCATAAGCTTTGTAGTATTTATTTGAATTATTTGCTTGGATTAATAAGATGATAAAAGATACTTGTTTTGCCTTTTTGGGGTTTTTTTCCCCTTTTTTACTTTTTCCATCTGTCCCTTTACCACCTTTTCAGTTTTACATGCAAATCAAAATTATCTCCCTTGAAATCTTCTCTGTTCTTAAAATAAATTATATTAATTTTTTAGCAAGCAGGTGATTTTTTGTTCCTGTATTCTTAACTCACCTTCTAGGTTTCTAATTGCTAGTGCTTCCAGCACTTTGACATGTTTGACAACAGCATCTACCTCTAGTCACACTTTAGCTATTATGCTAAACCTCAAAGAAAACTTGGTTTCTCTAGAGAAAATTCACTCTTGCATCTCATATTAAATCTTCAGGTCTAACATGACATGCAGAAACCAAAATTTAAGCTTTCTCATTATTATTTAAGCTTGGCAATCATCCTCACTGTTTTATATACAAAATCACACACTGAGCCTTTTATTTTCCTTTAGAAACTTGACATCATTTCCAATATCATAGTGTGGAGGGGTTTTTTTGTCTTTTAGGACTTCTTATAAATTTAAATATTCATGCTAAATTTCTGACGTTGCTGTGAACAATGTAAACCATTTCATTGGCCCCAAACACTCCCCTCTAACACCTGTGTGAGAAGCTACTTCAAGAATGAGGTGGTGTAGCTGAGATCAATGGAGCATTTTAATTTTCATTTTGGACCTGGAATATTTAGTGGGCAAAATATTTGTTGAAGACATTCTAAGAACCTTATTTTACTCTAGCTTAGTAGTCTGACACAAAACCTGTAAGACATCTATAAGAACAGGACTGAAAAAATTTGAATTCTGAATGGGATCATGTATAAAATATTTTATCTTATTTATCTTTTGCTGTGAACTTAAAATCTTTAATTTGATTGAACAGCTAGAACATTTATAATTTCTATAAAATTTCTAAATTATAATAATAATGAATAATATAAAATGTATAGTCTGAAATAGAGGGCATCAAGAATTAATGGTGGCCCCAAAGAAAAAACGGAAAACTACAGATTGTCTACAATTTCCTCACTAATCTCGCTGTGAGAAAATTTTGAAACAAGGAAAAATACAATATTTATCAATAGCTTCTCATTTCTTTAGCAAAATTTGGAGGAGTTCAGTTTTTCAAGCCAAGCACTGCACCTTTGTCCTCTCTCTCTTCCACTCTCCTGATCACTCACCTCCACATCTCTGACTTGAATTGCTTCCAAATGGGCTGGGAAATTTACAGCTGCTATTACAGGTCATGTAATATTGGTTAAGCCTGTGTTTACAGCCCAATAATTTTCTTGTGTCTTTAAATGAGCTATGAAGTATTTTGTAATGCAGATTGTCTGCTTTTTTATTTGCCTGTAAAAGCAGTGAAGGGAAGCTACAAAAACTGTGTTTTCTTGTCACTGAGGACAGCCTTGCTGCTGTGCTGCGTTGAGCCAGAAAAGCCAGAACCACTATGTGGTTGCAAACTCCAAGGAATTGCAGGTGTTGGAAGGAGCAGAAGAGGTATATAGCTGGTCTGAAAGGGTTAGGAAACGGCAACTGCATCATATTTCAAAATATGGGTAATTTGTGCATTGTCATTGCCTAAATCAGGGGGAAAGTACTGTTAAACTGTCTCTCTTGTCTTCTGCTCCTGGGGATAACCAGGATTAAATTATCCTCAATACATCAGTCATGCTGCCACACTAAATGAGAGTAATATGATGACCATAGAAATTTCCTGGTTGTTCATCCAGAAAAAGGAGTAAATCATAGAAATCATATTTTGACCATATTTCCCCTCGTACCACTGCAAATGTGAGAGGAGTAAGGCATGAGCAGATAAATGTGTAAAGATATTTTAAAGCTGAAAAGAAGATTCATGAGCATGATTTGTAAACACTGTAATGTGCGGAGTTAGGGAATGTAATCTCTTTTTACCTGGATGCATGTCCCCGTTCAGATCTGATCGATTGTCTTTGATTTCTTATGAATTTGATTTCTTATGAATTTGATTTGACATGCAAGAGATCACTTGGGATTAGGTCTTTACTGTGTTTGTGCCAATTGCACCCAGGAAACCCAGCTGTGGGCCAGGACCCCATAATAGGAACTGCTGTACAAACATAACAAACAGATTTGTGCCATTTTATATTCAAATCAAGGAACATAATTGACTGGTGAGTTGTATCTGAGCCAAATATTAAGGACTTTTTTTTTAGCAGTTCGTGTTCAGAAACATATTAACAGCATCATATTTTTCACTTCAAATAAACAGATACTGAAGATGTGAATACCTTTTAGACTTTATTTCATATATATTTCTTGAGTTCAGGCTGAAGAACCTATAAATTGAAAGACTAACACCACAGTTCTTTGGACCCCAGTAATGATTATAAACTGAGATCATAAAATAATAATTTAAAAGTGTTTATGAGTGAGGATTTATTTTCTTCTTAAATTTGGCTACCTCACTAGTCATTTTTTCAAAGAAGGGCAACAAGGATGGTGAAGGGGCTGGAGCACAAGCCCTATGAGGAGAGGTTGAGGGAGCTGGGGTCGTTTAGTCTGGAGAAGAGGAGGCTCAGGGGTGACCATATTGCTGTCTACCTGAAAGGAGGTTGTAGTCAGACGGAGGTTGGTCTCTCCTCTCAGGTAACTGGCGACAGAACAAGAGGACACAGTTTCAAGCCCCATCAGAGGAGGTTTAGACTTGATATTAGGAAGAAATTCTTCACTGAAAGGGTGATCCGTCACTGGAATGGGCTGCCCAGGGAGGTGGTGGAGTCACCGACCCTGGAGGTGTTCAAGAGTGGGCTGGATGAGGCACTTGGTGCCATAATTTAGATGATGGGTTCTTGTTAGATTATGGGTTGGACTCGATGATCGCTAAGGTCTCTTCCAACCTTGCTGACACTGTGATACTGTGAAATTGTTACGTTTTGTAAATAACTCCTTGTTGGAGCTCAAATGAGGCATTTCATTATTACTTAAATAATATACAGCCAACAAAGCTCTCATGTATCTTGATTGTTAAAAGCGATTGATGAAATAGGAAGAGACAAAGTTTGTCAGGTGGAGACCCATGCAGACAAAAGTAGCTCCAGCTAAGCAGCATGTCCATGTAAATTTAAGTCTCTAGCAGAAAAGACAGAGTGGGGAGGAGGGGAATCAACACCTATTAACTTTGGATGGGGATAGAAAGAGTGGCCTTTTGTTGACTGACAGATAAGGTTATGTGGTTGAACAATAATTTGAAGGCCTGAATTATTCATGTCCAATTCAAGGTAAAAGGCTTTAACCTGGTGATATCATCATGTTGCAGTATTCACTAAGGCAAAAATGTTATCCTTATTTCTGACTTTTATTTTACTACATTCATATCTCATCCCTTAAAATAGAGAAGAGAATGGGAACTGTAAATTCTTAGAGAAAAATTAAAAAAAATAAAAGTGCATAAAGTGATATCTCAGAACAATTTGCTATTTAAAACGAAAGTGCAAATAACTTGCACAAAGTCCTCAATTTATTCTCGCAGCTGAACTTCAGACTTCTCTCTCACCATAACCTACTGACCACAACTGTCCTTCTGTGTAACTCCTAAACAGAGAGGGTAGAGGTGGGCATTCCAATCAGGTGGGATTCCAAGACTTATTTTAAAAAAAAAGTCTGGGTTTGGTTTGGTTTGTTTAAATAAGACTTATATTTCTTTGCTGACAACAAATACAAACACAATACCATCATGTGTCCCACCGTGTGCTACAGCTTCCTGAGTTGGCCTTCCAATGTGTTCTTTGATTGTGAAGAAGAGTTTATGGCCTGTCCAAAATCATCACATAGCTAATTAGCACAGATGGGATCAATGAAACAGCCTACATGTAGAAACAAGTACAGATAACAACACAGTTCAGAGAGTATAGCCCTGGTCAACAACCAATTTTTTTCTATTGGCGTCAAACAATTAATTGATAAATTTGTTTAGCATGGGACAATATTCATTCACTCCTATTTCCAGGTAAAGAGATCTGAGAGAATGCATTTAATTGCAGATGCTGGCATGGAATGGGAGTGTTAGAAAAAACCTGAAGATTTCTCACAAAATCTCCTTCTTCATGTCTTCAAGCACATTAAACTTCATTTTCTGCTAGAAAACCAATTAACAATTTTATTTGCCCTATAGTTCACTGTATTCTTAATGTCAGCATTATTAATGTCACAGAAAGTCTTGGTATCTCTGAAGCAGGGATCAATTGTCTGATGTATCAGTTTCTATACTCTGGATCCTTTTAACTTCTGATCCCTGTGGGATTCCAAGAGTATTTGTGGTCCATCAAAGGACTGAGTTAAGGATCTATAAAGACTACCTGGGCCAGTGGCAATTTATAACAGTCATCAACTATCATTTTCTTTCATCTTTCATTTTATTAAGATAAATCTTTCATCTTTCCACCTTTAAAACCCATTTCAATTTAGCCATACAGGCCATTGGTTTCCTGATTTTGCTTTCATAGGCCTGCAATTTGTAGAGTATTAACCATGTCACCGCTTTCATCCCTCCAGATTTCTACATTCTGTCCAAGGGTTCTCTTCATCCACCTGCACAGAAGATGTAACTAAGGCAGATCTTTTCAGTTACAGGAACACTGCAGTTACTTTTCTGAAGTGCTTTACCCACTCAGTGACATGCCCCGTGGAGATTTCAGGGTAACTACCTGTAATTATTAATCACTGCTTACTCGCTTCTTCCAAGAAGGCTGTGCAGAGACATGCAGGAGGCCTGAGCTCTGTTCTAGCTAGGGAAGAGCTACTGGTTTCAATGTGCTCTCCTATCTTTCTTGGTTGCTCTTAATGCTGTCACCCTGTGTTTTCAGAGCCAAATCTTCAGGACAATTTGTGGAAAAAAAAAAAAAGAAAAAAAATTAAATTTATAAGTTTGACAAGAAGTACTGGGGTTTTTTGTGTGATTAATCTAATCTTTTTTTACATGTATCTTTAAGACATCCGAGTGATTTGGAGTAGTCTTCCACAAAATAATAATTACCAAAAAAAGTTAGTAAAAATACCAGCATAACTTGCAAGGTCCTTTTTGGGTGTGCTTAGTAACTCACATGTATTAAAATGCTCATAACTGACAGACCTTTTTTCCTTAAATAAATGCCTCAAACTGAGCAGAACCTAGGAGCATCACCTGAGAAATCTGAGCCACCAACACACCCCGGACATTATCTCCCATGAAAATAAACTCTATTTAGAATGAAAATAATATCCCTCTGTGAACACACTAAACGGGACAAATATAATCTGAATGCAAAAATTCGAAGTACAATGAATACTTTACAGAGCGGACTGCCCTAAGAAGGATTGGGTTTTTTCCAGCCTCCACTTGGGACTGAGCTTAAAAACAACTGGCCTATTTTCTGCTGTCTTCATCCTAAGATGGTTTCACAGTTTTTACACTTTCATCATCTCCTTGGGGCATTTTATATACTTCTGTGTCATGTAATCCATCACTCACTAAATAATTAATTTACTCAAGTAAGCAGAATCTCTTGGGTTTAGGGATTCTGAGTAAGGAGACATGACAGCTGATGGTGCTATCTAAAAGAAAGAAGGAGAGAGGAAGAAAAGCCTAAAATGCTATGTTGCTTTCTTTGGTTTATTTTTTTAATTATTATTACCTTTACTGTCATCAAAAATCTTTCTTCCTGAATCTTTTCCATTGGAAATTTTAGATAATATTCCTCTGATATTACTCTAATATGTAGAGAGCTGGGAAACAGGTCTGCTCTGCATTAATCAGTGTGAATGTAAGGCCAGAATGGGGTTGAGAACCAAGTCCATCTCCCTTTATAATCAATCTCAGCACCATGGGAGCAGGAACAGGCCATTACTAGTAAGACCTTTTTATCCCATTGTACTGACAGCCCTAAATTGTACATTTTTCTCACCAGGCTTGCAGAGAACAACCATCATCTGAGCAATTCTGGACAGGAATGAATGACATGTGGCTGAAAGCATGCAGAAGGTCAGTGCTGGTGAGTCTGCAGAGGCAGAGAGACTGACGGAGCCTCCTTGTAAAATCATTTGTGTAAAGACATGTTAATACATGTATATTTGTATATGTTTAAACACATATACAGAAAAAAAATTATATTACTGCCATACCTTAGAGGAATGGTCTGTATTTTTTCCACCTTTAAATGATAAAACAGCAAATGTAACCAAGCATGTGGGGTATACAAGCACACACACACACACTCATGCACACACACACATACACATATTCAATGTGCATTTATACGTAAGTACATACACCTATACATGTATGTATGTGTATTTAATGTCTTGATTTCCATCTCCAACCATAAAATTTATTGGTGGAATTATTTTTTTGTATCTATGGAAAACATCATACCATCTACCTCCTAATTTATTTGTGAGTGACAAGGCCGCCTCAGACCTTTTCATCAGAAACATATGTCACCATCATTCTCATATGTGGACTACTCACGTGTTTGTGATTTTTCCTTCTGTTCAATCTGAATTTAGACCTAATGATTATCTTGTAATTATGTCCCCATGTCTGTTTCATTTTAGTTATAAAGTAGCTAATTTAAAGTTAAGCATTCTCCATAAGAAGCTTCAAAATTAGCCTCCGTTCGTTGTTTGAAGTTTTTGCTCCGATTGAGGAAATTTCCAGAAGGACATTCCAGAAAACTAGATGCAGATCAGCCTCACCTCAGTCCCTGGGAAGGTGATGAAGCAAATCCTGGAATCTATTTCCAGGCACACAGAGGACAAGGTAATTTGGAGTAGTCAGTGTGGACTTACAGAAGGGAAGTTGCACCTGACCGAATAGACAGCTTTGTATGATAAAATGTGGATTGTGCAGGAACCGCATCCTTGGCTTTCAGAAGGCTTTGACACCATCTTCCCTAATCCTCATAGACAAACTGGTGCAATATGGACTCGAGAAATGGAAACTGACATGGATTGGGAGCTGGCTGTTGTCCTGGTTGAAGCGTTGTGACCAGTGGCACAAAGCCCATCTGCAGGCCAGTCACTAGTGATGGTCTCCAAGGGTTGATATTGAAGATGCTGTTTAACATCTCCATTAATATCTTGGTGATGGGATGAACCACACCCTCAGCAGGTGTGCAGACAATGCAGAACTGGGAGCTGGTGCAGCTGAATACACTAGAGTTATACAGACATTTACAGGGCCTTTGACAGGCTGGAGAACTGGACCCATGGAAATCTCAAACGAGAGGAGGCACCAAGTCCTGCATCTGAGAAAGAATCTCTCCCCAAGCTCCAGTGTTTTGTGATAAGCTTAGAGCAGCACAAAGGTGACATAAATGTTTTCTTTTTTGCTGCCTCTGCTCCATCTGTTCAGTGGATCAGTATGCCACAGCATTTTATTTTGCTGAGGGCCAGGTGCCCTTTAAAGCACAAATTCAACTTCTGGAAAAACAAGGACCAGGAAAATTCTACAGAACTTAAAAAAGGAGTAACAAAAGGAATCATAGTGCAGAGAAAGGAGGATGATGACATAGTTTCATTGCTTGTTCTTGAATTACAGTGGATCATGTTTTCTAGGCCTATGAATAGCTCAAATATGAGAGAAACATTTCTTGGGAGAGGCTATGAGAGTGTGAGTCCAGTGATTTGGTGCAAACAAATACAAAGTCATCTTTACCTCATTATTGAGATGAATTTCCCAGAAAACTCACTTAACTAATTTAGGAGGAAGTTATCAAGATCATTTCTTTGAGTTTTTCATGTTGTTTTGTTGGGTTTTTTAAGCCTTGAAATAATGCCATTCTAAAATATCTGAATTTAAAATAATGTTAATACAGATTTCTAGTTCGCAGTTTGGAAGTGGGTGTTATATTTGACCGTGACTGTCATATCTGGGATGTGATTAGAAAACAATAATAAATATATTTTAAAAGAGATAAAGCTTTTTCTTCAGTCTGCACAGTAATCGAATGTATCTAATTTTAGGTAATTATTTCAACTGGTATAAACTGCCTAAGTATTATATGCAACATTCTATTTTTGATAAAAAAAGAAAACATCTGCTTAAAGGGATACCTTGCCAATGAAACTTCTGATATATGCTCACATGAGAATTGAAGTTGTCTAACTTATGTTATCAGAATTCCTGCTACAGTAGCTATGTTTACTAGAACCAATTCTAATTATTATATATTTTGCTTAGAAGATGGAAATATTAACTCTGAAGACGAGTATTCCCATTTGGTGTTATTCAGAGTAATAGCTACTCACACAAATAATGATTTCAAGTTTGGGTAGTTCTGAATTTCAAGATCCTCAGGGGCCCAGTGCCATTAAATATGATATATCTTTGGTGTTATTTGTAGATAATCCCACTCAATATTATAGATTCCAAGAGAATCCCGTGTCTAAACTGAAACTGAGCACTCAGCCAAACTGTGCCTATAGTTTTGTTGCTTGCTGACTGAAGTGCTCGTAGGTGTGGTTCATGGTCCTGTTGATGTGAGCAGAATATATGTAATTCTTCCCTGAACTCAAATCTTCATTTCAGCTTCAGCCTCCATGTTTATCAGTCTTTAAGACACACACACACACTTTTACATTCCTACATGAATCCAAGTTTAAAGTCCATGAGAAATTATAATGTTAGTTATGTATTCAAATTAGAAAGGAAAATATTCAGAGCTTTTACAAAGTCTCTAATATACAATATGGATGTCAAAAGTAAGTGTTCTGATATACTCTAAGTGTGGGCATGTTAACTGTTCTCCCCACAGCTTTAATGCTGCATTCCTGATGTGACAGAATTTCTTACATGTTAGTTCTGAGGACCATGACTCAGGATCCTCTGGCTTTCTTGCCAAACTTAAATCCTGTTCTGGAACAACCTCATCTACACTGGATATCTACATCTGAAGTCATATTACACGTAATTTACTTCTCATCTATAGCAGGCTAACAAAGAGAGACAGGCATTGATCCCCTTATCTCTGAAGGGAGGCATTATTATTACTGTTGAGTCAAACTCATAAGAATGCACTAATAAAGCCAGATCTCATTAATCTGCCTCAAATTTTTCAACCATCTATCAGAGTTTGAACTTGTTATTTTTCCTGTGTGTGAGAGCACTAACATGCTCTCTTATCTGGCTATTTCACCTCTTGAAACATATAAATTTATCTACCTAATATCCTTCTATACCCCTCTTCCTACTTTATAGTAATTAGGCAGCACATAAAAATTTCTTGTCTTAAACAAGAATAAACAACAAGAAATTTATTGTGGTCACATTTTATCAGAAGCCAGACAAGATAAAAGTGTGCGGAAAAAAAAAAAAAAAGCAAAAAAACCCAACACAAACCATGGAGAATGTAGACAGAAGGAAGATGTAGGAGAATTAAAAGGCTGTGGAAGCAATTGCAGATTCCTGCACTATTTGTTCATGGCAGATGGAGGCTATAAACAAGGAGAGCTATTGACAGTGAAACAGAGTTATTATTTGTGTTGCTTTCATGCTTGAGATTATTGTTATCATTATTTTTGTCCTTTCCATGTTCTTTTTTAAAATATGGTCATTAACTAAATCAGCAAAGGGGGAAAAAAGATATTGCTTGTTTCACAATTACATCGGAATGTTGCTTTGATAATTAGTTCACAGAAGCTGTCACGCTGGTCGATACTCTTCTCTGCTGAAGACAGCATTACTGTCTGATTTATGTTTTGACTCATCCCCCCCACCACCACCACCCCGTCCCCTTACGTTAATCGTCTGCTCTTGATAGCCATTTAACTAAATGTGTCTGGGGAAATAGGGTGAATAACAGTAATGGGGAAGACAAGGATTGGAAACATTAGCCATAAAGCAAAATAGATTTTACACATTCAGAAAGAAGATGAGCCAACTGTTCTCTGCAAAGGAAAACTTCTGACCTCCAGAACACCTCTAGATTCTCACAGTAGATCACATAAGACTCTACAGATACATATATATGTATACATAGATGACCAGAAGATGCTCATAGTGCTGGAGAACCTCTGCTATGGAGACAGGCTGAGAGAGCTGCGGTTTTTCAGTCTGGAGAAGAGAAGACTCCCAGGAGACCTTAGAGCTCATTCTAGTATCTAAAAGGATTCCAAGAGAGCTGGAGAAGGAGAATTTGATGAGAGCACACAGTGATGGGACAAAGAGGAATAGCTTTAAACTAAAAGAGGGCAAGTTTAGATGAGATAATAGGAAGAAATTCTTGGCTGTGAGAGTGGTGAGGCCCTGACACATGTTGCTTAGAGAAGCTGTGGCTGCCCTATCCCTGGAAGTGTCCAAGGCTGGGTTGGACAGGGCTTGGATCAACATGGGAAGGTGTCCTTGCCCATGGCAGGGGTTAGAACGAGCTGAACTTTAAATTCTCTTACAGCCTAAACAATTCTGTGATTCTGTACATAAATCTATACATGCACACATAATTATATTTATATATATATTAAAAAAATCTATAAAATATATATGTACATGTGCTATTGCATACATACATATATGTACTTTCAAAATTATTGAATTATCCTTGCAGTATTACTTAAGGACTGGCAGAGAATTATCCAAAACATAAAACCAAACCTGAAACCATTGCTGGATTGTGTTTCAAAAAGGCTGACCATGAATTCTCCAACACTGGACTAAGACATCACAACATTGCTGTCTGATATTTTTTGCTGCCATCCATTAGGTTTTTCTTACCACTTCATGTCTGCTTTGTATCATCTGGTCTGCAGCTACTACCAAGGTCTTGTACCATGGGAAGTGAGTGTAGTCCTAGACCAATGATTTAAATTTTTCAAGGTCTAATATCCTTTGTCACCACTAAGAAATCCTCACTCAGAAGTAATACTCTATGACTACACACAGGTAAAGTTCACGAGATTCATGAATCTAAGATACTGCATTTGCTACATCCTTCAGGCAAATAATATAGTACTCTGAAGAGATCCCTCAAGTACAGTATCTTCCTTACTTTAAGGAGGGAAAGATTTTGTGTGAAATTTGAATGATGGGAGATAAGAAAAGCATGAGGTTCCCAAGTACCCATGGCACTATGATCATATCATAAAAACAAATAATTTTTTTAGTTGAATATATTTTTCCTTTCCCAAATAAAATTTAGCATTTTTACTAAGAAAAAGTGAGCTTTCTGACTAATTTTAATTACAGTGCAATAAATTCTAAAATATACGGATAATTTTATACCTGTAAAGAAGATACAACCTTTGGATAAAAAACACTAAGAAATCAACAACTTGTTTTTCCTGCTTTTCCATTTAATTCCATTTCCTTACAGGAATGTTGGATTCCAGAAAGCTGTCCAAGAGAACAGAATTCATGGAGGCTCTTTAGTTTCTCTACATTAATTATAATTTTAAAACAGATTGTTTCTGGTTTTTAATCTCACCTTCTGTTCTATAAACCAGTTTGAAATCTGCCTTCAGGGCAACTTTAGCTCATAATGGGTAAACAGTCAGCATATTTAGTACCTCAGCCTCATTGGTTATTGGGACAAAATTATGCATGGCTCTTCAGAAGTCATCTCCAAACACTAAGATCTGCAGTTATCTGGACACCTCCAGAAAATTTCCTGTGAAATCTTTAAGAACGTTATAAATAGCACACAGCAGAATCCTCATCAGCACTTCAATAATAGCAAAGCCAAAAAAAATGCAGGGATAGAAATTAATTTAATAAACTGTTGTTATTTGAGCTGAATCAATATTCAAATTTGTGTGTCTGGGTTTGAAAGGAGCTGCCCTTTGACTCCTGAGCAGAAATTTATTACAAGTGATGCAGTGCTTTTGGTAACCCTGTCTTCTCTTCTTGGTGCTTTTCAGCTCCACTAGAAGAGGTTCATGTTTACCTATGACCTTGTCTCTCCTCGTTTGCCGTGGGTGGTGAAGGAGATGGGTGGACATTTGTGTGACTTGAATTTCCTAGTGCCTGTGCGTGATAAAAAGGCCCTGGTCAAAGCCCATGACATTTAAGAATCCTCTATGGTTCATCTTGCCCTTTGGCAATATACAGGGAAAATACTGAGAACTTCACACATCTAGATTAATTGATGTTTTAGACTGGGAGGGAACATGAAAAACTGGGGGGGTGGGTGGAAATCATCAGTGGAATGAAATTTTAATGAAGAAAGACCATTATAGGTTAAAATGCACTTTTTGTTCAAATTTTAAACACATCTTTTAAAGTTATGTTCCAGTTTGAAACACTGTGAGGGATGACAAGCTGAAATTACAGAATCACATAATATATTAAATTGGAATGGACTCACAAGGATCATTGAGTCCAATCCTGAGTCCTGCACAGGACCATCCCGGAGACTCACACCCTGGGCCTGAGAGTATCATGCAAACACTTCTTGAGCTCTGGCAGCCTTAGTGCTGTGCCCACTGCCCTGAGGAGCCTGTCCACTGCCCAACTACCTTCTGAGGGAAGAACTTTTTTCTAAGGTCAATCTAAACCTCTCCTGATACGACTTCAGTAAAATCCCTCAGGTCCTGTCACCAGTCAGTCACAAAGTATTTGATTTTTTCTGCCCTCAGTAACTGAAAGCGGATTTTAAACATCAAAACACACGGCTTTTTCTCATCACTGTTCCCCACAAAATATTTAGGTTTTGTACATATATATAACTATTCACCAACATGAAGGTGTGCAGAGCTCTTTCCACACACTGAGACACACATTAGTTACCATAAAGCGTTTTGGCCAATAATGCGCACAGGTACATACATACCCCCATACAGACACATAAACATAAACCAAAGTTACATTCTATACCAAGGCAGGAATTTCAATCTTCATCAAGTGTGGAAATATATGTATTCCCTAAAATTTACATTAAAATTTCCTAGAACAGAAGAAAGTCGTGGAGTATTCAGATGGTTGAGATTGGTCATGGTCTCTAAAACTTTTTAATCACAGGCTTTATGAGTAAAAAAAATCTGGGCATATATCTCCAACAGGTATTTGTTTATAAACTTATTTGTTTATAAATTATGGACTTATACTACTGAAGTGCTAATTCCCTCCCAATAGTTTGCCTTGCTCACCAACTTGGATGCATCCTTCTTTAGAACAGAGAACTCATTTCTTTTCTACAACTTCTCTGAAACAAGCTAAGGGATTGAATGTGTGTTACAGACAGAATTAACACATTCAAAGTTCTGTTTACATTTTTTAAAAGCAGCTCTGCATTGAAAGCTGGACTCTCTTCTCTGTTCCAGGATACTGCCAGGATAATTAACTGGCAAAACTGGTGGGATTACTAATTCCAGTTAAGCAGGAGTGAAGGTAAATTCATGTAGGCTTTTTGGGACAAACCTATTATAAGGTGAAAAGATATAGAAAATCATCAGGTTTGCTCTAAGCTTTTGGTGTGCAACCATATCTGTTTATTGTGAATGTCTTATTTATGACTTATTTTAAGTAGACCACAGAAGTCTTGCAACTCTGCTTTCCATGTTGCACAAGGCAACAGTTGGTAATTAGAGGTGGATTAAGCACAAGAAAAAAAGCCAAGCAAATAATACTTTTAAATGAAAAATTCTGAAGCTTTTTCATTTGAATTTACTGCACTTGGCTCAAAACATAAATATCCAAGTACTTAAGAGATTTTTATCTGTATTGTAAATGAAAATCAATATAATTGTTTTCTTTTTTTTAAGTACCTTTCTGTGGAAATGTAATACAATGCAGTTCTCACAGAAGAGACAGTTAGATTAAACATTTCCAGAATTGGCTGCAAAAGTTATTGAGTTGTTTGCTTTATTTTCTTTTTTAGGGAAGAGTAAGTAAGACAACTCATCTTTTTTATTAAAGATGAAAGACTTAGGACTTAGTTGAAATATATGTTCATTAAAAAGGAGTAAAATAACAAAACCCAACAGAAAAAAATAAAATACAAAAAACCCTCCTCAGTCACCTGCAGGGTTAGGCACATTGTAGTGCCATACTTGGCAGAGGAGTGGCAAAGTACAGCCTACGTATCCTAGGGGAAGCAGAGAAAACATTAAAATATACTGAAAATCTTCTTTGTTGCTTCATTAAACATAATTGAGTCACCTGGCATGCCACAGAATTGGACTGTAAAGTTTATCACAGACCAAAAGTGTAGAAAAAGCAAAAGTTTCCAGTCTGTGTTGACTTGGACCTACTTGTATTCTTCCACTCACTTCTATCCAATTGTGTGTAACATCAATCCAAAATTACAGCTTGGCCTACAGAGATACAGAATACAAGGATCACCCTGGCATTCCAAGAAAAATAAGTAATTAAATAAGTAAATGATCATCCTTTATCATCCTAGATGTCCTTCAGGCACATCAGGACTGTTTCCTCCTTACACAGGCGTATGTGCTTAGTACATCCTGGAGTGTCACTTGGAAGGAAGGAGAAACAGGTCTCCTTAACTTTTTTCTGTTGGAACATCCGTTACTGAGGTATTTGATCGCCAATTACCCTTTGTTTGTTCATAGTATTTTAAGGGCAAAGCCTGAGTATTGCTTTCAGGACATTAATGACTTCTGTTACTCTACGTAGGGTTTATGATCTGAGACATTAGTTATGACAAACTAATTTAAAAATATTAATTTACTTTCGTATATATTAATATTTTGTAAATATATATATCATCTGTGAGCAAATCAAGATAATATTTGCTAGTTTACATGTAGAAATACATTTTCTTTCCCTTCTCATTGACCTGGCCAGTAAATACTAGCCTGTGAAATGAAGATCGAGTTTGCGTTTTCTCCTTGTATTATGGATCTTTTTGAATTGTCAGCAAAATTCAGGAGATCTTTTTTTTCACTTCTATACAGAAGATTTGTTGTGAAAAAGAATGAATCTTTGCTCTGCTGATAAATACAAAAGCATGACCTATAAGAATCTTTATCTCTTTCCTTTCATTTTACTGCCAAACTTTGGGGCATGCATACCATCTGGTGCGGGACGGGAATTTGCATAAGTCGTAGGGCATAGAAAAATGTTTTCCCTTTTTTTTTCATTCCTAAAAATTAAAAGTCTGCAAATAAGCTCCAACCCCTGTTATGATCTAAAGAGATAATCAAAGGGGCAATCAAAGATTAGAAAGACAAATGGTTCAAAACATAAGGCATTCTTGGCCTTATATAGACATGGGAAGTGGTAGTATTAATTCTGTCTTGGTTTTTAGGTTTAGTTTTATGGGAAGTTTTGGCTTTTATTTTTGTTTGTTTGTTTAATGGGTTTTGTTTGGGTTTGGTTTGTGTTTTGGTTTGGTTTTGGTTTTTTTGGTAGGATGCAATTTTATATGCTGGATTTGAAATAGGAACCTAAATTCAAACTAGAAGATTACTGAACTGAACACTACAGTTTTCCTCCTAGTTATGTCTGATTTTACTCTTGTATAAGTCTTCACATAATTGCATATAATCTACAAACCCTTTCTGAAAATTGCTATATAATTTAGTGGGAGAAAAATAATAGGTTTTGTAAAAACATAACTGATTTTCCTAATATAAACAAACAAAAGCTAGCCCGTTTATAGTCTAGAATTGAGTAACAAATTAAACATTGTGGTACTTAATAGATCTTTTCATCTCCTTTATAACATTCTTCACATACACTTACACAATTAATACCATTGTTTATTGAAACTTTATTTTATTAAAAATAAAATAAAGTTTCAATTCAAACTATATATAAAACTATCTGAGAGGATGTTTCTGCTTAGAGAAAAACAGCTAGCCCATGTGAAGAGTATTATAGACATACAATGAACTATAATATTTTTGAATTAACAAAAAAAAGATTTCAATAGCAGTTTAAAACTTTTATTACACTCTGTGGTTTCATAATTCTATATATAATTTGAGTTCCATATTCTCATTTACATTAAAGTTCTTACAGACATCTCCTAGTGATATAGCAAAGATTTTTTGTTTACCACAAGAGTTATAAATTATGCTTAATGCAAATCAGATTATAAACATTTCAAGATATCTTTCAACAGGACCCTACGGATTTTACACACATAAAATTCCCTGCAAGCTTTTTCTGGGAAGGAAACAATGCAGTATATTTGCTGCTGATGTCTCATATACTAGAAGTGACTGGGATGCTGCTACAGACAAAACATTGAAGAATTTGTCATTTAATTAATTTATGATTAACCACTCGAAAATAAGATGTTAGAATAATCTCCAGACTTTAAACACTTAAATTCAGATGTACATATGTAAGTTAGATGCATAATTTCTCGTAATAATATTTGTTTTACTTTTTAAGGGTACAAAAATATTTTCTTCACATATGCTAATGAACTGTCTTGCACCCTCTATGAAGATCAGTGCTGGTTTTTAAGTGCAAGTCACACACAGGTCCTGTGTAATGTCTGCCAGCTTCAGGCATGCCTCTCGGATATTTACATGTATCTATTATAAAACATGGTAAAACAAATGAGCAAAATTAGAATTATTGAGGGGGAAAAAACACATGCTTTAATCCTTTTTTGATGAAGGGATGCATTCTTTTGTTTTCCTGGTTTTCCCTTGAAAAAGGGAAGCAATAGCACCAGCTTAGCTATTACTAAGACTATGAGATGCTGAGTTTTGCTCCTGCCATTTGAGGAATTCCCAACCCTTGTGCAGTTGTTTATCCTGGAAATGGTCTTTAGCCATATGGAATAGGAATAGAATTTCCTCACTGTCTCGGTTTCAGATCCACAGTTTCACAAGGAAACTGAATCACTAACAAAGCCCAGGGAACACTGCAGTTTTTTCCAACTCGAATCACATAATTTTTCTCTCTGCTACAATGCTGATCAGCTGAAAAAGCACTGATAGGGCATTTTGTCTAAAAGTGCCCATTTACTCTCAGTAATTAACCCCTAATTCAGAGACTGGACAGATAAAGATAATCAAAATATAAAACACCTGGTGTTATTGGAGCTTAAAAATGTCTTCTACCATCTGTATATTTTGCAGTGTATGCATTTTCTTTCATCTCCATGCCACAAATCCTTGCTCAAATGAGCATTTTTCTGCATGAAAAGCTAAATTAAATTCGTTGTTTTGTTCCCTCCCCCCCCGCCCCCCCCCTTACAGCTTTTATTTATACACAGGCTCTTCTTGGAACAACTGTTTATACTTGTTTTCTGATACAGCTATGACTTCTAATTTCGTATGCTGAAATATAAGGATTTTCTTCTATAATTGTATTTAATATCTTTCCATGAAAAGAAAGTGTAGATAAAGAAACTATGAGAAGTCTTCAGGTGATTTGAAAAAATACTAAACCAAAAAACAACAAACAAAATAAATAAAAAGTCCCAGTGCAAATCAGTGGGAGGCAGGGAATGATGCATGCCAAATATTTAAAAGGTTCCTATTCAAGAGAATTAATCCATGTTTTTATTGTGGAAAATGTTGAGACCAACCTGCAGAGCAATAATTCTAATTTTTGTATTAGCTTCCCTGGCTCTGATCCAGTTTGCTGACAAGCTCCTTTTGGTGACAACCATGGGACAAGTGTAGCTGGCAAGAAGTGTATTGTTTCCATTGCTGAAAAACACTGACTTTATTCGGAGATGAAGAATTTCTTTCATCCAGGGGCTGGTCACAGTCAGAGGGTGTTGTGTTATTGGCACCCAGGAAATGAAAATCAGGTTGACAGCTGTGACATGTGAGAAGCAAAGAGGAGAGTCCGTGCAAACAGGTGTAAAATGGTGAGGTGCTATCCTCTCCAGGAAAGTGAAATTGGAGTTAAAAGTGTGAATAACTCTGGGGGTCTATGCCCAACATGCCAGTCTCAGTTGTCTGACTGTGGTCTGACGACTCATGCCCTTGTCCATGATCTTTTTGTAGAACAAAACAGAAAATATTTCATAGGGAGAAGAATTAGTAACATAGGACTGGAAGAGACATCCCCTATTGCAGCTCAGGGGAAAGTGGGCAATCTGTGTTTATTTCAGAAGATCCAAAGGAATATCAATATGTTCTCTTCCACCACGAAGTTTTAAGTCAGAAATTTCTCCATAATCCAATTCAAGGATAAAATAACTATCACTTTGCATTAATTGATGTAATGTTAGTAGTAATTTGGCTTCTTAAAAATCTCATTTCACAGTATACAGAAGTGAAGATCTTTGGAAAAGTGGTCTGCATCTCCTTACCACTACTTCTGGTTGATTTATCAGTTTGAAAATGTGTTGTAATCTGCATGAAAATGGAGTCTGGAGACTGATTTGGATTAATCAGGTCTGACTGTGAGTCCTTTTGGTATCCTCATTTGAACAGGACATCCATCACGATGACCTCTTTTGATAATAATGTTGCCATAATACCTAATTTCATACTAATTCCATTGTAATTTAGTGGGCATTCATTCTAACAGTAGTTCTTATGGAATTGCTTCTGACATCCCCGTGAATACCAAAGTAACTCAACGTGATAAATGTTATTCCATTGAATACCAAAGGAGGCGAAAATGATTTGCCATTTATAATAAAATGTTGTCTGCAAACCATTAATGGACATTACTGCCTGTTGCTAAGAATATTCCTGTGAAAATGTGTTTATCTCCAACCACATCTTAAATGTCTCCCCTGTGTGCCAACATGGGCTTGAAGGGGGTTGCTCAGACCCTTATTTTCTAGACACAAAATATACGTGATTTACCGTCATCCACCAAACCCATTCAATCAGGGATCTCATGTTCAATCCCACAAGCCAAACCTCCAGCCTGTCAATGAGACAAGCTTGAAAGAATGCAGAGATGGTTCCTAGCAGTGATTGTGCCAAGATTCTTCCTGATATCCTCATCTGTCATTAGTGTTAAATCAGTCCCTTCATGCAATAGTAACAAGTACTGAGTTCTTTGGCAGCTCTGCTGTCGGATAAGGCACAGATATGAGCTCTTGTTCTTGCTCCGTATGCATGCATACTTATATATATTTATATATTTATACATGTTCATATATATTAAAAAATATTATATAAATTTATATCTTTGTTCAGTGCCTATATATCTCAGTTGGCATATATACAGCTTAAAGAGGCAGAGGCAGTGTGAGAGGTGGTTGCCAGCACGGTCCTGCAGAATAAATGAGATATAATTTGTTCTCAACTTTTAGACACACCATCATTCTTGACGAAACAAGCCTGGCTAAACCAGAGTACAGGTATCCCTCACTTGTCTGAATAATAGCCCCAGGATGTTAGGGGCCACTTCCAAGATTTGTGACCACATCATAAGATCCAGCAGCAACAGAATTTTTAAGCCTCAATATCATACAGATCCTACAACTGTTCAGTATCACCCCCAAGTTAGCAAGAGGTGGAAAGCAAGAAACAATTACATTTTATTTCTTCTGATAATCATCAGTTATCAGACTGTTTCCAGATATTCTGGATATTTATTTGACTAAGAGGATCGCACATGTACAGGTCCATCTAAACTCCCATTTGATCTTTCTTTTTTCTGCAATTCTTTTGCAGCTGAAAATAAGTGGGAATAAAATCAGCAATATACAGTCCCTTCCCATTACACAAGTCTATTCTTTTTCATATTCTGTGTATATTGATTACTCTCAGTACATGAGGGGTAACATAATAGGAAAACACAATAAAACAAACAATTAAACAAAATAAAAAGAACATTAAGTTTTCTGTCTTCAATGAGATAAATATACCCTTCATTGGTCCCTCTAAGTGGGAATTATCTTCTCCAACCAGCAATCACTATAAGATGCACCTTAAGAAATAGGTTAATCATGAAGCCACCAATATCATTCTGAGGTATTTAATTGTTCAAAATGGCAAAAGGGGAAGGTCCCTAGAGTAACACCAAGAAGAGTTGCTGCAAAGGTAAGAAGTATATCAATGTAACATTTGGGATGTTCAAGCCTTAAGCAGCCTCTGCAGGTGCTTGAGAGCCAACAACATGGGAAAGGAAAAGGTGT
This sequence comes from Serilophus lunatus, assembly GCA_013399895.1. NCBI lineage: Eukaryota > Metazoa > Chordata > Aves > Passeriformes > Eurylaimidae > Serilophus > Serilophus lunatus. The sequence continues at coordinate 375,949 of VXBA01000625.1, forward strand.
GGGCATGGGATGCTGCCAGAGCTATCCAAGCTTACCAAGCTCATAAACAGACATGAATAAGGACAATGTGCATAAATCTGTGCTAGGCTTTTACAGCACACAATCTTCATTTCAGGTTGTTAGAATGTCAGGTGTTTTTCCAAAAGCAAGAGGATCAGATTCTTCCTTTCACACTAGACCTTCTTTCAGTCTAACTGATATTAAACAGGCTGTTAAAAGTAAAATATCTCAGATGTTATTAATAATTGCTGTAATGCAATATAATATTCCACTGCCAAGTATGGGCATGAAGAACAAACAAAAAAAGTGTGTCTTTAAGTTTGTTTCATAGTACTCTATAATATAAATACATAGCCCTAAATGACTCTAAAGCTCCTTATCAGATGATGATTTAGCACAATGCCTAGTACTGCTTAGAGCAGATAGTATAAGTCTTTCCATCAGTAAACGAGACCTACAATTTTCTTTTCAATAGTGTAGCTGAATATTTCACCTCAAAACCACACATTTTTTTTTGGTTTACCAGCAGGAATTCTGCATCCCTTCTGTTTTACGCTATTCAACCACTTTTCTTTCTGTCGACTACAAACTGGCAATTCTAAAATTTAAATTAAATTAAATTAATTTTTAATTTATTTAACTTGAAATATTTTTTCTATTTATTCTAGGGAAGATATTAATGAGCACAGAGAGAATAGTCTGTCCCAAAGGAACTCTTTATGATTTTGATCAATATAAACATTGATCAATTTGTGTTCAGTGAGAAAGTGTGGCATATAATGATGTCAATTTGTTTATAGAAAGGGGCTGAAAAAGCCAGAGAAGGCAAGAAAGTTAATTGCAAAGTCCAATCCACAGCCACACTCTGTCACTGAATTTTCATTCTGTATAGCCCATGGTTGGGGTTTGTGCTTGTGTGTACCATTTGACTTGCATACGAACCTAAGAAGTGAATATAAACTGATAGTAATGCTTACACCACAGTCAAGATTTTTTTAACTCTTTCTCACAGTGGCGGTCTACACTTTTTGCGCAGAAGTAAGGACTGTTAGCTCTAAATTAGCAAGCATACAATGCACCTGTAAAGCAAGAAGTTGAACGAATATAGATCAGTCGAATCAGATTTATGCAGAGTTTCTGCCTCAGACATATGTTTTACTGTCTGTGCTGTGTTGATACACAGTACAAATGGGTTTTATTCTTGACAATCTAATAGTACAGTAGATTGCAATTATGGCAACATTTTAGAGAAGTCCAAACATGGTCTCTCTCATACTCATATGCACTGGTGTATATCAAATTAAATCTTTCCTAACTCGCTAAAATACTTCCTTTTGCTCTGGGTGTAAAATAAAAATGAATGCCCTCTTGATAAAACCTGGTAAGTGTAATTAATAAATAAGTACAGAAAATTAGGAGTACTAGTGCAGCAATGGAAACTGAGTCATGGCTTCAGATGATGACTACATCATTTAATTATTATATTTAAATTAATGCAGTATCTGTCCATAGCAGGTTTTTACCTTTCTTTACAGTTATAGAAACAATCAAAGAAGAATAGGGACAGAACATTAACAGTTTTTCTTGACTGAGAATAAGTATGTCTGGAAGTAAAATGTGCCTTATAATGCTGAATTTGGGACATCACAACGCTGTACTGATGTGTGTACATTCAAGACTCTGGTAAATGTCCTGTGATTCATAACAGATAATATACACTGTGATTCGCAATTTCTATCTCATTTGAAACTGAAAGAATCACATGCAATGTGATTTGGGTATTATTACTACTACTATTACTACTGCTATATTGAAAGCAGTGTGAATACCAGGTTGAGGAAAGGAATCCTGCCCCTCTGCTCTGCAGTGCCTCCTCCGGCTCTGGAGTCCTCAGCACATCATAGACATGGACTGCTGGAGAGAGTACAAAGGCCACCAAGTTGATCAGAGGGATGGAGCACCTCTGCTGCAATGAAAGGCTGAGGGAATTGGGATGGTTCAACCTGGAGAAGAGAAGGCTTTTGGGTGATCTGATTGTGGCCTTCTAGTTCCTGAAGGGAGCCTATAGGAAAGACGGAGAGAGATAAAGGGCCAGGAGTAACAGGACAAGGGGGAATGGCTTCAAACTGAGAGAGTTTAGATTTAGATTGGATATTGGGAAGAAAATCTTCCCTGTGAGGCCTTGGCACAGGTTTCCCAGAGAAGCTGTGACTGCCCCATTCCTGGAAGCATCCAAGGCAAGGCTGGATGGAGCTTGGAGCAATGTGGGATAGTGGAAGGTGTCCCTGCCCATGGCAGGTGGGTTGGAATGAGGTGGGCTTCAAGGTCCCTTCCAACCCAGGATGATTCTTGGATTCTATGATTTAAAAGTCTGACTGTTCTATTTGACAGCTACCACACATCAGGTGTAAAGATGCAGAAAAAGTAACTGTAGAAGGATCTATCTATTATTAAATTATAAATATTACATTATTTTTTAAGTTTTCTTGCAACTGGAAGCTTAGGATGAGATTTTGGGTTGATCCACACACAAAAATTTGTAGTAGTCCCATTTGTTTATTCTGTGTGTTTACCTCCAAACAAAATTTAATATAAATACCTTATAATGTAGATGTATGGCTCAAAATTTTCTTCTGAAATCTCTGCTGTATTGTGAGGTTGGGGATTTCTTGCATTTCCTTGTTTGGGCTTTGATGTTTTCACTATAAATACTGCAATGCTTTTTTCCTCAGCATGAGTATTTCTCAGATTTTAGAGAAGCCTTTGGCTAGATAGCAGCTATCAAGATGCGTGGAAAACAGAAAACACACACTCAAGAAATGATGAGAAATAAATAATGTGAAAACCAAGTGATGTAAAGCTAGATAGCTATTTCACTTGTTTTAAGTAAATAATTCAGTTTAGGTAGTCTGGCTCCATGTATTCTGGATTTTGCATTTCTTTCTTTGTTTGCTTTTATCTAATGCTTGTTAAATTCTGAATATTTTGCATAAGTGTGGCAGTGGCATGGGCTGTGCCATCCAGCTGGGATGAATGTCGTATGAGTTGTTTCCCATAAATTAAGATCTCTTGCTTAGTTAATCTGTTATAACAGGCTCAGGATGAAGAAAACCAATCCTGTATGAAACATCTCTATTTCGGAGCCAACTGACACACCTCTTGCCTACCTCTGGAAAGTCCCATGCACAAGGAAATTGTAAACAGACACTGCAGTGGCCAAGGAGTGCCAGAAAGCAAACAGACAGCAATGAATATCCTCATGAACCAAAGTGCAGAGCTTAATTCATAAAGGTTCAGAGGTGCTATGGTATTAGTTGTCCTCAAATATTTGAACAGCCTGCTGATATTAATAAAGATGAGTGCAAATTCCCCAAATATGCAGAAATATAACATTATATATACTACCCCTTGGAAACTCATACTGGAAATGAGACATTAGCATGTATTTCTCTTTTCACAAGGGCATTCTATTACTGCAAATTGTTCATAGCTGCGTTTGCTCCTTACAATGTGTTCATACAGCGTGGAGCACAGTGGGACCTTGATTTTTGCTAGGATGCCTTAGCATGAAACAACAGAAATAATTAATGCAGAACCTTTTCATTATTCTCTGCTTGTGCTGTGTCAGTCTTTCAGACTGAGAGGAGAGGGAAAAAACAGGAGGAAAAAAAAAATTAAGATAAATTCATCTAGTTAGTTTCCCCCTGAGTCACAGTAGAAAAAGTATCATTAGCAGCCTCCATATTCATATGAATTAGTCATGTCATTCTGGAAGTAATATCTCACATATCTTTATCCTGTTCAATCAAAGGATGAAAAGGATTGTTCTTGTTCACGTTGAATTTTAACATTCTCTGAGGATATACTGCATTTGAACCACCAAGATTTACCTGAAGCAGAAGACAAAACCAAAGGACTGAGTATAGCATATTCCTGTTCATCTCCATGGGATAAAAAGAAAAGCCAAATTTTTCCTTCATCCTCCATCAGTTTGGAGAAAGACTAAATATCAGTTACTTCTTCAGGTGTTTCTGCAAACTCTTTAAACAATCTGAAGAAAGAGTGATGGTCTATATGTCACTTTCTATGTCTGAACTAGTAAATTAAACCAATCCAGGATGGCTCTCTTGCTAAAATCAGCTGGAATAGCACTGTCTGCTTCCACTGTATAATCTCCCTTACTCTCCAAACAAGTCTAAAATCACAGAATCACTGTTTGACTCAGGTTGGAAGAGACCTTAATACCTTGTAGTTCCAATTCCATGTCACAGGCAGGGACATTCAGACCAGATTGCTCAGAGCCCCATTCAACCTGTCCTTGTACTCTTTCAGAGATGAAGCAGCCACAACTTTTCTGGGTAACCTGTGCCAGGCCCTCATCACCCTTACAGAGAAGAATTTTTTACAAAGTTGGCCAAACCTACTCTCTTTCAGTTTCAAACTATTCCCCCTTGTCCTATCAGAAACTCTTGTTAAGAACAGACACTTGCTTGACCTGAGTTTCACACTGTACCCACAAATTGTTTAACAGAGTGTAAGCTCTGCCAAGGGCTATTCCAAAATTTTAGCAACAGCGATGACTATGTTCAGGTCCTGGGTGCTTCCCTGTCCTAGTTCAATTTACTGAGGGCACTGAAGGCAAAAGGAGACCTTTCACTGAAACTGATTACTTTTGGAACATTAGACAAGAAACCTCCCTCCAGATGGAAAGTCTGAAGCTTTATACTACTATCCTGAAAGGAGAGGAACAGCTTCCCATTTTCTTTCATTCCTTCTCCTCTGCACATTGCAAAGTTTATGTTAGCATAGAAAAATGAGATCTTCCTTTTAAAGCAATCCATTCTAACTGTGCCATCCATACCCACCCCTGGCAGATAGATCTGCACTACAATGAGATGGTTGCAGAGTGTCCTTAAAATATCCTTTAGCCGAGAAAATAAATTCTGGTGGCGTCTCCTGCATTTCTACCACCACAGCCACAAGCTCTTTTGCAAACCAAACATGCTTGCTGCCATTCCTTCACATCTGTAACATTTAACTTTAATGCCTCTGCCCCTGAGGAGCTGCAGAGTAGCATTTCAATTCACCATCCACGGATTTGTCCTGGAGAATTAGAGACATGTCAGCTTATCAGTCTGTGACCTTTTCTATTAACATTGTCTTCAGGTTGACTTGGCAGCACACAAGGAAAATAAATCTTGTTACCCGAAGCTGGTTTGGATTGCCAGGATAGTGCAGCTGTGGCTCAAATCTGTTAAATTTTTAAATTGCAAACATCACTACGAATATGTGAAATTTATTAGGTAGAATAATCCCTGGAAAGGAGCGGGGAGGAAAACAATGGAATAGAAACCATAAAAATAGATATGGAGGAGGGTTTTCTTGCAAAGCCTGGAAAGTTGTATTGTTTAACTTATTTACAGCCTGGCCTGTCACCCTAGAGATAACACAAATGGAGTCGTCATGTAAATTGTATGACCTTTTCATACTCCAGCCTCTGGAAGATCTATGTGGACACCCTTCCAAGTAAGCTGCATGTGCCTTCTTTATCACCTGCTCCTAGGCTTTTTGAACATCTTTTTCTGTTGTGTTCTTTTAATGATAAAGGAATGAGGGGAAGTATGGTGACCTCAGGAAGTGATGCAGTGAATAATTCTACTGAAATATACCCACTCTGGCATTACAGCCCTGCATTCCCCACTACTCTGATATTCTGTGACATCCTATCATGGAGCCTACTCCAGGCTGTTCTCAGTGTTGATATAAGGATATTAAAGGCTCAGAACTATAGGCTAAACATCCAGTGCTTTCTGAGCTACACAGAGTGTTTGAGATGCCACATCAGACTTGCAGATTTGGAATAGAACTTATGTCTGTTCAGCTTCTCAGCTGAAGAAAAGGAGTGGAAAGGCTGTTTTCTGTGTTATTAGCTTAATGGAGACAATATGCTTTAATTTCATCTTGTACTGTTTAGATGCAGTATTGGTCAGGTTTTCTCCTTTTAAGCAATACTTTTTTCTCACTTGGGCTCTCTATGCTGGTCAAGTGTCTGATCTCTTCTGTTGTACTTCAGCTTTATTATAACTGTAAGAAATCATAATTAATGCATAAGGAAGATACTGAATTTAAAACGAATAAAACTGAAACACACTAAAACAGATGTAATAGAGCATTTGATCCATGCTGGTAACTATTTCAGAGCAAGCCTGTTCTGAGGTCATATTCTGGAAGTTCTTCACAAAAACATTTGTATTGTGTGAAGACGATCAATCTAAAAATTGTTTTGGTTTACATATTTTCAACCTCAAGAAAAAAAGCCAAACAAATAAAATTCCTATTAAAAATATATTTCTACTATAATAAAACAACAATAATAATAGTGTGATCTAAGAATTCTTATCATGTTTCTGTTATCCTGAGTTTTTTCTCTTGTCCAAAACCTCGTGTTAAATCATACTTGGACAATTTTCCCTTACTTTGCAAAGGTAAGTGATGTTTGTTATGTAACTGGTATAGTGATGCATGATGCCAGAGCCTATACAAAAAAAAAAGGAGGGAGAAAAAACACCATATAGAAGAAAATCTCTATCTTTTGCCACTACTGAAAGCATTTTCCTTCAAAAAAATCATCCCTTTTTCCAGTTGCTTTGCAACTCTTTGTGATTATAATGTTTATCGGAATTTGAGTTACTGTTTAGCATGTTCAGAGAAGTTGAAAATTTCATTTTTATTCTTTTCATTTGGAAGACTGCATAGCATCTACTGCAATTAGGCAAATTAAGAAAGAAAATTTCTATTAAAGAAATTATCAACAAGTAAAAACCCAAGGTCAGGAACTCTGTGCAGAACAAATTTCTGAAAGTTGCCAGGAGACACAGGTTGCATGATTCTTGTCATCTTTTCCTGAATAACTGTTCCTGTTTACTGTCAAATCAAGGATTTTAGGGTAGATTTTAAAGGCAAGCATTACAGATCTGATTCTAAATGTCTGATAATAATGAACTGAACAAAATTTCACAATGAATCAGGACTTCAATTTTATGAGAGGCATTTTAAGCTTTCCTTGAAGGTGTCCTAGACAGGTACTGAGCTGAAGTGATAGAATGATGGGAAAAATTCTTATGTGAAAACATAAGAACACAAAGCCATCCAGAAATCACTTGGTCCAGGCATTCCCACATATTTAGCTATCTTTTAGTGATCTTAAAACAAATAATTTGCATCATTAACCCTATGGATGTAAATTTTAGGAGGTTTGTACCCAAAAAAATCAAGTTGTGTTGAATTAGAGTAACATTTAATACTGTTTATCAAATTTACAGCTAATGAAATTCAAATCTCTTAATTGTGCTCTCTATACCATGAAATTCCCAAAATCAAATGCTTAGAAAAATTTCTGATCTTCAGATGGAATTTTTTCAGCCTTGTACAGACAAGAGCCTGGAACTGTGCCAGACTGACATCTAAAAAACCCAATGAAAAAGGGCCTTTTAAGTTAAAAAGCAAAGTTGTAAGTTAAAATCACAACTACTGAGTGCTTGGCTTGTAATTTTTGATGGTGTTAGCTGGTAATATTCTTCCTAGAAAATTATATAACTGCAAGTATCACTATAGGATACTCTGCACCCCTTTGTGCAGGTATGTCGGCAGGTCCTAAGTACTTTTTGCAAGCTTTGTCTGAGTAAAACAAATAAAATTTAATGAAAGATGAGAAAATGAAGTATTATGCCAAATTGCTGATTAGGCTGTCCATTAGGTTTTCAATAAATAATTTGTTGATTTATGACCTGGCTGAGTGTAAAAAATTTTCTCTATAGCATCAGAGTACCTACCTTTCTCAATGAATTTGACAAAGAGCATCAAGTTCAATATTTTACATGAGTTGAACTAACACAGAGATTGGAGCTTTAGGTGTATCTTCACAGCTTCTCACCTTCTCATGCATTGTGCAGAATTTGGAGGCCTTTAATGCAGAGAGAAAAGGATGGTGTAAGTCTTCTGGGTCTCATAGTCTTTCTCTCAAAAAGGTCAATATCTTTAATCTCCTTTCCTTCTGCCAGAACCTCTGCAAATGGATAGGAAGACATTTTAGATGTATTAATTACATATATGATTTAGTTTTCACTCAGTATATAAAATATGATTTTAAAGGTATATTAATAAGCATTATATTATTGATCGTATCTAACATGATATTCAGCACAAAGTACTAACGCATATCATCGAATACCTCCAATGAAAACCAGAGTCCTTGGCTAACAATGGATTTGGAGGTTTGTTTTTGTTCTCTGCAATTTTTTTCTACTAATAATTTGCAGAATATTTTGAATCTGTATTTTGGTTACTGATGTTTATTTCCACAACACTCAATGTCTAAGCTATGGAGTTATTTAAATGAATTGTGTCGTGCGGGTAGAAGGGTTTATTTGTTGGGGAAAATGCTGGAACATTTTTATGCAGATCCACCTGCTTAACTTCAAATACCTAACAAAAGTAGCAAACGTTTGGCCTCCCTATATAGTTAAAGATTTTTATCACTTTTAAAGAGTTGTGGTTTGACTTTGACTGGATGCCAGGTGCCCACCAAAGCTGCCTTTCCTCAAGGGTACAAGGGAAAGGAAATATAACAAAAGTTTCATGAGTTGAGATAAGCACAGGGAGAGATCATAAACCAAATATCATCACAGGCAAACTAGACTTGACTTGGGGATAATAATTGAATCTATTATCAATCNTCTCCCAACCTTCCCTCTTTCCCAAGCTCTACTTTCTCTCCTCCAGCAGCACAAGGAGACAGAGAATGGGGTTTGTGGTCAGTTCATCACATGTTATTCCTACCACTGCTCAGGGAGAAAAGTCTTCCCCCTGCTGCACTGTGAGGTCCCTTCTATGAGAGATAGTCCTCCACAGACTTCGAGGAGAGCTCTCACAAGCTGCAACTTTTCATGAGCTGCTTCCACAGCTTCAGACCTTCAGGCACAAGTTGCTCCAGTGTGGGATCCCATATGGTCAAAAGTCCTACCAGGAAACATGCTTAGGTGTGGGCTCCTTCCTCTGCAGGTCCACCAGTCAACAGCTATTTACCCAGAGGCTACTCCAGCACAGGCTTCCCCGGGGATCAAAGTCCTCTTTCAGGCATCTGCCTGCTCCAGCTTGGGCTCCTCCTTGGGCTGCAAGTGGATCTCTGCTCCACCGTGGATCAACATGGGCTGCATGGGCAGAGCTGCATCACCACAGGCTGCACCGAGGGCTGCAGGGGAATCTCTGCTCCAGCTCCTGGAGCACCTCCTGCCCCTCTGTCTGCACTGACATGCAAGTTCTGTTTTTCTTCTTAAATAAGTTATCACAGGGGTGTTATTAAAATTTCTGCTTTTCTTGGCAGCATCTGACATTGGATCTGCCAGACATGAGAGAAGCTTCTGGCAGCATCTCACAGAAATCACCCCTGTAGACCCTCACTACCAAACTCTGACCACAAAAAACCAATACAGAGATATTTAGCTTCATGAAGATCTAAATAAGCATTTGGATTTGCCTGACTGTTTTAGTATATCAGATGCAGAAGAACTAAGGAATCAGTCTATAATACTCTGATATGCTGAATTGAAGTGAAATGTGAATATGTGACTTTTAAGACAAATGTATAACTTTTGTTGGTTAGGAAGGCATTTTTCAAGACTATTTCTAGACAATTATATAATTTCCATACTTAACAAAAATTCATACTGAAGGAGAGAGATGAAACAAAATTGATTGATTAGGAATTAATACAAATATTTGTAGATATATTTTTACAGTTTTGTAAAGTTTGGGCTATAATAGCAGGGCATAAAAAATATTTTCTTAATCTTCTTTTTCTCCAATCTTTGCCATGTAAAAATATTCAGCACATTTCTCTCCACATAAGCCTTCCCATTTATTTTAAACCTCATTTCAGTATGTCTCTTCATCATTACTTAAACCTATTAATTTCTGTTTTCCTCTGGGACATATAGAAGTATTTTAACTCTGTAAACTGTTTTGAGAGAAACATTTTATGAAGTTCCATAGAGAAGAACTAACATTGTTACCATTAGGTTTCCCCTTCCTAGGATAACTTCTAATTAAGTTATTATTGGTTCATGCAGGGGAATACTAACTATATATTTCTGGGGTTACCAGGGTTAATTATCTGTCTAGACTATAGGAACTGCATTTCTTTAACCAGCAGACTGCTAAAAGAGTAAGTGAAGCTCTCTGGAACAGGATTTTATTTTTACATATTAGAGCTATATATATTCAAAGCGTCTTCTTGGAGGTTCACATGTAGGAGGAAGATTTACACAGCAGAAGGAATGAGGTCCACAACAGAACAGTTAACACGAGGTCAATATCAGAAACAAAAAGAGGGCATATGGAGCAAAGAATAGTTCAAACTTGTTGGAGGGATGAAGTCATTGCATTTTCTTTGGATGTTTCAGTCTTAGTGCCATTGGATTTGTAGTCGTTCCTACACAAATTAGCATGGTGCAAGAGTTGCTAAATGAACATGAGAGAATGTGAAATTAGGAAATGGTTCATAATAATCCAGTCTTTTCATAATGCAGAATTGGCTAAAAAGTATTTAAGACATTTCTAAGTGAGCAGCAGAAGTTGTTCCTGCAAGGTGCAGGAATGCCCACATAACGCAGTGTTTTGTACATGGCTAAGATGGATGGGAGACCTTTTTTTCATGGTATGAGATTATATATAATGGTGAGTCATGCATATGCTGAAGGAATCATGCAGGACTGTCGATCAGCTGGATGTTAAAACTGAGAAAAGCAGTCCTACCCCGTCCGGATAAAGGTATTGTTGCAAGGATCCTCACCATGGAAACTCACTTCACTAGACACAGCTGTACAACTTGCCTGAAGGAGTGTGTCCCCATGTGCAAAGATCCCAATAAACTATGATTCAGGGGTGGGGTTTTTATTTTTTTTTTTGTTTGGTTCGGGTTTTTTGGTTTTGTTGTTTTGTTTTTTGGTTTTTTTTGTTTAACAGTTCCTTTGTGTCTGAATTCCCGTGTTACACAGAGATCAAAGCAGATGAATCCTTGTCTCAGCACTGCGCCCTGCAGAAGCACAGACCACAGTGCTAGATGGTAAGAAGTTGACCCAAATTTAAACCAAGATTTCCTTCCTTCCTGTAACCCTTTAGCAAGCTGTCAGCACACTTTGCTGGAGGTAGAGCATTACCACTGCTGCTGTGATTACATTGTGCTAATTGGCTTCAAGCAGCTTCTATGAATCAAATCAGAACTTAAAGTAAACTCCCAGCTCCTTGGGAGGTGGTGATGTGTACAGAGAGAGCATTACTAAGCTCACCATGGATTTTCTCTGAACATTAGAGCGCAACCTTGTAAAAGTTTAGCTAAGTCTCTGGGCTCTCATCTTTCAGAGTTGCCCAGTGTCATTTGGAATGAGATCGTGTCCGACAGCAATCCCAGTGTGGGCTTTGGCACATGAATGGGATATCTGCTGTTGCACCAGCCTAAGAATATCACTTCCTGCCTCTCCTTCTGGACCAGCTGTGTTCCAGCTGTGAAGAACTGTTGGCAAGCTGGGCTGGGTGCCACACACTATTAGAAATGAAGTGCTGCTGCTGTGTTTGTTTCATGCCCTGTGGGACTTTACCTCACTTACTTCAAGAGTAAAACTGAACACATTTGAAGATTTAGCAGTATGGTGACCAGCTCAGTAACCACAGAAGCATTTTACTCCACATGTTTCTGGCCAATCAAAGTATAATGCAGTAAATAAGCCCTTTTATAATAATAAAATTCAGTAACTGTACAGTGTGAATTTTACTATTTGATATTGAAAAAATCTTGTGGTCCAGCATTTGTTTGTGTATACTTTTTGAGGTTTTTACACGTTTACTGCTGCTCTCCTCATGGATTTTTGGCTTGAACTGCATCTTAGTCATTGTATGGTGCTACTGATTTTCAAGGGATGTACTTGCAGAGGATATAAGAAGTCTATAAAAAGGTGATCTAAATATTTAGGAACTACTCATTATGCGATACTCTTGGTTAGCCTGCAGAGATATCCCTTTATACTTCCTCTGGATGATTTCTGTATCACACCAAAGAAGCAGGTTAGTAAGACTGACTGTAAATTATTTAAATTCTCTTTGTATTCAAGAAATTCTTTGTCTAATGTAGAAAACTTTAGGGGACAGCTCTTTAAGTTATTTAAGATGTTCTGTGACATCATATTTAAAGCACTTAACAACAACAAAAAATATTTTCATAAGCCATCACTTCAGATAACTAATATGTTCAGAAATCTAAATGCTGGAACAAAAATTCTGTTGACTTTCAAACAAATTTAGGTCCCTAATTAGTAAAAATATGGGTAAGACTATTACTGAAGATAGACCCATGATGCCATGTGATATTAGATTCTGCCCAGCTGTATCCTAGAGGCCTTTTACCTCTAGGGGTGGAGACACAAGTCACACACCACATTGGCAGGAGGGGGTGGTGAGCATTTCTCATCTAAGCCAGACAGCTCAGTCCTAGTATCAGCATTGAAAAGCTTTTAGCACCTCGCTTTTCCAGGCACTAGAAGAGAGAAGAAAAATCAGTGCAAGTTGCGTAGAGCAGAAACAAGGCTGTGATTTAATTAATGCACATTTCAGTCTATGAAGTGCAGTTTTATTTAAAAATCTCTTTTGAATATACACAGAAATCTTAATGCTGCTGAGATCTGAAACAGTTGTTACTCAGAGACGAACGAGTTTCTTGAATGTGTGCCTTTAAGGTGGCTTTGAAATTCTTAAACATAGTTTACAGAATCTTTCTAACTTTGAAAATTTCTCAGTTACTCAAAGTATTACTGAAGTCAGAGTTCATTGCAGCTTTCTCTTCAGAATATAGAATTACAGAAAAACAACCCAGTGTTAAGGTTAAATTACAGTAATCTAAATATGTTCAGTTCACGTAGAAGTGATACAGCATTTTCTTATTTATTTCTACGCACCATGCATTAGTCTTAACTTGCTTTTTCTTAATTATTACAAAAAAGATTAAAACTACACAGCAACTTATGAGAAGGACTAAAAACAATGTAATAAGTAATTGGTAAATACACTAACACTTTTACTAAGCAAAATGTAATCATCTGAAATAGAAAGCTAACAGGTCACTGAAGCTAATGGCCCCTAGAATCTACATGACTAACTAATCACTGCCTTTTAATTGATTGTATTTTTCTTAATGTTTATTTAAAACTATCCCAAATAAAATGTAATACATCACTTTCAGATATTCCCTAACCAATTAAACATAATAATTGAATCCCTCTGCTGCCCTCCTTATGTTGTTAATATAAATTCATAATTATCTGACTCCCATCCTATTTAGTGAGCTTTGAATCAGACCATATGTGGTCTTTCTATTCTACATCAGATCATCATTTTCTTAATTGTAGAATGGTTTTTTTTCTGTGTTACAGTTCTTCTCTGGGTATGACCTTTAGAGGTTTCACAGACTTGGGTATCTATTGTGTGAGACCCCTTATCCTTTTAAAATCCATAATAAATGCCTGTCAGATATTGCTGCAACATGATAACATATTGTGTCTACACTGGAATCAATCAAATCCCGGGCCCTGAGCTTCAACATGTCTTGTCTAAAAGGCATGAAATTTTCTGAATAAATTAAGGAGGAATTCTAAAGTCCTTGTGGATGCAAATTAGGAAAACTAGTTGATACTCAATGAGGATGGAAATTCCTCATGCGTGTGAAGATAATAAGCTATGTGGGCACTTAAAAAACATGTATGGTTCGAGAAACACAGGCAGAGCTATGAAGGCCACATATAATTTTGCTAATTATAATGTATTTCTTTCCATAACTGTAATTATGACTTCACTGGCATTTCCATCTATCAATGCAGAAATCTCATATGAGTTCACGCTGCTCCAAGGCACTGTTACTTGGTGCTGTATGGTTATTTGCACCAGTATATGCAGCTGTGTCAGATGTGTTCAGATTTTCGATTGGAATAAATGGCTTCTCCAGCAAAGGGAGAATTCCTCTATGATTTTTCCTGGTCTTGCTATTGGATTATCACGACTTTTTTAAACACTCTTCCAAATCACAACTTCTCCATTGTAAAATGGATATAGATAACACCTGAAGTGTATGTACCTTGAGAGAATTACTTGCCATATGATTGGATTTAGCCATTTTCCCTTATCTGGAACTTACTTTCCTCTGTCTCTCTTCAGTATTTGATCTCATCTGTTTTTAAAGACAGAGAAAAAGCCTTATCAGCAATTTACTGAGGAGAACAGAATCAGAGAATAAGTGGAAGGTTAGCCAGAAAGAATCAGTTTGTTCTGCACAATGGTATGTCTAGTTTAGATGCAAATTGTATGGCACTTGAAGTGAATCACTGAAATGTGTATCTAGGCAGATATAGCCCCTGCATTTAACTCTGATCCAAAAGTGGTTTTTCATGTTAACATTGACAGGATGACCATGGCTTAAATTACTCTGCTCAAAATAAGGCAAATCAAAGTTGCTCTTTCACTGAGCAATATCAAACTTTTCTTAGAAAAATCCCAGCTGAATTGTGATCACACAGTACTGCTAAGAGAATGCAGGAAGCATTTTGTGTTGCCTGGACATTGCATGGTTAAAGCACCTGCACTGTACATATGTATGTGCATGAATGCTCATGAAAAGGTGACAGCAGTATTCCCTCCCCCAAATCCAATGAGGTGCACACAGAATAAAGATAGTATGTAGATCCAGGTCCAATCATAAACATGCATTAGAAAATATTAACAGACTTAATAATTGTTCAGTGTTACTAAGAGCAGCAGCATATTGACCCTTTCATTTTGGTTTTTGTAGGAGTCATTTTGGAGTTGTATGATTGGGGAATTTTTTTGTCGTTTTTGTGGGGGTTTTGTTGTGTGATAGTTGTTTATTTGCATATTTGTTTGTTTTGTTTTTATTTTTTCATTTCTTGGAATCGAGAATTTAAGTTTAAAAGGTAGAGGCAATATTTCACTTCTGATGATTTTAGGCACGAGCTATAGAGGATAAAAGTTGGTTCAAATCTGCCACCCTAATTTGTAAGGATGATGGTCTATTTTTTTTTCAGAGTCTGTGGAGTAACTCCATAGTTCACTGTCAAGGGAGAAAACTTCATTACGGGATATTAATCTATTACATTAGATCACCAGAGCATGACATGGTGGGGGGAAGGGCCTTATCTAAAATTTGCAATTAAACTCCATATTCTGAGTGGCTGCTGACCTCCACTGTTGAAGAATATTCATGGATGGCCAGATTTCAAAGCCAAGAGGGACTGTATCAGTAATCTAGCTCAAATTATTTGGTAACATGGGGCTGGAAGCATCATTTGGTAAATGTTGCAAGAATTACAGACTCATTCTATGAAAATGTCTAGAAGTCCTTATATCAACATTTAAAGTAGTGAATTCATTATTTCAAATTAATTATTCCATTACTTCATTACTGTATTTAAAATGCATGTCTTTGCAGTTTATTGGTTGCTCTGAACCTCATTGCCACAGGGATTGTCAAAAATCTCCCACATGAATAATTAACAAATTTCTCTCTGTGAACCTTTTATATAAAGTATACATTCATTTAGATGGATAGAACAGAAAGATTTACTTAATGATGATGGCTGCAGACCATGCTATATCTCCCAGTGTGCACACAGAACAACTGCACTATCTAATTAAGCCATCTAATCTAGATATTTAATCATTAAAGGCCAAGGTCATTATTAGATTTCCATAATTTTTTTTTTAAGTTTCTGAGAGTCTGTTTCACTTCCAGGCCTTACACTAGAAACTGTGTATGCAAACATAATGAACATACAGAGAGGAAAGGGAATTTTTATGTATGGATGGATGGATAGGTAGAGAGAAAACATGCATAACTGCTTTGAGCAGAAGGTAAGACCAGATGATCCCAAGTGGTTTCCTTCCAACCTAAATCATTCTGTTGTGCTATGATTCAATCTATTGATCATTAGCAAAATCCAAATGCTTCACGTACAACAGGAGTTTTATGGATATTTACTAGATATTTCAGTATTCCTTCCTTCATCCCTTTATGACGAGCTCATAGAATCATGGAGTCCTAGATTAGTTTGGGTTTGCAACGATCTCCTTGCCATGAGGAGTGCAGGGTTGAAGGAGGGTAGGGTCTCTCAGGAGATGTCTAAGGAGGCTGCTAGGGCATGCACAAAAAAAATTAGGGAGGCCAAAGCTCAGAACTTAAATTGGCGACTACTGTAAAGGATAATAAAAAAAAGTTTTTACAATTAATGGTAAAAGGAAGGGTAAGACCGAACTTTGTTCCATATTGGATGAAGCAGGAAACTTAGTAACTAAAGATGAGGAGAAGGCAGAAGCGCTTAATGCCTTCTTTACCTCAGTCTTTAGTGAGAAGACAGATTGTCCTCAGGACAACTGTACTCCAGGGTTGGTAGGTGGTGTCAGGGAGCAGAATGGTCCTCCTGTTATCCCAGAAGAGGCAGTCAGAGAACTGCTGGG
>VXBA01000625.1:393326-438078 GCA_013399895.1 Serilophus lunatus
CTCAGTTTAGGAAGGACGTGGAGATGATTGAGCGTGTCCAGAGGAGAGCAACGAGGTTGGTGGGGGGCTTGGAGCACAAGCCCTATGAGGAACGATTGAGGGAGTTAGAGTTGTTTAGCCTGGAGAAAAGGAGGCTCAGAGGTGACCTTATCGCTCTCTACAACTTCCTGAAAGGAGGTTGTAGTCAGGTGGGGGTTGGTCTCTTCCACCGGGCAGCAACTGACAGAACGAGAGGACACAGTCTCAAGCTGTGTCAAGGGAGGTATAGGTTAGATATTAGAAAGAAGTTTTTTACAGAAAGAGTAATAAAGTATTGGAATAGTCTGCCCGGGGAGGTGGTGGAGTCACCATCCCTGGATGTGTTTAAAAAAAGGCTGGATGTGGCACTTGGTGACATAGTCTAGTCGAGGTGTTAGGGCAAGGGTTGGACTAGGTCATCTTGGAGGTCTCTTCCAACCTAGTGATTCTGTGATTCTGTGATACCATTCACCACATTGCTCCAAGCACTGAACACTTTCAGGGGTGGGGAATCCACAACAGTTCTGGGAAACCTGTGCCAGTGCAACACCACCTACTGAGTAAAGAATCTCTTCTTATAGCTAATCTAAACCTGCCCTTTTTGGTTTAAAATCACTATTCCTTATCCCATTCCCTCCTTTTTATAAGCCCTGTTTGGGCACAGCAATGGGCCCTAACATCTCCCCAGAGCTATCTCTTCCCCAGGCTGAACCACCCCAGCTCTCTCAGTCTGTCTTCATAGGAGAGGTGCTTCAGCCTTTGGAGCTCTTTATGGGCTTCTGTTGATTTAACTCTTGCAAGTCCATGTCTTCGTTTTTGGATGCAATACAACAGATGGGTTCTCATCAGAGAAGAGGAGCAGACTGTCTCCTCTCCTGCTGCCCACTCCACCAGCATCCGCAAGTCCCTCTTAGCAGGGCTTCTCTCAATGAGTTCTTCTTCCAGTCTGTACTCCTATCTGGGATTGCCTCAACCCAGGAGCAGCACCTTGTACTTGGACTTGCTAAACTTCTTGAAATCCTCGCAAAGCTACTTTATGTTTGTCTAGGTCCCTCTGGATGGCATCTCTTCCTTCTGTTGTGTCAACTGCTCATCATTTAACACATGAAGACAGTTAAAGGCAAAACTGAGCTCAGTTCTGCAATGCATAGTAGCTCATTTTCTCAGGATGCTTGACAATAGTCACAGCTATTCACTTTCAATGCTTCTATGGGAGACACAACATAAAAATGAAATTCAGATTTATAGCTTAGTGTCAGAGCATGGCAGTTGACTTAGACAAAGAATCATAGAAAGACTAGTTGCTTCTTTAATTTTATTTTTGTTTTTACTTTATGGGTAAGCTTGATCTTTCAGAAAAAAAATTAATTTGCTATAAACCTACAGGGTTTTTTTCCAAACAGTATTCCTAAAAATAGAAGAAAATAAATATCTCATACGCATCAATTGGTTCTAAACAAATTTAATAGGAATGATTTTTCAGGTTCCAAATGTTTGAAGGGATATGGCATCATACATTACCAGCAGCATCACAGCTACTGTCTGCTGCATGATTTTTTTTCATCAGTACAGAAACTGATATTGATTGCCCTTGCCTCTGCAAAGAAGAAGATGATCCTTAGACAGTAGAAAAACTGTTGTGTCCTACTTTTAAAAGATTGGGATGTTGACATGTCAAAAATTGCTTCATAAGGGTTTCTTCCTGATAAGATTAATGACAAACCTTAAAAACATTACTTGACATAAGTAAAACACATATTTCTGCTAAAAGTAAATATTGATATGTGAGTGAAAACATAAGAGAATTGCTAAGAAGATTCTTTAGGAAGAGGCTCACTGGAAAAATATGTTACATAATGCTCATGTGGATGTTTTTTTCTTTACTGCATGTCCATAGTTTATTCTTCAGCCAACACTATTTTTCTGATCTACCATAGCTGGAAGGTAAGCGAAATATAATTACAATACTAAAGTAAAATTTCAGATGTTTATTTTCAATTTTTGAAAAATAAATAATTAAAATGAACAGAAAAAAAATAACACATTTTCACGAGTCATTTATTTTAGGAAAACATTGGACAAGTTAGAATTTAAATAAAGACTGTGAGATTTACTTGTTAGAATACCATGAAATTAAGACAAAATTTTACCTGTACTGTTACTAATAGACACTATATTTAATTACATACCAAATCTGATTTACTTGTCTATGCAATTAAAATGCAAATGTTCAGGTCATAATATTAGAAGCCTCCTATTCTGGATGTAGCATTATCTAATATTTCTCTTGTAATTAATAATAATTCATATGGAAAGGTAACATAACTTTAAATACTGCGCCATCCTGCAACAGGATTTCATGTGTACTCTATGCAAGCCTAAGCTGCTGCAGTGAAACAGACAATTTATCTTATCAAAATTCTTTAGTTTCTCCAAACACCACAATTTAAACTATGCCAGTGCTCACTTTATGCAGCCTTGTGAACAAATGGTTCCCAGTAATGTGCTTTCTTGGATCTGTCCTTAGCTTTACTTACCTTGTTCACTTGGGAATTGGATTTTCAAGATGTTCTTTCCTTAACAAAGTGTGAACATTAAACACTAAGTGGGAGTGTAACCGTGGTGACAGGTCGAGACAAACTGATCACAAATGAGAGATAAAACCTATTTTATAAGCGTAAAAAGAAAAAAAAACTCAATCTATGATGCATTATGATTATAGAAAGCATCTATAAAAAGAAAAATAATCTATGATACATTTTGATTATTGAAAGCATTTGTGATCCATAGCAGTCAAATGTCTGATTACTGATTAGAACATATCAATATCTGACATCACACGAGCAATATCAGGAAACCCAAGGTCTGGTCAGTGTTCATAACTAATGTCCATCCATGATGGTACCAAACTCCAGGACAGATGGACTCTGTGAAGCAGAGACCATCATCTGCATAAAAGGCAGCCTGGGATATATGTCTCTGTTGCCACACAGAATATTGATAAAAGTGTATTTTATTCCTTCAAAGCTATTATAGGAAGAAAAATCTTATCTGCTGGCTTGTCTAGAGAGCTTAGGAATTCCGAGTGTCAGCCTTATGGGAGGCTAGAAGTGTGTTTTATTTTTACTGAAAAACATATAGAAGACTTGAAACTGCCACTTTATTGTGGCCCAAGAACTCTAAAACTGCAAAATAAAGCAAGCCTATATTTTTGTAGCTGCCAACTTTGAGTTTATTGCCCTCCAAAACTGAGGAATTGAGTTCATATCAGTTTGTCTCCTGCCCTTGAAGAAAAGGGATTACTCTGTTGTTTTTGGTTATGTGTTGTTTGTTTGTTTATCTAAACCTACTTATGGGCTATCATGCCTGCTACTTACAGCAAACTCTCAAGAGAGATAATAAAAGAATGCAGTTATTTTTTATTATTACTGTGTGATATGGGAGGCATCTTCATTTCACCCAAGTACTTGAGGTTTCCAGACTTTAGAAATGAAGCTATCCTGTGTCACTTCACTGCTTTAGAGAGAAATACTGATAAGTACAGAAAACCAAGTTAAAAACTGGATGATCACTAGACTTGTGTCGTGCTAAGTAGCAGGTGAAGCTTAAAAAGGGAAAGAGGATGGGTCAGGTGGGCATGGACAACTGGTTGGTTCTGACCATGTTCAAGTTCAGGCTATGCTCTACACAGTGACAATCAGTCTCGCTTGTGTTGAAGTAATAACTTTTAGGCAAACATTGTCTCTCTCCAGAAACCTCACCATCTCTCTCAAGTCCTATTTCTCTTACAGCTGAAGAAATGTAACTAGACACTTCTTACTGCCAGATACAAGGACACCAATGATTAGCCAACATTCATAGGGAATACTCATGTTTGGGTCAGCCTTCTTCTCCTTCAGGAGTCTGGCCCATTTTGCCACCCTGAATAGTTCAAACGTCTTGAAATACTGCCATTTTATCTGGTGCAATTTTCCCTAGCCATACCTGCACAATGATCTATACTGGTCAAGGATTACATCCTAATTCTTTGCAAAGGGAAAGCAGAGACACTCATTAGTCCCCTTCTGCCTCACATCTCCTCGCTTGAATGATGATTCCCAGGAGCACAGCCTAGACAAGAGTGATTTCCAAATTAGACAATGAAACAGCATCTCTGTTAAAAATTGAATATATCCCACATCAATCCATGGTTTTGAAGCTGGTTGACATGAGAGGACCTGGATTTACATCTGTCATTTCTCCCAGGGTCAGCAACGTGATGGCTACCAGACTGACTGTTGGACATGGCACTGGTCTGCTGCAGGTATTGTTCAATGTCCAAAAATATTTTTGGAAAGTGACTGTTGGCACAGATTAAAAATGTGTTAAAGACTGTCTCGAGAATTTAGTGTAGAGACAAGTGAATTGCCTGCAAACATTCTTTTACATGTTCAGTTTATTACTCTAGACAACAATCACAGTAGCAAACGTCCAAGTTGTGTCAAGCCACACCCCCTCATGCGACAAAGCTGCACTCACCTTCATGAAGCCTTTGAAACATCCAGTATGGCAAGGACTTGCTGTCCACACACAAGACTGATTCGACAATGGATTATTAGGTTTTTTTGGTTTATTTTTTTTGTTTTTTTGCTTTGTTCTTTTTTTTAATGCATCTAAATATTACTCTTAAGAGATACGACCTCTCTTCTGTACAAGTTTCAATTCACTACATAGCTCAAAGATTTTTTCCTCCCATGATAAGGAAAATCAGCTCCATAGTTGATTCAACGGGATTATTAATAAGGTAGGGGTTAGGGTCTGGATGAACCCTAGAAATATACCAAGATTCATGGTTGTTTTGGGGGTTTTTTTTGAGTGGGGGGATGATGTATTCCACTATGTTTGCCTTACAGATAATCAAGTAGCCAACAGAGAAGAGGTTTTTTACCTTATAAAATTGTCCATTTTATAGGTTGTCCTATCTGCTGGTTTCTAGAACCCTTTGGTTCTAGATCCCTGTTGATGGCAGAAGGGTTGCTTTTAATACAAAACAGTGACATGGAGTTAACTTGCTGTCAAACCCATCATTTACCCACTATGAACTACCTGACCTCTAAGTCCAAAAATAGGAACTCCATATTCTGTTCCCAACCTGTAGGTTCCTCAGTGAGACATATAGGAGGATCAAGTGGAGCACTCAAATGACAATCTTTTTCCAAGTTTACTTTTAACAAGTTATATGGATTTATTGCCTAAGCCTGTGTATTTGCATAACTATATGTTTGTGGGAGAGGGAGAGGAAGGGAGGAAGAAACAGAGACAGAGGGAGTGAAAAAGAGAGAATGTATATGAAAACGAATTTTCTCTTGAGGGACAAAAAGCAGATCACAGAATCCTAGAATGGTTTTTGTTGGAAGGAACATTTAAAAACGTGTAGTTCTAAGCTCCTTTTCACTAGACCATGTTGCTCAAGGCCTCATCTAAGATGAACTTGAACAGTTCCATGGATAACCTACAACTTTTTTAGGCACTCTTTTGCAGAAATGTCTGGCTATTATATAAAGGTTGGGCCTTAATGCAGAATTTGAATTTTACCTTTGATGAAGAAAGATGAGATTTCTTTTTTCTCAAACATCGTGAGTTACATTTTCTTTGTAAATGTTAAAGAAGAATGGCAGTAGTCTGTTTTATATTTATACTGTCATTGTTAAGAGATTATTCAATATCCTTATACCTGGAGAGCTATAAGAAAATAATGACCCTTAATAGCAGCAGGATAGAAGAGAGTGAATTTTCAGTTTATGTTCATAAACGTTGCAAAGCTCTTACCAAATATCTAGTAATTAAGCTTAAAAACAGATCTGGGAAGCAGTTAAGTATTTTTATCTATATGCAAGAGGCAACATCACAGGCAATTACAAGAAAAGAGAAGCTAAATCAGAAACTGAAACTGTAGCTGATCCAGGAATATATCCTCTGAAATTATCTCTATTCTTCTTTGAGAGTTTAATACTGAATTGACACCAAGCTGAGTATCTTTTGCCCCTGATAACTGACAAGGAAACTCCTTCTACTTTATTTACATAACACATCACCAGCATTATGAGTTTCTGGCTTTAAAAGGGCTATGCAATGTACCTAACACAACTACCAAAGCTCCATACATAAATTTAACTGAGCATAGCATTAACCTCTCGAGACGTATACAGCTTATCTTCCTTCTTTTTTCTATCAAACTGTTCAGGGTAGAGACTCTTAACTTCCTGCCATCTTCCAAGCTTAGAAATTCACACGTGCTGAAAACAGCTGCAAAAACTTGCCATTTTGTCCAGCAGCAAAAGACAGTGCTTGGTGCAGGAAAACACAATAACTACAATGCAAAATCTGTCAAGCACAGTGACAATTGAAGCTCAATTCAGTTACCACACAAGAATGTCTAGTGCCATTTGGGATGATGGCTGTCATCCTGCCTGGCCCCTAGCTGATGCTCCAGGGGAGAGCAGGTTTTCTGCAGATCCTGTGTCATGTTATATAGCTCTCTGCAGCAGATATTCACATGTGGAGAGGGGGAAAAAAAAAAAAAAAAGTGAGAAGATGCCTTAATACAGACATCTGAAGTAAGCTGTTATGGCAAAATTTGTCCTATATAGCTTAACTAAGACTTCAGGTTAGAAATCAGACTCTAGCCTGGTCACCCCAGGCTCAGTTAACAGCACAGGCACCTTTAGGTAATGGTTTATCTAAACCAGGACTTTGAGAGGAGTGAGAATGATCACTATCTGCAAGGACCTCAATTATAGTAGCATCGTTTAGATTAGGATTATAAGGTAACAGCTAGATTTTAGATTTCTGTGCTTTAGTTCTCTGAAGTGAGGTGAGAATCTGGATTGTGCTACACAGAGCTTTGAGATTTTCAATACCTTACAATTTTTATAGATCTTTCCCTATCCATCTATTTCTTCACAGTATTGTTTTAGTAAGGTCATAGAATATTTTATTTCTATGATTTTATCAGAGCAATGTTGGTACTATCATACCCCATTTATTTCTTGCAGCTTTATTCACATAGCATTGCCAGTCTCTCATGTTCTGACACATTTTTTTTCTTCTCCATGCTGATGATAGAATTTTCTGTAACAAATCAAAGAATTATAGAATCATTTACATTGGAAAAGACCTCTAAGATCGTCGAGTCCAATCATTAACATAGCACAAGCATGCCCACCACTGAACCATGTCCTTTAGCACCATACTACATTGTTTTTGGACATTTGCAGAGGTGATGGTTCTACTACTGCCCTGGGCAGCCTCTTCCAGTGTTTGTTAAAGCCCTCAGTGAAGAAATGTTCTCTGATATCCAGTCTAAACCTCTCCTGATTCAACTTGGAGATGTTTTGTCTTGTCCTGTCCTTTGTTTCCTGGGAGCAGAGCCCAACCTCCAGCTGGCTTCACCCTCCCGTGGAGGGAGTTGGAGAGAGCCAGAAGGTCCCCTCTNCAGACTTTTGCAAAACTACTGTAAATCACTGACAGGTAATGTGCTTGTCCCAGGAGTATGTTGACCTGGATAATGATTCCCAAATTATATTGACACTGCCAGTGGAAGACTAGTTATTTATCCTTACCCCAGAGAAAGTGTCCAGTAAATGGAGAGAGACTAATAGAGCATCAGTTACAACCCCAGCCCTAGGAGTGCTTGAAAGACATGACATGAGTAAATGTCACAAGAGAAGCCTGTTTACTTGGGAATTCGGGAATGGACTTTGCTAAACCTGACGTTGCAGAGCTAGGAACCTGTAAGAGTAATTTTTAGCTGTCTTTAGCAAAACACCTTTGTTGGGCTGCTGCTGAGGATGCTGACAGTGAGATGGGAATAATCAGAGCTCTTTGGCTACGTGTGAAAGAGGGGATAACAAACAGCACAGTAGATGCTTCTATAAACTCAGCTGGGTAAGAAGGATAGGTCTTTTTTTTTCCTCATCACTGCACACAGTTCTGGAAATTTCCTCTTGTCCTGAGAGAAAGAATCACCCTTCAATGGCATAGTTTTGTGGTTTGTTTCCCACTCAAATTTTCTATTTTTCAGGGCATGGCAAATACTTGTGTGGGAACTCAGGAGAGGGAGTAGATTAGTATATGAAGGGTGGCTTTATATGAAGATCTCACTTCCAAATCTGGATCAATAGAAACATTGGAAAGTCTTCCTAGAACTCTTTCTGTCTCATTCTAAACTAATTTTATGTTATAATTGGGAAAATTGAGGAAACATAATGGAAAGGATTTATGAAAGTCACTTAGTAAGTCAGTCATGAAAGAAAAAGGAAAACCTACATTTCCACAAAGGGAATTTTCTAACGTGGTC
This sequence comes from Serilophus lunatus, assembly GCA_013399895.1. Taxonomy (NCBI): domain Eukaryota; kingdom Metazoa; phylum Chordata; class Aves; order Passeriformes; family Eurylaimidae; genus Serilophus; species Serilophus lunatus. Next base: position 401,683 of record VXBA01000625.1, read on the forward strand.
TAAAAATCAGAAAAACATTCTCAGAAGATGTTGAATAATCTACTGCATTTCCTTTGTTTCAAAATTTGTAAAGGTCTTCAAGAAAAGGATATTTTAAAAAAGCCTTCATCTTGATTATCTTTAGTCTGCAATAATTCAGCATGAGGGGAAAAATGAGGACAGCTTTTCTGTGATAGATGCAGGAACTGACAAGACGATGCTTTCTGTACAGTGTAGAAGAAGGCAGGATGATTTTGAAGAACTTTCCTTAACTTCAACAGATTCTTTAAGTTGTTTCAAAAGCTGACTGGGAATTTGATCCCTCTACTTACTCAGCAAGGTGATGCTCCTATCAAACTCTCCTTATCATTATTGAAGTATTTCTGACTTTTTTTAAAAAAACAAAACCTTCACTTTTTAAGGATCCTAATATATGTTCTGGGTATCAGTTTCGCTTTATATAGCCTTATGTCAATATTATATATATTCTTCTCATTCTTTTTCCTTAGGAGAGAGAATGAACTGACAGGGACCAAAATCTTAGTCCCGGAAAAGAAGGAAGGTAAGTCTCTTTTCTCCATCAGATGCAAAAAGATAAAACTGGGATATAGATCTGTTTAGTTACCCAAGGGCACTTAATTTTAAAAATCAAAACCAAAAAAAACCCACAAGAAAATAACCAACCAAACAAACAAAACACACACACAAAAAACTCCAACCAACAACAACAACAAAAAACAGCACAAACCAAAATAATAAAAGCTAAAAAAAAACATTTAAAAATGCCAGAAAATACAGGAGAAGCAGGGAAATTTATCCTGATGTCTGCAGTGGTTTCCATAAGAGGAAAAATCCTTCACTTCCCATCCTAATCCAATTGATTTTTTCATGGCTAATTAAAAGGCTTTGCATTAAATACCTAGTATTGATTTCTTCAGCATCTTATTTCTGTTTTGAATCTCAGAACATTTGTACCAATCTTCCCTCTACAAGGAGAGCTTGTGCTAATGACTCTTGGCTACCTTGTCATGCAAGCAATAAAAATAAAAAAATAATAGAAAAAAAAGTATTTTTCCAGAAACACTTTCTGAGTGATTAGGAAACGAAAAAATGACAATTTCACACTAGCTTTCTGGTGCACGTGTGTAATATTAAAAGACCCAGATGGTTTTATGTATATGTTTAAAATGAAGGTACTTTTTAATATCATGGTACTCCTTAATATCAAGGCATTCAGACTGGATTCCAACATTGTTCTTACCCAAAAAGGATGAAGCCTTCTCCTGGCCCCTTTCCCTTTCACACTCAGTCCAGACTGAGAGCTGAACCTCCCAGACACAGGTTTGCCCAAATCCTGGTGAGAACTTAATCATGGAGAACTACAACACCAATGAGTTTGCAAAAGCTGTGTTTCCCCAGAGACATAGGTCCAGTGATATATTAGGTGCAACCTCTGTTTACCATCTTGTCAATTAATTCACCATTGATTTAGGATAAAAATTGCATCTCATTTGCCAAGTGCACCGTGAATGTATTGATTTGGTATTGTCAAGCTGTATACGCTGTCAGCAAATAGGTACACTGTCTGCCATATTTGTATCTTCAAAGCTGTATTTTAGCATATGTAAGTGACTACAAGGTTGCAGAGTACCCATATGGGTATAGAAACACCAGAAATCTAAAAAAAAATAAGATAGACTCGTTAAGGAGAAATGTTTCCTCTTGCAGTCAGCCTATGTGAAATCTGATTGCACAGTTCTCAGAAAAAAATATACATAAACCAACATGTTTTCTTTCTGGAATAAGGTAATTGTGCAAATATCTACTATAAGCATTTAAGATTTTTTTTTTCTTGGTGATTCTCCTTCTTATGTCATCTCAAGTTTTATGGTAGCTAATTTTTGTTGTTTCAGCTCTTGCTCTGAAGGGCATAGAGTAATGGGAGGATTCCAGCTTTCTTCCTTAAAAAGAAGTTTTCATTTTGACAAAGAAAGGCTTGGGGAAAAGCAACAAAAATCACATGTATTCTGAGATGAACAAAAGGGGTGGTAGTCAGAGGAAGCATTAGGAATACTCAGTGCATAGGTGGTTCAGTGTCTCAGGTTTTGAGAGCTCTAAATGCTGAACGAGATAATCGGGTGCTACTGTAACATCAGCTTCCCTCCCAGAAGTGATGCAAATCACTGCTATTATTTAGTAAGGTACTTTGAGATCTGATGATGGAAAGCCCTGCAGGAAGGTAAGGCACTACTTTTTACTGCGATTGCCTTCTCTCTCAGCTATTCAATGCACTCAGTTAATGGCTACACTAGTCATTATCTTCCCTATATTTCACGATTATACTATATTACACCAGTCACAGTCTTTCCCCTATTTCACTATTAAATGAGTCTTACTTTTCATTCAAATGTTATTGGAGAAGTTAGTGCATCTAATTGAAGGTTTCTGACTCATTTATGGTAGTTTTAAAAGCTTAATCTTCAATTTTGAGAGCCTGGATGACCCTGATTACATGAACATGAGATACAGTATGGCTTTCTATACTTTCTGTGTCATTAAATGCTCTGATTCATTTCATGGCAGTATGGCATATATCTTTGCCCGTCTGTGTATATTGTGTGTATATTCAGCAATAGCAACAAAATAAATGTTGAAGCAATGTGCCTAACTATACTTATCAAATACTGCTGCTGGATTAGTCCTACTGTGAAAACTGTGCCATACAATCCAGGTACATACAATGACAGGTAGGTCAGTTTCAAATTCAGTTATTTAAGAATTCATGTAGGATGTGTTGAACATGTCTTTGTCCTAGAAGTCATATGAAGTCACCAGATGGCAAAGAAAAGAGAACAGGCAGTAGGTTCTGTGTGAAGACTAAGACAGTATTTAGGTTCATTTAGAATTTAGGAAAAATATCCAGCATTTTGGAACTTTGAGGGATTGAGCCTGAAAAAGATCTAAACCAAGAGATTTCTATTCTTGTAAAAAAAAATCCAATAGGACAAAAATAAGTCCTACTTAGATGATCAAAACTAGTGATTTCAAAGTTTATGGCAAGAGTTGGAATGAACAATTTCTTTCTTTACAAGGAAAAGCTTCAGACAGGTCTCTATCCATATGAATGTAGTGAATAGGAATCAAGAGAGAAGTTGTTAAACTCAAAAAAACTCACACTGCATTTGATATATATTCACATATTTCTCACATCTATATTTTAAGAAGACCTTACGATTTGGATGCATCAAATTTTCTCCTAATGCCGTGATGTTTTGTTATATAGAGTTCATTTACATATAAGGTGTCCTCTTCTGGGTGAGTTTCTGAAGGCTTTGTGAATATTTTTATTTGAATAATGAATCACAACTAGAGAACCTTTATAAAGATGAAAAGAAAATAGTTTGGTTTGGAGGCAAGCTTAAGGGTATGGACAGAGTCCTAAAGTGAATACATCTCTTCATAAATGGAACCTGATGACGAAATATTAAATGAGCATCAACCCCTATCTGTAGTTCTGGAAGGTTGATCTACTGGGCAACCAATCCAAAGAGTGTCTCCAATGACTATAAAAGAGCAAGCCATAATGGAACAACACATATGTTCCCTTTACTAGTATTTCCTACTTATAAGAATTATACCTTTCTAGCTTTTAATAAAGTTAAGACACTTCTTATTTGAGACTGTTAGCTAAAACTAGGTCAGTCAGTAGCTAACACCACAACTGTATTAGTAAATTGTTAGATATGTCCGCAACCATTCCCAGGACATTGACACTGAAAAGTCAATATCCACAAAAAAATAGTCAATATCTCACCCTCTGAGTGAGAGCAACTGCATTCAAATTTCCTATTCTGCATGATCCTTTGAACATGCTAACTTCTGCACTGTGCACTGAAATAATTTGTGAATATATCAGAAGCGTCAGGCAAAAAATGTAGCTGGGACTGTCCCAACGATTCAAACTGAGAGTTACAGAGCAGCAGCATTTTCTGGTATCTCTAAACTGAAAGTTTTAAGAGTATCCTCTGTGACTGTTGCCTCATGTCTATCAACTACCTCACAGAAAGTAAATTTTCCTGGGGGCATACTCAGGTGATAAAACCAGAATTCTGTTAATGGATTAAGCAAACTTTGCAAGCCCTTGATCTCTCAGCTCAAACCACTCTTTGGTTCTTTGGAGAGTACCAGCAACCTTTCTTGATAATGAGGCAAAGTTTGTGCCAAAGGAAGAGGACAGGAAATCAAAGGCCTATTTCACTACAAACCTATTTTTCTTTGGTTTAGGTCAATGGTGAAGAGGAGGATTCCACCTCCACATTTCCCATTTGAATGCCTACAGTCGTCTTCTATCCATCATGACACATTTCAAGGGAAAAGTCAGAAATCTCAGCACTCAAGGACTGACTGACTGACAGGGTAATGAATAAAAATGCCTGAAGTTTTATCTGGCCAAAAGCAATGCCAGCCAAGCTGCTGAAGCTACAATATTTTTTGATATTTTATAGACTGTCATGTCAGGCAGTGAAACGATCTAAAACTTAGTATAACACTTACTGAGCTATCTTGAAATTCAATCTCTTTTCCTGATAGAGAGATAATAAGGGGGTGAAGGTGTATGTGTTTATTTCCTTATTTGTTTGTATGGCATTGATCACTTGATGGGATCCTTGCAAACAGTAACAGGGACAGGATCCTTGCTCCAGACATCAGCATCTAAGTGAAGGGTGGCATGCTTCAAGAGGTTAATGTTGTCCAAAACCTCTAGAAATTTTGGAAAAACCTCACAGTTCAGTTCTTCCAGCTTTGGAACACCTCCAATGGGATTTGTTTTGATATTACTGAACACTCACGTTTGAAAGTTAGATCCCTCTAATACAACTGAGCTCTGATGTTTAAAACCACTAGCAATTTTTGAAAAGTAACAAAACACACTAATATATTATTCAGTACAATGTGCTGTGGTTCTTGAATAGCTTCGACATCATGGCAATGAAAAAGAAATCATGAGAGAGCTCAGATCAATGTCTATTTCTTCTTATGAAATTTTTCTCCTTGTTCAATGGATTGAGCAATGGATAATTTAAAACATCTTTCAAAGGGAAATTATTAGGATCTGTTTTGAAGAAAAGGACCTTAACAAAACAGAGAAAGTATCCTGGACATTTTTGGTTTGTGTGCCATCTTCATCATTGTTTGTTTGTAAAGCAGAACAGATCAGTGCTCTACTGCCATCATTCTCTCCATAGTTATCTCCATGACATTCATTTTCTTGCAAGCTGATGCAAGAAGAAAGAAGGGATTGATATCAACTTCTTTGACCTACAGAGATAACAGGTGAAGGAGCTCAGGAAAATTGAGTGAAATTCTCTCACTGAATAAGGGTACCTGGTGTAGCCTTTCAAGAGTAATTTCCAGCATCTAAATTTTCCTCCCCGGGGAAGAAACACCTGTTTTAACAGAATAGTTTCTGTCTTTCTAACTATCATTTATTTTTAAGCCTTCCTAACCTTTGTGCTGACTCTTAGGAAGCTTGGATAATTTTGAGAGCATAATGAGGCCATAATGCCATAACTGAGACTATAAACTTATAATTTTAAGACCATAATTGTTATCTAGTTTGACCTCAGGCATAGAACTGGCTAAAGAATTTCATGAAGTGGCTCCTGAATCAAAGTTATCATTTCTACTGTAGAAACAGAACCCAGGGTGATGATTTGTGCTACATTAAAACACAGAATGTGGTAATGTGAGAAATACTTAGGACATACTTTTTCTACACTACCATTTTGTCCCTTGAACTTCTGATACTACGTGGTTTGCTCATGGGCAGCTTGCCATGGTGTCCTCCACATCCCTGGTGCCCATTGGTGCTGTTGGAAGGACTCGTGGCACCCTGATTCAGTTTTCTTCCGACACACATGCCCAAATTTTCCTTCCACACATGGGAGAGTTAGGATGTACCCAGGGTATGTAGTTGTATGACTGCATTTTGTGTCCTACTGATAGATTTACCTGGCAGGTTAATGGCCTCATTATAGATACTCAAGGTTGGAAAAAGCTGATGCTACGATTTTACTACTTTCATAATAAATATTACCCACCTAATTTTTTTATTTCTTTTTCTCAGAAACAGATTTCCTACTTGCAGGTTTTTGCCCTTGGGAAACAATAATAGTAAAAGCAAAGACTTGATTTTTTTTCATATTCTCTTGCTTTTCATTTCAGCAGAGGAATGGGAAGGAAGAGCTGCAGATGGTTCATACATTCTTGCTTTATTCACTTATTTTTAACAATGTTATTTTCTCTTTTAAATTGCTTAGTACAAGACCAGAATGTTACTAAAATAAAATAATTATTTCATCCTCCTCTGCACAAACCTTGCAGCTATGTATAAAGGAATCTGGGTAGGCATCTACTCTAAAAAAATACAAACTGAAAAGAAAACTCCACATTATTTCTCCCAGAGCTTCTTTCAGTTCAGAATTGGAAAATTTCTATACGAAAGAAAAAGTTGACAGTATAAAAGAGAGAGGGTTTTTTTAGTGTTATTTAATAATATCTTCCAGTGCCATAATTTGAAACACATTCCTTACCTTAGGCATAAGATTTTCACTGAAACATTACTCCAAAGAGGTTTCTTTTTCCTTCCAAAACTTAGAATGAAATCTAAACTATCGATGTAGTCTAAAACTTCTAAAAGGCAAAACAGTCATTACTGTACTGCCTTTTTTCTTCCCATGAGTACTTGGTAACACTTGAGCTTTGGGAAGAAAATCCTTCGACATGATCAATATACAAATACATTTCCTGCTTTATGAAACTAGAAAAAGACCTTATCTGATCTGACCCAGTAAAACTCAGTGCCTCTCCCTCCACATCCACCTCTCACCATAACTTCCTAATTCAGCTGTTTTCCTTCCAGAGCTGCTTGGTTGGATCATTTGCTGACTAGTGAGTTCAGTGGAACTTCAATCCTTTTTTTCACACCCTGGAAAAATGCCCATTTGTATAACACAATTCACAAAGCAACTGTGTTATAGTCAAATGTGACCAATACCATCAACTGAAATTGAAACCTATAGTTTGCAACAACTAGTGTTAAAAATAATATTTTTCCTCATGATCATTAATTTTCAATTGCACCTGAGCAGCACAATATGAGAAAAACAGCTTGGCGCTGCTTCTGTCAGCAGATAAGAAATACACAACCCAGGAAATGAATCTTCTTTGAATATCTGAGATGGAATTTTTCATGTCATCTAAGAAGGATTCCTGGACAGTACAGAGTTTAAACGGTAATGAGCTTTCTCTAAGTTTTATGTAATTTATAACCTCTTGAGAATAAAATACCCAAATAAATTATATTGGTATGAAAATCTGTGCAAATGACTGAAGGAGCAGTTTATTTACGTTGTAATATTACTCCTGGTGTCCACGTTTTCATACTTGATGTTAGCCCAAGAATATCTGCAGAGGGCAGATCCAATCAATGTAAAAGATCCTAGAAAGAGATTTCAACTGTTTCCTTCTACCCAACTATTCAACTTCCATATGACTTGTGCATATGAAATTTTTAAACTTCATTTTCCAATCCATGAGTTGATCCCCTTAAGCTAATAAAAAAATAGTACAAGACTGAGATTCTACTGAAGTTTATTTCAGATTCAGAAGATTAAGTCAAATCTTATGTATCAATGGTATGTGACCTTGTAATAGAAAACCAGCCTAAATATGAATCCTCTTTCCCCACATATTGTTCCACTAATAGCAGTAACATGATTACTGGGATAAATTAGAGGTTCCCTCTGAAAGGAAAACAACAAAGAATGTCAAATATTGTTCTATAAATGGGTTTAGGAAAGACAAGTCCTACCTGACCAAACTGATCTCCCAGCGAATGAGAGGAGGGCTGCCGGAGTAGTTTATCTCTACTTTGAAATGATCCTCCATGGCATTCTCCAGGAAAAACTGTGTGCCCATGGCTTGAATAGGTGCACTCTTTTCCAGGTTAAGAACTGGCTGATGGCTGGGCCCAGCAAGTGGTGATGTATGGAATTACATCCAGTTGGCATCTGGTCATTAGCGTTGTCCCCTAGGGACCACTGTTGAGCCCAGTCCTGTTTAATATCCGGACTGATGATCTGGATGAGGGATTGAGGCCATCACTGGCAAATTCACAGACACTAAGCTGGGGAGAGTGTCAATCTTAGAATGCAGGAAGGCTCTGCCAAGGGACCTGGACAGGTTGGATAGATGGGCTCGAGTGCCATGTCCACTTCTGGGCCTCTCAAATCTGGAAGGACACTGAGGTGCTGTAGTTAATCCTGAGAAGGGCAATGGAGCGGGGTCTGGAGCACGAGTCTGATGTGGAGCAGCAGAGGGAGGTGGGACTTTTAACCTGAAAGAAATGAGGCTCAGCGGGGACTTTATCACTGTCTACAACTCCCTGACAGGAGAGTGTGAGTCAGGCTGTGCTCCCAGGCAACAAGCCATATAACACAAAAGGAGAGAGTCTTCAGATGCATCAGGAGAGGTTCAGGTTGGATATTAGGAAGATTCTCTTCACAGAAAGCGTGATTAGATACTAGAAAGGGCTGCACAGAAAGGTGATGGAGTCACCATCCTAAAGTCACTTAAGGAAAGACTGAACGTGGCACTGAGTGTTCTGGTCTAGTTGACAAGGTGGTGTTTGATCACAGGTTGGACTTGATTGTCTAAGAGGTCTTTTCCAACATAATTAAATCTGTGATTCTCTGGTTCTGTGAAATTATAAAAATGATCCAATATGGGCAGAAATGCATCATTACATGAGAATGGTACAGGAGCTTTTTTCAGTTATAAATGCTTTGTTAAAACAAATTTAATGATGTAAATTTCTTCTATGGATACTTATGCACATCTTGCTATTCGATCAGGAATTCAGAGTATTTCATAGTGCTGTGAAACTTTGGTCTTCTTGCTTCATGACGCTTGATAAACTATTTAAAGTCTCATAACTATGGAAGAAAATCATAAAGGATTACAGGAAGGAAGAGCTAAATGTCAGAAAGTAATACAGCTAGAGTTTCTCTTAAAAAGAGGTGATACTGTGATATGAATAAGCATAGCCATTTTATGAAAATGGAGACTGAAGATTTTAGCAAAAGGAGATGAAACAGATAAGAACTTCCGCTACCTACAGAGTTAATGAGAAGACTGGAGCACTTTGAAAGTCTGTTCTTGCAAAATGACCTCAAAAAATGAATAAAAAAAAAAGTGTTCTTTTATTCCCAGCAGCAGTGATCTTGTCAGGAATATCAACTCCAGCATCTCAGCTGAGGATTTACATTCCTGAAAGAAGCTGTGACCTGCAAAAGGGAGGTTTGGAGCCATAAGTTGGCCCTTCAGCTTTCACAGAAAAGTCAGAGCCTGTTACTGACTCAACAGCAGCAGCTGGAAATGGTGGGGCATCAGGGGGTTAGGAGAGGGCTACGTCACTGTGGAGGTTTCAATCAGCTTGGAAGATTTGGAAAAGCAGATTGATGGACGCTGGCAAGGAAAGCCATTAATGCATGGCCAAATCTTTTTATCTTTTTCGTTGAGTTGTTTTTTCTGGGGTGGGTTTTTTTAGGGGGCGTGTTGGGGATTTTTGGGGAGGAGAAATTGGGGAATTTTGTTTGCTTTTTGTTTGTTGTTAGTGGGTTCCTCCTCCCTCTCCAGTGAATACAGAAAATTTGCTGCTGATGCATTATTGAGCATCATCCAGCATCTTTATAAACTGCAAACAAGACATAATGGTCAACCAGTAATGCCTCATATTATGACACAGTCAATAATGCTAAACTGCAGCTGAATAAACTGTTTTCATTAATCTTGAAATAATTCACCAGAGAGGAACATCATTATTATCAGAAGGAAAAAAAAAAAAAAAGAATATTAAGGAAAAAGTATTAAGGAAAAAGAAACTTTAAATTCACTAGGATCAAGAAAGGTTGGTATTTTATTCAAGGCTTACTGACAAAGCTTTTTAAATGTTCCTCTTGTGATTTATGAAACTTGACAGCCAGATTTTGCTCTGAGATTTAAGAAACAAATGTTACATAGACTAGGATAGGCACCAGATTTATTCAACAAGGACTTCTAGAGATCATGAGCTCTTAAAAATGTAGAGAGGCCTATATTTGTTGCTGATCTACTCAGAGAGCAAAGAATAGTCAGTATGGCACAGCACTGTGTGCTGTCTCAAAGGTTTATGTATACAAATTGAGTTGAGACCGGTATAGAATAAAATAACGATATGCTCAAATTTTCATTGTAAAAGAAAAATATTACCTATAAAATGCACAAAAATTTTAAGGCCAGGATGTATCCAAGCATCCTGAAGTACTTAAATAAGGCTTCATGCATTTCCACAACGTGTTCAGAAGTTGGCTTTTGCTTTCATTTTCACTGGAATGTGGCAAACTTTGTTTGCTATGCAGTTTTGCTTTCCATTGCAAATAATTGTCACTTTGGTAACACTGGCTAGTGATTAAGGCTGAGGCTCTGTGCTCTGTTTTCCCTATTTACTCGTATTCTCCAGTACAACTGCCTCATTTTCACACAGAAAATGTCATTGTTTTGCTTTGTTATCCAAAATGGCTCTGTGACAATTTTGATGCCCTTGTTTTAGCCATTCCAGCCGGAATTCTGGAAACTGACAATGCATTAGTGAATAACTAAAACCCTGCAATTTTCTGCCTCGTGACAGAATCAGAAATGATAAGAAACCACTATTTACTTTGCACACCATCAGAGTCTGCAGTCAAACAGAAGCTGGTAGACAATATTTAGCCTTTGCCATAAAAAACACAATTTCTCATAAAATCAGGCTCCAAGATGAATGCTATCTTAAAAAAAAAAAAAAAAAAAAAAAAAAAGGAAAACAAACAAGCAAGAAAGAAAAAAAAAAACACAAAATTTGTTTCCACTATAAATATTTACAAGATCTGCTTAGCTGTGGAAGAAAATGAAATCAATTAATTGCTTTAGGTTAAACAATAATTACTTCTAATGCACAGCAGGATACTTTGAGTTTTATATGGAGAAAAATTTCTGGAACTTATCATCTGTTCCACATGGAAAACTGCGGCAAAAAAGAAGCAACAAAAATGGCCACAAAAAGGCTACTATCAAAGCCAAAGGGAGAATTCTTTTGAAAGGTGAGATACAGCTATGCCACGCTACTATTTGGGAGCAAAGAGGGGTTTTTTTAATCTCGTTAAACCCAGTGGGAGAGATCTCAGGACTGACAAGTGTCTGATGTATTCCACACACAAGAGATCATCTGAGGTGCCCCCAAGAACAACAGACATAACAGGAAACCTGCTGGTCTTCTGGCTTTTGAAGCAGCAGCTGAAGACTGGGCAGAGTCCCATAAATGGTACCTGAAAGGGAAGTGGCCTTTTCTTCAAAAAGGCTCTTATGGTTATTTTAGGAAAGGGACTTGGGACTGGATTCAATGCCAGAAAAAAATTCCAGAAAAAGAAAGTAAATGAAACTATGAACAGTTTTTATGGCTTCACCAATGCTAAAGGGAATAAAAGACAGTTTCTTGCTCAAAAGGATGCCATGTGCAACACTCCTGGGGGAGATAAGGATGTGCATACTCTCCTATAGGAGATCAGTACAACATTTTGCACCTATATCCACAAACATTTAAATAGAAAGGATAGACTTTTCTACTGAGATTAAGTTTTTGACCTTCAATCTTTTTTGTGTGTTTGTCCATTTCTTTTTTTTTTTTCTAGTTAGGTTTTTATGTTGATTTTTATTTTTTCCTTATTTTACTTAATTACTTAGTTTCTCAGAAAGCATTTGCTTCTTTCTTCTAAAGCACAGTATAGCAGAGCTGCACCCAGCCAGTGTAAATCCTATTGTAATACATATGATTTTTTCCCCCTCTCTTTTCCCTGAGATGGAAACTAACAATACACCTTACATAACCATAATACCTGATCTAGCCCCAGTATTTCAGTTAGAGATGATGTCGCCAACAAAAATCTGTCCTTAACCTCAGCAAGCATAGAAGCAACAGAGCCAACAAGAAAATCTGTGGCTGATTTGCATCATGTATCATACTGTGCAGTGCACCAAAAATATAGCATATTAATTAATTTAATTTATATCCCTTTAACTTTGCAGTAGGGTTTAATGATCAATGTTAACAACTTTTTGAGTCTGATTTGGCTTCTTTCTCATATAGGAATAACCAGATGACCTAGGAAAAAAAAACAAAAACACATAAATAACCTGAGAGGTTAGCCTGGACTTTTAGTAGAGGACAAAAACACAGACCATACTTTTTCTGGATGACAAAAGATTACTGGTTCCCATAGGGGATCTTTTATAGTGTCATAAATCCTCCATCTGGCATTTCATTCACTTCATTGTTCAAATATTTGCTATCTGCTGATGCATGGAATTTTCTTTGCTTTATTAATATCTATTAATTTGTGAACTTATTTTCTACATACCCAAGTGGCAGGAGGCCCCTGGTGGCACAGTGCTCAACCATTTCATATCTGAGAAAAACATACACATTCCCTTCTTTTCTCCTTTAGAATTTGTTTGACTTGAACACTGAGTATTACCTGACTAAACCTGTTTTTTCAACACTGGATTTTGGGAATGGAGCACGACCTCTACAGAATCATCTAGGAATAAGAAGACAATGCTGAGCACAGCTCCTAATTTTTATAAAGCTGACAAATTATTTCTTCTTTCTTACTCTAGAAGTGGAATATGAGATTCAAACAGAGAGTGTATTTCTACAGTTAGACAAAAGATGATTTGTCTAGAGGAAAATTGTGTTTTAAATCTTTAAATCTGACAAAGTGTTCAGACTTTAGAGGTAGGGTTCAAATTCTGCTGCATTCTTCCTGTCTGATCTTTATTAGGCCACTAAAGTGACCTGTTCCAATTTTATGGTGCCTACTAAGATAAGATTTCTTTCATGCCTCACTAAATATTTTTAGGTTATCTTATGCTGCTTTGATACCTCAGCGAAGGCATAGGCAATACCAAAAAGTTCTCACTCCAGTGGGTGTTCTCTCTCATGACTCTTGTAAGCCCTAAAGTGTCTGAAGCACTTCACAAGTGCCTCAAACATTGAGCTTGAGAGAGGAGGTAGATGTTGGACATCTAATTTAATATCTTCATTATCTTGAACTATATTTCATGTTGTCAAAATTTACTTGGTGCCGTGGGTTGCTGTTAGATTATAAGTTGGAATCGATGATCTCTAAGGCCTCTTCCAACCTTGCTGATACTGTGATAGTGTGATACAGGTGGTAGAAATGTGTCTACCTAATTTATTCTTAGCTATTCTAAAACAACTACATATAAATCTGCATGTAAATGATCCTGGAGAAGGATTCACTCTTTCTAAATTAGGACTCTAGCATTCTTCACTTTCCTTCTGTAGCTTTTATATTGTTTTACCTCAGAGACTAAATGTAAGTGTGCTAATACCAGTTTTCTTAGTCTGGAGAATTCACAACTGCAGTTTAACTGTTCTGAGACATCAGGATCAGATGAGGTTAAAGAAGAATCAGTGACAGTGCCACCACCACCTCCTTTGGCTCGCTTATGTTCAGAAGAATATTCTGAGCTACCTTCTCTGAATTAACCTCTCTTTTCTTTCTTCTTTTGTCTTCAAAATATTTTCTACCATAATTTGGTAAGCCATAGGCAGCTGATGAAGTCGCCATCCCCGGAGGTGTTCAAGAAATGACCGGACACGACACTCAGTGCCATGGTCTGGTTGACAAGGTGGGGATTGGTCACAGGTTGGACTCAATGATCTCAGAGATTTTTTCCAATCTGAATTATTTCCCTTAGGGAAAGCCTGTGTGTGGGGAAGACATTTCTTTGACTGAGGTCTTGGCAATTTGTATGCCTGTGGTCAGCCTTCAGGTTGCCACAAAGCTCATAACAAGCCAGATGTGACATGCAAAACTTGAGTCATCTGGTTGCAACATGAAAAACTCTACAGACCATCTGGGCAACCCTGGCTCAGTCTCTCCCTCAATGAGAGTAACACACTCCAAGACTTGAGTTTAGAAGTCAGTGAAAAACAGAGACAGAGAGGTTGGCTCAAACTGGCTCAGGGTGAAGCCACAAATCTATGTATCAGTGTCTACACACCCAAAGTGTCAGTGTCAAAACCACAGTTTCATTTTTTATTATTATTTGTCATTATTTTTTTTAATTTCATCCCTAATGTTTCTTTTAGTTTTTTTTACTGACTTTGAGGAAATGCATCCTAAAAAAATATCAGCTGAATCTAATTTTTAATCTATGTCACCAATTGACTCTTTTCCACTAAAATGGCTTTTATCATTCTTTTTTTATTTTGGTGCTATCTAGAAGACTGTTAAATGACAGAAGTTCTTCTGTAAAGGTTTTGACATTTCAAAAGGGAACAAAGATACTGTTAAATAAAAGATTTTTTCAGTGCTTTACTTTTAAAGTTTTTAACCTGTTCTCTTTTTTTTTTCTTCATTATCTGTAACAGAAAGTCCAAAGGTTTTTAGTACTGGCTTTTGCAATGAGAATAAAGTAGAAACAACACCAACTAGGAATATCCTGGAGCGATTTTTAGGAAGTCATTCAGCCCCATCCGTCTTGAATCTGTCATACTACATGACCCATGGCTTCTTGCCCTATCCCTGCTTAACAGGCAGAGGCCTTTTAGTAATGCACAGACTTTTGTTACCTCAAAACCTTAGAGTATGCTTCACCATTGCATAGTATAACAGCAAATAAGTTTTTAATTACCATTTTGACCTCACTGAAATCCAAATTCTCCTTGCCAGCCTAAAGAAAATAGTGGTTAATATCAAACTTAAAACTTTTTATTTGATACAACGTGGTGAAACAAAACAGCTTGCTTCAGTAGCACTTGAAATATTTCAGTTGAAAATGTCACATCAAAAACCTCTAACATTACCATGTCAAGCCTCTTCATAATTTTCCTTTCCACAATGAACTTTAATATTATAGCCTTTATCCTGGCTTTGGGGATCCTTTATAATATGGACATTCAGATTTGTGTCAGAGATAATTTCTTTCCATGTTTATTATTTCTGACTTTTCTGTTTTGGTTGTATCCTCTTTGAGGTAGAGGCTAGCTCTTATTAGATGAATTAATTGCAAATAATAAAATAGCATCATGTTATTTTGTTCCACTGGTGGTCACCCGCTAACATGTAAAATAGGACTTGTAAACTAAAAAATTGTTAAAAATGTATTTTTTCCCCTCACATATGAAGGAATTTCTGAAAAGCTTGTAAGATATATATAAAGAATTAATTTATTGGGGAATTTTTCATCCAGTGATTTATAAATTTTCTACAGTTTCTATCTTCTTTGTGGAAATCCCTTGTAAATGGCTTTATAATTGGGGCTAAAATTCATTCCCAATATATTCCCACTTTAGCTAGGGAGTATTAACATACATATATTGCAAAACTATGCTAATGCCATAAAGGAGGAAAAACAGAACTCTTTATTCCAGATCAGATTTTTGAACAAGTTTCGGATAAGCACTTGAATGTTTGGACATCCCTCTGAAGCAAACCTTTACAGATGTTTGTGCCTCATTAATCACAATCCAGAAACTGAAGCAGTCTGTGTTATCTGCAGAAAATATTTCCTTTCCTTTTATATGGTTACCTCTGGCTATTATGCTACACTATAAACTCTGAAGAAGGCGAAACGGGAAATATACATGAATTACATTAAAATTTTGCCCCTAGTTAATCTCTGAAGTGTATGTCATGCAAACCTACACATGCATATGTTTATATATATTTATACAAATTAATAATTGCGTGCATACACATATATAAATAAAGTTTATGCATGATTATACATTCTTTTATACTTGCAAAGAAAGTGATTTTCTACAAACATGGATTTCTGCTCTGCCATAGGATGGAGTCACCACCTTAATCAGTAACTGAATCTGAATGAAAGATTCTCTCCTACCACAATTTCTGTATAGGCATTTTTGAACCCGACCAGCATCCGAATCTAAACTAGGATGGACAGGAGCCATGTCTGCCATCTGGCCACCGCTCTGAGAGCTCTGTGTAGCAAGCTGGTGGTGCCAGATCTCTTTCTTGCAGACAGATGTGCACCTTCCACTGACGTTCATGGCTGGCATCAGCCACCAGCCACAACAGACAGGTCAGTCACTGAACTGGTATGAAAAATGAGACATTCTCTGAGCCATATAGGCATGCCCTCGTGATTTTGTGCTCTAAGGGAAAGGTTAAGGGAGGGTGGGATGGCTGGCTTATTCAGGAACATTAGGTCAGTAGAGTCAAGAGTTTTCCGTCTGGCTTCAGGACCAAGTTTCCACCCACAGTCATTTTATATGACAAACAGTTATATATTGCAATCTCTAGACCACTCTTATAACTGCTAAATTAAGTTTGTCTCACTTCTCTCATTTCCTTTTTAGTTTGAAGAGCATTACATATCTGCCTATGGGCATCAACAGATGGAAGGAGAGTGTCGTGGGGCTTGGCAATGGTGTGCATTGATTTCTGACTTTCCATTGCAAGTTTTTGTGATCTCACTTCCTGATGGCAATATTTTGCTTCCAAAACCTGATTTCCAGGCTGTGTAGGTCTTTCAAGGACTAAAATCTTTTTTTCTTCTCCTTTTCTTTTTCCCCTTCTCCTTTTTTCCTCCGTATCCAAGGTCGTCCAGCATGTCTAGGATGGATCAGGGTAAGGGGCAGAACTGAGCATATAATGGCTACCCACTGTCATTGGGATGTTAAAATTCATTACTATAAACTTGAGATTCTTCAGCATAGGCTGCTGGAGTAGAAACTTTCAGCTTTAGTTCAGCCAAGAGTCTGCCTATCACAGCAGCAGTCACAGCACTGTACAAGATTGATGGATATCCTGGGCCAAATCCATGCTGCACAGTGGGAAATGATGCAGCCTAAACAAAACATATAGTTATAAGAATAAAACAGCTCACCTGAGATTGTGCATTGTAATTGCATGTAAAACATTATGCATTTTGAGCAATCAGGAATGAAAGATCTGCAGTGTTTTAGAACATTATTAATGCAAAATGGTATAATATAATATATGTGTAAAGATGATAGATAGAGTTCTCAAAGTTTTGCTTCTTTAATCCATAAGTAAAAAGTAGTAGCCTGTGAATTTAATCCAACTGAGGCAAGCCCTGAAAAAGCTGATGATGCCACTGCACACACTCTTCCCTCAGGAGAAACAGTAGGGCTGAACAAGCACAACAATTTACTCCCCTAGACAAACTCCTAGAAAGCTCTACAATGCAGAGCAAAGCCAAGGTATCAGTCTGTATGAACCAAAAGTGAAATAAAATATAAAAAACATAAAATATATTTTTAAAAAACCCTACCTATAAATAAGGGGACAGTCATTGTTAGATGGAAGGTGAAAAGGAATTGTCTAAGTGTTAACTAGCACAATCAAATAAGATTATTGCACTCTAAGTAAGTGAGATGAATACTTACATGAGGTAGCTATCAGCTCTCTTTCGGATTAAACAGAGAAGAAGAATTCATTTTACTCTCAGATAGAAAATGCGAACAGTGTTAACTTACTGGGGAACCCAGAGCAGAGCTGCACTATGATAGATGGAAGCTCACAGAGACAGATTTGAGAGAAGCCTGAACACAAACACATAAATCAGGGATTACATCAAGCTGAGATCATGATAAATATGTTCTGAACATTTCTACTGGGCAAACTTCAGTTTGAGATTTAGGGAGCATGTAACAGGCTAGAATTAAAAGAAAGCAGTATTGAAAACTCACTGTATCCTGGGGACACGGAAGGAGCGTTGGCTTTTTTCCTTACTGCTGCTGAAACACCATCACCAAATACACAGTACACAAAGGAGCACTTGCCCTCAGTGCAGGTTCATACTGGTGTGTTTTATCAGAGCACAGTTAAAATGAAACAGAGAGCTGGGTGTCTTTTCCAGTACAGCTGAACCTCAGCAGTGGTCATGCAGACAGTTTGGATGGGAGACTGCTGCTCAGCGATGTGATCACTCAGTTCTTCATGCTGAGAAATTAAAATGACAAGCTTAACACAAGCAGTAGCCAGAAATATCTCCTCCTGTGGATTTCAATGTGATATAAAGATATCTAATGTTAATTTGATAACAAGCTCATAACCTTCTCTGTCTCTATTCAAAGCAGCTTCCCAGGTAGTAACTGCTTGATAATATGAAGTAGCGAGAGGAAAATACAGGGGAAAAATTAATTCCCAAAGCCCCTTCAGCAGCTGCTTTTCATGGTTAAGAGAGAATTCCAGAGTGTTAAGAACGCTAAAGACATGCACACACAGAGGTAGCATTTCCCAACCATAAGGCATTGAGGGAATCTCTGGAATTTAGAGGAATCTTTTACATCTTTTCCTGTATCTTCATATAACGATAGTTTAGGGTTTTAATTGGCAACGAAAGTTTAGAAAAAACAAACCATATTTTTTTCTAATTTAAATAGCAGTGTACAGTAAATCCTCAGGAATTTGAGACATCAATAGAGAGGGTTTGTTTTGAAGCTCTTTAACAGAGTGTGCTTTAAACCAGCCCTGTGATATCAGGAGTCCAGAGATCATAATACTTTGGAATAGTCCTTTGCAGCAAATTCTTATTAGTTTATCTATTTTTAACTTGTATGGATCAATGGCAGCCTGAAGGCAATACTCCCAACAACAACTCTGGCTGCAAGGAGAAGGTGAAGCCGCCATGCTAGCTCAGTGATAGCAAGAGAAAGGCTTCTTTACAACTTGTGCCTTCATAGTGGTGGGTGCCAGCTTGGCTTCAGCTCTGAAGCGGTGCAGAAGGGGCTGGCAGTGTGCCCCAGATGCCGTTTTTCTCTCTCATAGCTGTTTCTAAATTGAAATGTCTTCCATTAACATATGATTTCATCATAGAATGAAATAACAAGAGCATTGCAGAAGACAAATAGACTGTGATGAAGCACAGGAACATTTTTACAAATACACCCACATCGATGCCACTCCTTCAGTTTATACTGACAGTCAATGAAACCAGTCAGTGAGAAATATATTACAAGGGATGGAACAGATGGAGAACACTAGATAGATCATCTGGCACAGTTCCTGGTGTGGGATTGCTCCCTTAGGTTCATTTTCTAGCATTTTGTCCAGTCTTGTATGACTCAATGAGAAAATAGAACAAAAAAAAGCAAAAAGAAAAGAAAGAGAAAAAAAAAAAGGCAGAAAAAAACCAAAGAAAAACTAAAAACCGAACAATGTAAGTGGAGAAAAATAAAACAAGCCAGGGGGAGGGAGTGGGGGTGGAGAAGGGGAAAAAAAGGATGCTAGAAAAACTGTGAACAGAAGAGTAGAAGCAAATTAAAATCTTGTGAGAACAATCCAGAAATATCAATAGCAAACGGGAAAGTTTCAACATTTTCTTCTGTCATTTTTGCCCAAACATGTTTTTCTATGATTTCATTTTAAATGTGTATTCAGAATCTGATGTTTATTTAATGAAGATAGATCTGATCAGAGTGGAAGCACCTTCCACCATGACTGATTTCCCACATTTCCCCTTTGTCCAAAATATCAGGATAAAACTGGAAGCAATCTTTGTGAAGTCAATGAAAAAGAAATTCTTTTGAATATATGGCTCTGCTTTAGAAAGTGATGAATGTACCTCCATGTCTTTATTGTTGAGAGTAGAAACCTTCACCCTCAGTGAAGAGTGAAGCTAGGAAACACAAGTTCCAGCCTTTGTTTCAGTTCAGTTTAAACTGTGTAAGAGACTCGAGTAACCAGGAACAGTGGAAGAATGGGATCTTCAGAGCCTCACATGTGAGTATGCACTTTCATTGCCTTTTTGGGTTTCAGGAGGGCAGAACAAGATAAGGAACAACTATTCTGTACTCCTTCCGTGCATACAAGGCCTAAACTGCTATATAAAGTTGAACTAATTAGCTGCTGCCACAAGTGTTGGAGGGTCATTCTGGAAGACTTGATATCGTATCACTACATCTGAAAGTCATGATTCTTTTTGTTATTATTATTCATTACTATTTCTATGCTTTACTCTCTATTAATAGAGTAAAATGTGTTGAGTGTCTCAGCAGGGCACAGGAGTAGGGAAACTTCTCAAGTATATTTTAAGATCTTTGTGGACAAAAAAAATCTATCATATTTGTTTAAGCTGCATTCCACTCAACCACTTTTTCAGAAACACTGAGAACTGCTTTAGGTTGCAGAAGCAGATGTCATCTGCTGAGTGCCAGACCAGCAGTTGATGAGGAAGGGCTGCAGAGGACATGGAACTCTGCCCCTGCCCAGACACCATGTCCTTATATAATCCATTCATATAATTTTGCTGTTCCAAATGCCCCCTTCTGTGGCTGAGTTGACACTGTCACATCCAAACCAGGACATTCATATCCTAGGCTCAGTAGCAGGTCATGGATGAGCAAGGCTGCAGCCTGCACATCCTCCTGTGCAGGAATAAAATGGCATAGATACTCCACATAATGTAATTTTAAACCCCTTGATAGTACTTTTACTTCTTTTAGGCAAGGATGTGTGCAATCATCATCACATGGCATGAATATTAAGGTCAGATTCAATCTCCTGCTGTTAGAGTAGGAGTTCGCTTACTCACAGCTTCACCTACTTTTCCAGCTCTGATTACAGCAATTACTAGAAAAAACACAGCTCTCTTGCAGCCAGGTTCCATACATTTCCCTTCTTAAGAAAGCAGGCTGCTAAGGTACCCCACCTCATCAATTATAATTAGCCATCTCTTTTCTTCCAGGGGTCTATACAAATCGGAATTTATTAAAGTGCTGAATCATAATGCTAATTGCAAAGTTAATTTTACCTGGGCAGATTCTAAGTCACTGGCATTAAATGAGAATTATTATTATTTTTTTCCAGCCTTGTAACTGAAATGTACTACACATTATGTTCTCTTGGCAACAATGAAATCTATTTGGGAGCCTGAGCTGTGATTTGGTTTGCTTTCACACAGATCTGTATCTGTTTATGTCAGACTGAAAGCTCTTAAAGGAAGGGATCTTGGTTAGGATTATCTGACAAAAACTTCAATTTATATTGATTCATACAGGTTCACTATAGACTTTCTAGAAGTTTGAGATTATTTTTCCTCAGCTAAATTTGTATTTTCCACCTGGAATTTATAGTCCTCAGCAATGTACTGGCTGAATTATTCTTATTCAAGAGACTAGGACAGTGTATCCCTCACAGAAAGTAGGTAATATTGCATTGCTGTGATCTCTGTCATAACTGGATTTCAAAGTACTCTAGTAAATTAAAGGATGTTAAAAGAAAGTAATTCAAGCTAATGAAATTACTTTGGGCTTTCCTAAATTATTACTCGAAGGACATCACAGAAATTTAGGTCATGATTTTAGTATGATGCAGTCATGGGACTGGTCTGAGACCACTGCTACTGAGATTCTCTGTTTCTAAACAGAGAATTTTAAAAATGCAGGTGAGAAAAGAAAATGAAAACCCAGACAAAGAAAAAAAAACAAAACCAACCAACTAAACAAAACAAACAGAATAAAACACATAAAAACAAAACAACAACAACAACAACAAAACCCCACAACCAAAAGATCTTTAGGTTTATAATAGAGGAAGATTTTCTTTCATATTTTTTGAATGCTGTAGCTTCACTTGCATTGATTGCATTTCTTGCATAGTCCTCTTGTCCCAGCTAGAGATATCTCCAGGTATGTTTTTTAATTTTTCAAAATATCCATTGTTCTTCACAGAATTTTCCCCTGCCCTTCAGTCACAGAATCATTTAGGTTTAAAAAGACCTCTTAGATCGCCAAGTCAAACCTTCGAACATTCACCACCTTGTCAACTAGACCACAGCACTGAGTGTCACCTCCATTGTTTTTTGCACATCTTCAGGAATGATGATTTCACCACCTCCCTGGGCAGTCCATTCCAGCATTTAACCACCTTTTTCAGGATGAAATTTCTCTCGATATCCAGCCTGAACTTCCCCTGGAACAGAATGAAGCCATGTCCTTTTGTGTGTCCCTGGTTGCCTGAAAGCAGAGCCTGACACCCACTTGGATGTAATTGACCCCCACCTGGATGTAATCACCTGTCAGGGATTAATGGAGAGGACAAAGGTCTCCCTTGAGCCTCCTTATCTCCAGATTGAACAACCCCAGCTCCCCCATCTACTCCTCATATGACTTACTCCCTAGACCCTTCATGTATCTAGTTGGATATTCAAATTTTGGTCAAATTTTCCTTCAAATTACTTTTTTACAAGACACTTTTCACAAAGCTGGCTTGTCACTAACCGTAGTGATTAGACTTGCAGGGGTTTGAAATCTTAGTCTAGTTTATTATCACTAATTACCTCAACAGGTATAGATTTGTCAATAAGTAGATTAATAGGTAGATCTACACAGATTCCCTAACTGTAACCAATTATTTTATTTAGTCTCTGAACCATTCAGATATGAACAAGTACCAGTCTAAAAGCTGTGTACATATCCATTTAAGAGAAAACATATTTTAGCTCAAACCCATGACTGGCTTCTGTATCACAAGTGCCTCAGAGAGGTTCACCTTGGTGCATCTGTGGAGAGAACATTCAGCTGCCAGGATTCAGTGGTCCCACTGTGTGGCACCCAGGACCAGCCCTCCTGGATGACTGCCTTGAAGCAGAGCTGCTGCAAAGAAGCTGCATTCACATTTCTACACTGAGATAATCATTTGCTGTCACTAGAGAGGTTTCAGCATGGAGAAAGTCAGACCTCCTGCCTTGAAATGAACAGATTTCCATTTTCTCATGCAGCATCCCTAATTACTTTTACAAATTCACATATGTATGCATATATTTATATATTTGAATGCTCAGTGGATTCAATTAATTATCTAAACTGTACTTAATTTTGGGACATTTAGTGACATAATCTCAAAAACAGGTATTGTGTTTCACTGACAACTGAAAGGGAAGAGGGAAATATCTACTGAAGATCTCCACTTGGAGAAAAATAGTATCTTATTTGGGTGTCCATAAAATGGGTGCAGGTACGTGCTGCACTTCTTAGGGAAGCATAGTATAGACCTCCAGAGAGTCTTCCAGCCTCATTAATGGTTTATATAAGGATTTTAGAAAGTTCTTTGCAAGGCAAGGTCCTGTTTTCACTCATAGTTCTCTTTCTCAGCCCTAGCTACATTAAAAATATGAGTGCTGAGAATTTCTGCTCCCTCATCCACAACATACTTTTTAAATTGACTTTTCTTTCAGAAGCCAGAGAGTTTCTAGTTAAACAAAATCTTCAGCAGCTAGCAGCTTCAACTGCCATCATTTTATAAAACAGAATACAATTTTTTTTATAGAATGATTTGTGGTTATTCAGCGGTGAAAAATATTGATTGCTCTCTGTGTCCTTTGCTTGCTCAATTGCTTCCATAATACTAAATGCATAATGTATGTTAAACAGGTTTGGCAGATCTTGAAGTTTTATTTTTCCATACTCAATTATATAGTGCTTACAGTTTGCCTCTGGAAACCAGTTAAAACTCCATAAGTCCAAATTGTTATTACCATATTATCTTTGAAGCAATTTCATGTTTATTTACAGATCAGAAATTAAGATGACCAAAAAAATAACTATGAGATGAAGAAAAGAGAAGGATTTCCTGAGAGATCCCTGAGTAGCTGAGAAAAGGTCTGTGTTGCATCAAGATTTTATTACATTGTGGTTCATTTTTTTTGTTATTGAGCAGGTAACATGTCTAAGGTTGCAAAATCAAACCATGAAAATTTTCAAATATAATTGCATAACCATTTTAGGTATGGAGACAGGATAAGGAGGAGGATTTGCTTGTTTGTTTATTTTCTCTTCTGTTTTCCTTTTTCTCTCTTCCTTTTATTTATTTTTTTTATGTTTTGTTTTTCTTCTTTTCTTCCTTTTTTTTTTTTTTCCTTTTCAAGACATCATAGTGATTGAAATGTTCCTGATGACTGGAGGAAGGCCAATAAGATTCCCATCTTCATAAAGGACAATGAGGAAGACACATGAAACCACCAGCGAGTCAAACTCACCTCACCAATCTCACCTGGAGAGGTGATAAAATATGTATTCTGGAGGTTACCACCAAGCATGTAAAAGAAAAGCACATCATCAGGAGGTGTCACCATGGATTCACCAAGGGGAAAATTTGGTGATTTCCAGAGGTCCCTTCCAACCATATTGATTCTCTGATTCTGTGAAAGGAATGCTCATACACTTCCTTTTGCCAGTAATTATATTTCAGTAAAGGAACAGATGATTTTGCACATCCCCTAAGAGCTAAAAGTTCTCTATAAAAGTTACTTGTAACTGGAATTCATGTTGGATGAAGGTAAAAGTCTAACAGCTCTGCTCAACTTTGGAAATTGTACTTAGGTATATTTATTTGGAGGTTGGTCTCCACTGCATAATAACAGGAAAGTATTCATGGTACAATTCAGAGACTCTAAATTAGTCTTCTGCTACCCATCATTTACCCGTGAAGCCTGTGGCAACTACACATCTAACAAAAGCACATAAGGTAGGTGTCTGATTTAATGCTGTAAATTTTCATTATGTGTTCTTAGACAAGATTATAATTTCCAATGTATTCATAGATACTTATATGATTTTAAAAGTTGACGATGGCCTAAGATACACTAGGTATCACACCAAAAAAATGAAGATTATGAAGATTTCTAAGGCCAAAGGCCAAAACTAAGTGTCTTGTGCCACTGGAAAGTATGCAAATTGCTTTGATTTGCAGGCTTTATAAATGGACAAAGCCAGAGAGAATGTAATTTAGACTTTACTGGTAGATCAAAAGGGTGCTGTGAACATGCCTCTAATAGCTAATGATGATAAAGAATTCAGGGGAAAATTCACATCATCCGAAGGATTTATTAGATTTCACCCAGTCTTCTTTTTCATCTTCTGTAAAACTCATTTACTAAAGGCTTTAAGTGTGAAATTGCTTGTTTTCTAAATAATAGGGGTACAAGATTAAACTATCCCATATGATGTTGTATTGAAGCAAAAAATAATACACCTCAAAATAATAATTAAGAAAAGAAAATAAACAAAAATCCTTAAAAATAATTAATTAAATTTTTTCCATTTTTACAGAAAAGCTTTAAATTAATTGATTAGTTCAAATTTTATTTTATGAGAGAAATATATCTAGATAACAAAAACAATGTCAGCCTTTAATGCTTTTTCTACCATAATAGGGAGCCTAATTATCTCTCCCATTATGCAAGCATAGTAGGAAAGATGGAGAAGGACTTTTATAAAGAGGATGTAGTGGCTGAAAAAAAAAGGGAATTGCTTCAAACTCAGAGTAGGTTTAGATTAGATATTAAGAAGAAAATGTTTACTGTGAGGGTGGTGAGGCTTTGGCGCAGGTTGCCAAGAGAAGTTGTGGCTGCCCCATCCCTGGAAGTGTCCAAGGCCAGACTGGACAGGGCTTGGAACAACCTGGTCTACTAGAAGGTGTCCCTGCCCATGGCAGAGGGAGAAACTAGGTGATCTTTAAGACCCCTTCCAAACCAGGTCATTCTATGATGGTGATTCTATGAACCTATGGTAATGTAAAGCATTTCTGGGGTTCGGAACAAAACAGCTGACGGTTCTGAGTTTTGCTTTAAACTGTAGATTCTTGTGGTCTCCAAATTTCAAGGCAGGAAAAATCAAGTGTGACCTGACTGCACAGCAAAACCATGAGTAAACAAAAATGAAAACATCAAAAATAAACAAATGAATACCCAAAACCAACCAACCAAACCACACAATTTTGAGTACTTATTACTTTTATTTATTAGGGCAGCTACACTAACATTACTGCATCCATTTTCCCAAATGAATACTGAATGCCTGAGGTATGGGGATCCATGTTACTTACAACGCCCTCTGCGTCTCCATTTTTTTCCTACTACTTCTTCAAATTAAAACAGAAACCTCCCTGAAGCTGGAAATCATCTGATGCAGCATCTAACATGATCATCAAAGTTGTATGAATTTTAAGAAAACCTGCAGTGAACTAAGCTGAACTTGTAGATCCTGCTAACTTGCAATTATTTATCAAAAAATACAATGTTTTACATCTGAAGGTATACATATATACACATACATAATTTTTTTGTTGTTATTTTTGGCTGCTTGTCCAATATGTTGTCCACTGACTTTGTAGAATGGCAAGTTTGTATGGGATTCAATCCCAGATTGAGATATCTTCCTCTAAGTGTCTGGCCCCAAGTTTACCTTGAGACTCAGGGTTTTTGCTCACCTTGTTGCCAGCACATAACACTTTAATGCCACTCAGATAACTCACATTATCCCACACATTCCCTTGACTAGAAACAAGCCCTTTAATCTGCGGGGAGCACCACTGTTCGGGAGGAGCAGCAGGAGGGAGGCTACATAATAATTAGGCTACACTAATGTCCACATAAAGGTGTTTAAAATAGAAATGTTTGGGCAGTAAAATTCTTCTCACTGTCACAACAAACACAGAAACCACGGAATCATAGACTATCCAGGTTGGAAGGGACCACAAGCATCATCGAGCCCACTCAGTGACCAGGTCTGCACAAGAATCCCACCATGTTCCTGAGGATGTTGGCCAAGCACTTCCTGAGGTCTGGTAGCCTTGGTGCCATGAACAAACTGAATTTGGGGTTCAGCTACTCTCCATGAAGGGTTTTCTGTAGAAGCTAAACCATGCATTTACCAAACCTGATATTCTTAGTGTTATTTTTAATGCGTCATTGTTGCTGTGCTGAAAAGATAGGACTTATATAGGTCTATTTGCCTTAAATAGATATCTTGGACATGCTAAGAATTTCCTAATTGCATTACTCTACTTAATGAAGTTGTAATTTTCTTCGGTGACTTTAATACCAGCTTGGAAATCAAGGATCC
Organism: Serilophus lunatus; assembly: GCA_013399895.1. Lineage (NCBI taxonomy): Eukaryota > Metazoa > Chordata > Aves > Passeriformes > Eurylaimidae > Serilophus > Serilophus lunatus. Next base: position 428,663 of record VXBA01000625.1, read on the forward strand.
TTGAAGAGTAGTGAAAACAGTTGTTATAATATGGAGCCATTTTCCATTTCCAGTATCCATCTTAAACATTTGCTTCTGTCCTATATGCTCTGAGAAAGTAATCAGAAATTCTTCAAGCCCTTAAAAAACTGCTCCATACTAATGAGTCTTAATATGTATGATATTGCTGTACCAGTAACTCATCTGACAGTTACTTTGAAGGTAGCAGGCACTTAGGAGAACGAATGAAAGGACAAGCAGAGACTTATCCCGCCAGCAATTTTTTGAACGGCTATTTGTCAGCATAATTCTGTGTTTTAAAGCAGTTCACCTACATGTCTCCACTGAATTTGTTTGGATTCCTCGCAACCCACTGGAGGAGAGACTTTCCTCATTGACTCTTCTTGCTGGGTTTCATACCAGCAAGACTTGTCTATTCACTGCTCTTTGGACGGCCTCAGGAAGGAGGAGTTCTGAGCACTCACTAGAAAAGCTACAAGGCTCCTTTCCCTGAAGTTGCACCTTTGATTAGCCTTTAATGAGACAGCCTAACACATGCAACCTGTGAGATTCTGATACCACTCACCTCTACCCAGCGAACAAATGTAATTACGATGGCACAATCACCTCGTAAATATTTCAGAGCTTAATAAGATTTTCAATGATTATCTTTCATACTGAGAAATGGTGCTAGGAAAAGGGGTGCTCTCCACAGCTCTGCAGGTTCCTTGGAGGAAAAGTGTCCATAGTGAAGACAGGGCTTACTGTGCTGCAGGAGGCCGTGGTGCCTTCTTGCATGTAGACTTATCCCACACTCCCTATTATCCCACACTGAAATATTTCGGCCCTCTGCACTATGTGAGATCCACTGACAGTTCCTTCCCTGCAGTTCTTCATTCTGTGACAGTGTGGGAATGGAAGAGCAAATGAGTAGAGGAAGCAAAGCTGGAGGCTTTTGTTTATGTACTTCAGGTTGACTATCAGCTCCTATGAAACTTAATTTTGAAGTGAAACTCCAAATAATTAGTCCTGGGGCAGAGACTTGCTGCTGCACAACAGACCAAACTTTTTTTAACAATTTTCAGTAAAAGAGGTCCTACCTACATTATTTGCAACCACACACCATCAGAACAGAGAAAGCATCTCCTTCATCAGCAGATTTTTAGATAAAAAAGGACCATTTCCATCAGTAAAACCATGGCCATTTGCAAGAAAACGGTTTAATTCTCACCACTGAATCTGATGTGGGTTTAGATTTGATAAAAGTTTACTAAAAACAAAATAGTGATCACTGAGTGTTTGACCCTTAGTTGCCAGGAGTTCAGATTCTCTTCACACCAGTATAAGCCAGGAGAGAAGCAAGACATTCCTAGCAAAGCTGTTGACCAGTCTTGATGCTGAAAATAATGTTTAGTTTAATTTGGCTTGGATTGAAAAGGAACCACTCATTTAAGAATAAAAGATCCTCCATTTGGGATAGTACCCCTGTTTCTAGTTATTTTTTCTTAAATTACAGTGTTAAAAGCAGAACTCTTGACATATAAATTATTATTTTCTTATCAGTTTAGAATTATCTTCCTTTCTGTGAACTTCACAGTACATAGCAGGATCTAGGATATGTTTTAAAATAAGTAAAGGGGGGGGAAAAAAAGAACTGTGTGCTAGGATTTAAAAAAATATCAGCTCTAGACTTTCCAAACTGATATAATCACAAAACAAAAAATAACACTATGCTGGAAGCCAACTGCAGTGGTAACATCTGTCTTAATTATGTAAATGGAAGGCTATTGTCAAGCATCAAGTTGTCTTTAATAAAACCTCAGAGCTAGACAATTTGTATCACTTAAACAGTTGCATTTCACATATACAAGCTGCATTTAAAAGTACACATCCTTTATGTACCATTTGTGAACTGAGAGTTATAATGCTAGCGTTCCCTGTTAACAGGATGAGAAGCACAAGGATTCCCTGGGGAATTTTGACAAACTGCTTCATAATGTGGAAGTTAGAGCATTGGGCTGCTTCCGCTGTCTGATACTACTGCACATTACATTTTCAATGAGAAAAGTTATTTCAGCTAAAGTGTTAGACTGAGCTATCATCAGTCTGTGTGTGGTACCTACAATTCTGATTAAATTTAGACTAAGAAGCTCTCCCGATTCAGTAAATCCTTAGACTGCCTTATGATTTTGAGGAAAATGTTGTGCTCTCACATAGTTTCTGATCTCCCACTCTCTAAACAGGTTCCTAAGGAGTAAGAAACATGCCTACGAAAACAGGTGGCTGCACTGTGACAGGTGGGCTCCTTGTATATACACAGTAAATTAAGTGCAATAGTATTTGCATTCTGTGTTTGGACAGTTAGGCAGATCCTTATCTGCTAAAACCTAGCTTTACACTTATTATTTTTTGCAGTGCCCATGAGTTACAGAACACCATGGTTGCTGAAATTCAGCAGAGTTTGCTTGACCTGCTTCTAACACCACTGCTGCTCCATGGCTGGTGTGAGATTTTGTGACATGTGGGACAGCATTTCTGCATTGTGTGTTACCCTATCTGCACCATCTTATGCTGAACAAGTTGACGTATCTATGAAATACAGTGAGGTATTCAGAGTTTAAAGCTCTGATCCTGGACTCGATGATCTTTGAGATCTCTTCCAACCTAGTTATTCTGTGATTCTGTGATTCTGTGATCCTGATTCAGGTGAAATCTGTAGCTGGGCAGTTCTGACCTTCTGACAGGGATATTTTCCCTGAAGTACATTCCTGGTTCCCTCACGATGTTTTTGGAACTGCTATTGGCATTTATACCGTAATCTGCTGGGCAGTGTGACACAAACTGATAATCTGAGGTCAAAGACTGATCCCAGCCTAAACCCCAAAGTTGTGTTTTCTCTTCTTTGCTTTAACCATGAATATTTTCCCAAATTAAAAAACTGATTTTTGATTGTAAACCCTGATAATGGATCAGTTATTTCCCCCAGTGTGTTGTTGGATGGTTTCTGACCCATTCTTTAAGCACTAATGTCACTGTACCCTGAAGCCCCTGTATGATTTAGGGCATGACTACTACTCTATTAACTCCTTGAACCATGTTTTTTCTTGTTGAGACAACATTGGTTTCTACATTCCCTCTTTTTTTTTTTGTTCTTATAACTACCTCCTGCAAAACCATGGTTCTGGTCACAAATACTCTTTCTGCTTTTCACAAATTCTATTGTTGACCAAAACCTGGGCAATTTCTTATGTTTTAACTTTTAAGATTTCTCTTTCTTTTTTTTTTTTTTTAATTTTTTAAATTTTTTTTTTTTTTTTTTTTTTTTTTTTTTTTTTTTTTTATATTCTTGATTTAAGAAAGTGGCTTTACTAGGCTGGATTGTGTCATTCTCCGAGGTATTGAGGATTAAATGTGAGAACTACTGCAGGTTCTTTCATATCAGAGGAGCCAACAGACCTGAAGGTCCCTAAGGATTATTTTTACCACATTAGTTCAGGACTAATTCCTGAACCTATTCAGTTCTGCTGTCAAAATTCAGGTTGTATCATTACTATAAGCTCATGGAGTACATCCTTAAAGTTACCCTAGGCACCCACATAACTTAAGGTTCTCCCTTGAGTCATACTCTATCCATCTCTCTACTCCACTCACTGCTAAAAGTCTCTGTTACCCCTATTCTGGTTTTTAGCCTACCTGTCTTTCATGTATTTCATCATATCAGGTACCTAAGAAGCAAAGCAAAATTACTATAATAAAAGCAGTAGAAAAGCAATCCCTATCTTATTTTCTTTTCCCTCTCTTTGTTTAGGATTTCTACTAATGAGCAAATCTGGTGGTTTTATATTTCTGTGACAAGACAATTTCTGGCTCAGTGTTTCCTGCACTGCCTGAGCACATTTGTCATAGTCCAGAGTCCACTACACTTAGACATGACTGTTGGGGAAAAAGCAAGTGAATTACAGTTTGACTTAGGTTAAGGTTAGACCCTTAAGTTGGCAGAAAGATAAGTCCTGGATAAACTAGACAGCTGTGGTCAAAATGGACAACTGAAGTGCCTAGGGACATTAAAAAAAAATCCATACAATTCCTAGAGTTAACCTTTACAAGGTAGCAGAAGCACTCAGGAAAATGTGAGGGGTGGATGAGGAATAAGAAAGGTGAATCACAGAGCAGACTAGACTGTTAAATCCACATCCTCAGACAACACAAAGGAAGTGTGTTTGTGCTGACTAAAGTATGTTATACCTCAGAACTGAAAAGTAGATACAATTCCTCTTGAATTGAAAAATGAAATCTGGAACCTAAATAAAGCAGAAAAAAATCAGGTTTTGCTTTCAGGCTCAGTTTATGATAAATAGTCTGAGAACAGCACCTGGGTCATGAAATGAGGAGAGAGGCACAAAAAAGACTGTTGTTCTGTCAACAATTGCTTTTTGTTTGAGAAAACAAAAATTTTAAGATAATTTCAGACCTTTAGAGACCAGATGGTTGGGTCAAAACATTTTAGATGAATTCAAGGAATCGTAATTACAATAAGAGATATTTACACATGAATATACTGATTCAAGCAACAACAGAAAGATAGACTAACAAATAGTAGTTATGAAGCAGAGTTGTGAAAACAACCAGGTAAGGGTGAGATGGTATTGATCAGCTGGTCCTTCCTAGAATGTCTGCAGATCACTCACCCATACAGATTTATTCCTCAAATGCACTTATCTTTAGGTAGACACCTATCTACAAAGAGTAGTCTGAATGTGAGTTAGGTATTCAAAATGTCATTATCATCAGTGGAGATCACATCTATGCATAAAATTAAATACAGACACCTAGCTGGTCAAATTTAGGTGTCTACTTTGATTTTCTTTTCAGAACACAATATTTAGCCATATGTTTCTGGTAATGCACACCCTAATTGAGGAATTCTTAGGAGAAAAGTCACCCATCTTGGTTCAAAACTAAAAATTAGTTAGCTAGCTGGTAATTGAAGTAATTATCCTCACTGTTATCCCATCCCCATAAAAGAAAAGTTCACTGCAAGTTCACTGCAACTACTGAAAAAAGAGTGAAGTCGGCTCCATTTCTGAGGTGTGATGGTTTAGCAATAAAAGCCAAGTTTAATGCTGCCTGGCAAACGGCAAGAGGAGGTATTTGTGGCAGAAAATGGGACAAAAATGAGCAGGGTTTGGGGTTTGACCCATTAGAAAGTTAACTGCAAATTTACCAAGCTAGACTTTCATTCATTCCTCATCCTCTGAGTTATTTTCTTTTGTTTGCTTGAGGTTTTTTTCTACCCAACTGCTAGAATGCATCAGGAATGTCTTCTTCAGCCAGCACCTGACAACAAACCACGTACTTTAACAGCTATTATAGGAAAACATCTAAATATTCTCCCTGTAACTGGAGGAAATGGGTGCTTTCACCACATTTCTAATAGTGAGAATTTTAACACAGCCTCACAGCAGTACTCCAGGATGTTTTCTTTAGGGGAAACAAAATAGAAAATAAAATATAGCTGTTATAAACTGTTAATTATAGTTTATAATAGTAATAATCCCAAAGAACTTGATCATTACTGTAGTTAATGATCAGTTTGTTAGGGTTTAACTGCCTTTACTTCCATCTAGGGATACCTAATTAGCAAACCAGTCATTAAATACTAGTAATGACTAATTATTCAAGGATTAAAAGCTTAAATATAAATAAAAGCAAGATTGAGACTCTTAAAATTAATGCGTTAATGTATCCCTTCCTCAGCATGAGTTACAGACTACATTCTGTCCTTATGATTAGCACGTTTTCTATAGGGTTTTAATTTCCTTCTAAATGGGTTTCTTTTTTTATAATCTCCCCAGATGTCTAATTCACATACATATTGGCCATTGTTTCAAAAGCCCAAATCTTTCTGTTTAATAGAGTGCGTTCAATAGTACTAAAATTGTTAACTTCTTTTGCGTGTTCAGCGTGGATTTTGGTGGGCGGGGTAGAGCCTCGTTTGGTCTCCTTGTATTTCATATTCCTGACCACATTTACTCAAGCTGCCTTCAATTAGCACGAGTAATATTATTTGCTATGTAAGATAACAAATGTACTCACACAAATGTATCAAGATGGCCACGGAAAGCCAACACAAGGTAAATGTAGCAGGAAGCAACTGGAGCCTTTTAGTTAGTACAGCACCAGGTACTGTGTATGTGGTCTTTTCTCTGTGGGAGAAAAGACAAAGGCAGACTGGGTACAGTTTGTCAGAACAGAGAAAACCTCAATGCATAGATATAGTTCAGCTAGGAAAAATATTCACAAATATATGCGTTTATTCAGAGCATAAAATGTAGAGTGTGTGTAGGCCCCTGAAATCTTCCAGATAGAGGTTAAATGTAATTTAAGTAGGGCAAAATACGTTCACCAGCTTCCACATCATTTTACTTTGAACTTGTGTCTATTTATCCAAACCTATCTGCTTTATAGATGAAGTGTAAATAAACTATGTGGTGTTCCCACAAGGGACTTGTCAGCCAAAGCAAAAGCAAAGTTAAATTTGACAAACCAGGAAATTGCATCATTTGTTTTCAATCTAACTACAAAGATTATGGTAAACACCACAACCCAGTTATTTAAACATGATGGCTGAATAATCCCAAGATTATTTCCTACTTCAGGAATGGTTACCACTCACAAGATGCTGCAGGGAGACAGTTTATATTTCAAGGGAAAAGCACTTTTGTGAAATCCTTCCTTCTTTTTCTGAATTATTCTGAAATATTTCAGTGGGTGTCTCTTGGGACTATTGTTTGTCAAACAATAAAGTTTCTCCTCACTTTTTTAATACAATATTGGTTCAATAAACTCCAGCACATTCTCTGTTTATAGAAACTATAATTACTCTATTGAAGTCAGTGGATCTGTGATTTCTTAATCTAGCTCTTAACCTAATCCCTGAGAGAAATGCTATTGGAAAGACACACAGGTTTTTTCATGCTTTTATTCTTGGGACTTTTCACAGCAGAAGCATAATTTACCATGTTTAATGATATTGATGAATTAAAACTATCTTTACGAATCTTGAATTAATGCTTTCAGCAGCAGAAAGTAATTTTTCTGTTAGAGCCTACACACACAAACAAGTTTGTGCTCTTTCAGAGAAACTCTGGTTATTAAACTTCAGTGGTTGGGTTTCATATGAACAAATCTAGGCACAAAGCTCAGATGAACTATACCACAGAAATAACCATTTTTTTCTCTGTTGGCTGACGTGAATAATGCAAAGGCACCCATGTGCAGCTTATATTTACAGGATAAATTCTACAAATGAGACTTGATGAAGTAAGTTTGATTTATTTCCTTTCCGTTAAAATTTTACTAGCTCCAGGTTAATTCTGAGATGTTATTGGTCAAATGAGAAAGAAGGCATGAATACAGAAAAAAACCCCAACAAAACAAAACATAAAAACAAAACCAAAAACAATACCCAACAAAAAAGGTCTCTTTATTTTTGGCCCTGAACTGTAGTTTTTTGTTCCATATTGGCTTATGGAAACTCCAGAATGTTTCAGGCATTGAAATTGTCAGAGAGAGCTTTAGTGGAATGGCTCCGTGTTTACATCATAATGAGCTGGTAGGTACAACCAGCATGTGTAGGGAGTGACAGTTGAAAATGTCAGTCACAAAATCACACTTTCCTCCTCTGAAACTGCTGACTCTCATATGTGCAAAACTAATTTTTCAACATTTACAGTCATAATTGTAGTGAGTCTGTGTGTATGTGAACATTTGTATTTTGAACAACTTTCATGACAAGAGATGGACAGTGTGTTGTCCTCCCATATCCTTCCTAAACAGCATTAGATGGAGGGCTCAGAGTAGGAAAAAAAGATCCTTTCTTGCCCTAATGGTGCATTTGTAGCTTTCCATTCATCAATTCTCAATTCTTCTGGTTGTAGCAAAGGCTCTTAGGTTTCTAATGGAGTGCACAACATTTGTTTCTTTCTGAGAGGTGCGTGGTATCACAGCAATTCAGCACCATTAGCATTCACTGCTACGGGGAAGAACGAACTCTTCTACATTCATTGATCTCTGTCTGATATGCTTAATGAAAAAATACATCGAATATGATAACACTGCCTTAAGGAACAGAGGTAATTATTCAACTTCTGTGTGTTGAGAATAACTTGCTTCCTTTTTTGGAATACATCAGAAAAGGAGCATACTATAAGGAGAACTTCTTTTTTTTCTTTCTTTCTTTTCACTTCTCTTCTTCCCGCTTCAAAAAAAATATTTTAACCACATTCTTCTGGTATTCTGTGGCCAGCTCTTATATGACTGTGATTTATGAAACAAGGGAAATGTGAGCAGTAACTAATTGGTGAAGCACTCTGGGCTGCTATGGCTGCTCTGCACACACAATGAGTTTGGGGTGCTGGCCTTCATGTTAAACAGAAGCAGGCAGCTCTAACCCTTTTTTGCACAGTTTGCACAGTTTCCATCATGCTTCTTTAGGTAGCTAATATTTGTCTTCAGAGTTTCTGCATTCCAAGAGTATCTAAAGCTCTTTTAACACACATGCTTTTTTACACAAATCTGAAATGATTCTCTGTGATGATGAAATCTCTTTGTTAGCATGCCTAGCAGATCAAAGGAGATGATTCTCCCCCTCTGCTATGCTCTTGTGAGACTCTTCTCTGCAATACTTCATCCATCTCTAGGACCACAAACGTTGGAAGGTTGTGGAGCTGCTGGAGAGAGTGCGGAGAATGCCATGAAGATGCTCAGAGGGCTGGAGAACTTCTGCCATGGAGGCAGGCTGAGACAGTTCTGGTTGTTGGACCTGGAGAAGAGAAGATTCCAGGGAGACCCCAGAGCACCTTCCAGTGTCTGAAGGGGCTCTAAGAGCGATGGAGAGGGATTTTTGACAATACGTGGAGTGATAGAACAAGGGGAAGGGCTTCAAACTGACAGAGGGAGGAGTTACATTACATATTAGGAAGAAAGTCCTTACTGTGGGAGTGATGAGGCACTGGCACAGATTGCCGAGAGAAGTTGGGGATGCCTTGTCCCTGGAAATGTTCAAGGCCAGTTGTATGAGGCTGGACAGAGCTTTGAGAGACCTGGTCTAGAGGAAGGTGGGAAGGTGTCTCTATCCATGGAACAAAATGGTCTCTAAATTGCCTACCAACAGAAATTATTGTATGAGTCCACGATTCTCTGGTTGATAACATGTCTGTGGACAGCAAAAGCAAGTTCCTCTGTAGCACACAAAGTGTGAATGGCTGGAACAGTAGTAAAAGATGGGTTTCTCTTGATCTTCTCTATTTCTATGATAAGCTTTGAAGGTTGATATATCATGTGTTATCAGAGCTTCACAGAACAGACAAACAACTCAGTTGTAATGTGAACCAGGGAAGATATTTGTCAGATCTTTCCATAAAAAAAAAAAAAAA
>VXBA01000625.1:438097-452243 GCA_013399895.1 Serilophus lunatus
AAAAAAAAAAAAAATCACTATTTCTGTCTTCATGTAGAGTAGAGCAAAGATTTGCTTTAGAAGACTGAAATCTCCTTAAAAGACATCTTTAGCAACAGCTTCAGACCAGGTTCCTTTCCCTTCATATATGCTTTGGAACTTAATTTTACTAATAGAATGTGAGACTGAAGTGGGCTGAGAATTAAAGAAGCCACAGGTAGGTGTTTCCTTTAGAATGGTCATTAGACACAACCTGAACCAATCTTACTTGTTCTCTTCTCAGATGTACTTTACTACCCAGAACAAAATTAATAAAGACTAATGGATGAGTCTATCTAGCGAATATCCCTAATTCTCTAACCTTAGAAATATATTCTTGTATTCAGTACTTGTATACAATTACAAATAGGCAGATTAAGGAAAACTTCAGTCTAACTTCACTTGATGCAAAGGCCACTAATTTGCCTCATGCATAATAGACTAAAGTGGGGACTCGTGATTATTACCTCAGTTTAAGGACCCACAATCTTCCTAAGCTAAAGATGATACCCTCAGGTTTCATTTCTGGGAGAGCAAAGAGCATAAACATATATTTGTCTTTGGAATGCAGGTACCGCTGGATAACGGGTAAAGAGAAAATGCAGCACTAAAATGACAAAGGACACCAAAGAGTTAGAAGTCCATAAGGCCTGCTTATAACATGCATAAGGGTGATAAAGTGAACAAGGAAGTCAGGTAGATCACAAGATGAAGAAATGGCAAGAAGACAGAAAGAAGATGAGATTAAGAAACTGAGCTAAACAATGAAAAAGAATTAATGCAAAGAGAGAAAAAGAGAAACAAAGTCATCATTATTCAAACAACAAGAAGAAAGAACTCTTGATGTTTCAAACATATTCTAATAAACTGCTTCTTTATGCAGGTGCAATTTGAGCCCCACTCTTTTCCTTATTAGTCTGAGTTTGGAGTATAAATCAGACCTCTAGTGTACAGATTTATTTGTGAGTTCAGACGGGTGCAGACACAGAGGGAAGTGCTGACAGATCTGAAAAAGACAGTTTTTACATGTGGAAACTCCACCTCTAGGAGAACATTTTGAAAAATTTAGCCTGCCAGGACAGAGGGAAAATAGAGGCCCGAAGAGTTTTAGGGATATTATTCAGCCATTTATCTACACTCCTGCTGGGCGGACACAAAAGGCCACATCGTGTTCCCCACTCAAGTTATTCTAGACCCAGAGCAGCATGAGATTGGGGAACCCAAGCATTTGTACCAGGACCAGATCATTTTCACACAAACTCCTGAATGGTTCTGCAGGCTGCTCTGGATGACGCTCTGACCAACCTGATCTAGTGGAAGGTGGCCCTGCCCATGGCAGGAGATTGGAACAAGGTGATCTGTAAGGTCTCTTCCAACCCAAACCATTCCATGACTCTATGATACATGATGTCACCGCACACAAGAGCTGGGTCTGTTCAGCATGGAAAAGACATAACTGAGAGGAACCTTATCAGTTTACTATATTATCTGAAGGAGAGGTGTCAGAGGATGGACCAGGCTCTTTTCAGGAGTGCCCAGCAATGGGACAAGAGGCAACAGGCAGAAACAGATGCACAGGAAGTTCCACGTGAACATGAGGAACTGTGCAGTGACAGAGCACTGGAACAGATTGTTCAGAGAGGGTGTTGAGTCTCCCTCACTGGAGATATTCAACAGTTGTCTGGATCCAGTCCTGTGCCAGGGATGGCCCTGCTTGAACTGGGAGGTTAGGCCAGATGATTCACTGTGGTCCCTCCCAATCTTACCAAGCGCGTGTGATTCTGTGTGTGATTTGGCAAGGCACCGTATAAAGGCCACACATCAAACTTGGCCATTAGCCCTGACAATGAATAGGACCAGCAACACACTTAGAAGACGTGATAAATATTTTTTAATGTCCCATAACTGCATAGCCATCTGCTATTTATTGCAGTTGTTCAGATCATAATGCAGCTATCTAATATTTATATAGATGCTGCATTTACTTCCATAAGAAGTGTATTGTAACTTAATGTGGCATTAGCTTAATGTTCCATTAAAATAGCACTCACAAGTGTATGCATGTGCATATGTATATCTAAATTACTATTTTCCTAACCACATTCAGACAGTGCTGGGAAGGTATATGATGCTGAACTTCTGCTAGACACTGTTTTCAATACTAAATGAAAATAACTTGTTTGTGCAAAGCCACCCATTTCCATAATTACAGCCACTCCTACTGTAAGAGGAAATTGCTAATTGGGTACAGCAGGAAATAAAGAGTCAAGGGTTTTATTGTCTGTTCCGTTCTTAATAGTATTATTAACTCATCCCTTTCCTTTGGGAAAAAGAAAAAAAATATTTATGGCTTGGTTTCCCCAGCTGTGAAATTATACCAGGCAGAAATTGTGAGGCTGTATGTATTAAATGCCAAAATAAATTATTCCTGTAGGATCCCAGTGAGGTTATCAACAGAGACACAAGACAGAATTCCAACAAAATTGCCTTCACTCTCTGTGAGGCGTTTAAACCAGCCAGAATTGTAAAGAAGTGGAAATGCTTGCATCTTTCAACCATAATCAACTTTTTTAATCCTAATAACATTGGATGAAGCAAACTAAACTAACAGACCAGGAAAGGTGAGTCAGGTGTCCAGGAGATGAAAAGCTCAGCATAACTCTGCTGAAGTGGTTGGAAGGACTTTGGTTGATGTGTTCTTTCAGGCCACACACATTTGCACTTGGCTGTCTGAGGGTTTCAGGTTTCCCTTGGAAGGTGCAAATACTGCTCTGTTATCAATAAAACTCCTCGTAGTTCAGACCTCTGAAAGAGACTGTAAGAGTGAACAGTGCTGCTACACATGGGGATACCGACTGGGCTGAGCTGAGCCAGTGTTTCAGCATATCGAGTGCCCTTAGCAGTGAATGAGCTAATGTCAAACTAACCTTGAAAAGCGTGTGTTTAAACGTGTCAACCAGATCAGGACCCATAGAAATGGCACAAAATATCAAAGGAGAGTAAGATTATGTAAAATCAGCCTGCGAGTTTCTTTCCTTATGGAAACTGGTTGGGAGGAAGTTTTCACCATCCTCGAGGTCTTGCACCAGGCCAGAGAGCTGGTGGTTCGTTGCATTGATTTACCACTTAGTGTTGCTGCCAGCTTGAGTTTTCTCATTCAGTCCTGGGCTGACTTCTTTACTGAGTTAACAGATGCAGAAAAATAGGATAATACATCTCTGAATCACTCCCAGAAATGTAGCTCAATACAGAAAAAGGCTCATGATGGCAGCACTGCTCTGGCACAGCAGTACAGACATCTACCATTCTTTCTCTAGAAAGCCCCTTTCTGTTGTTTTTACTGTGTTGCTCATAAACACTAAATGAGCAATCTTGGCAATCTAAGGTTAATCCCTCTCTTTCTCCATATGCAATACATTTAACATGAATGATTGTCTGAGGCTTATTATTTATGAGGGGATGGAGACATATCGTTGTACCAGAGGCTCTGGGACCCTGAAGTCATGCTTGTCTGTCACATGGCATTTGTGGGGACAAAACTAGCTTGGTGGCTTTGAAACTCATCAAAATCCTGCAGTGCCTCATTGTCAATCCTCATTGACAATCGTGCAATGCCTTACTGTGAAGATAACAGATGGAATTCATTGTTTTGCTAGTGAGATGATAGAATGGCTAAAGATCATCTACTTTCAGCTCTCCTGTGTGAGCCAGGGCGGGGCACTGTCCACTAAAGCTGGTTGCTGAACCCCTCATCAAAGCTGGCCTTCAGCAATTCTGGAATGGAAACACTGCTCCAGAGCAGGGCTGCTCTCTCTGAAGGTGTGCTGTGCTGGCGAGCTGCAGCTCTAAACAAGTCTGCAAATGCAAATCTCATTATATGATGGCAGGGCTTTTGTTTTGCTAAGAGACACACTGCAAGGGCGCTATTTTAAAGCCCATTTAGCAAGGTGATGAATTTATTTGTGCACATGGTGATGAAAAAAAAAATTAAAGCATGTTACATACTTTAAAACAGTCCATTTGCAATCTCAAACTTGCAAATATGAGTTTTATATACGGAAAGAAAGTTGATGATTAAAGTAGAGATTAATTGCTACTAAAAAGGTGATAACTCTAGGTAAGATAACAGAAGTTTTCTATGGTGTTATACTGTGCAGCAGTTCATTTAAGAGACTGCTTCTCCTTTGTGCAGTTGAAACAGAGAAACTTTTCCCAAGAGTAAGCAGGAAAACGAACAGCAGGAAGTCACACAACAGGCCAGTGCCGGAGCTAGGGCTTGTCTGGTGAAGAAATACGTGATTTTCAGAAGGCAAAACAGAAGGTAAAACTGAGGTCTCACATCCTCAAACCAGGCACAGAAACAAGGGATGCTTCAGCACTGACTGAGAGGGAAATCCTCCTGATTCATTGGGTAGAAGTAAACTTTTTGTGCTGGGAGGGGAGGGGAGGGGAGGGGNGGGGGGGGGGAGGGGAGGGGAGGGGAGGGGAGGAAAAAAGAAAAGGTAGCTTTCTCAGGATTAAGAACATTTTTGGACATTCTTGCTTTTCCTTTCTACTCATGCTGATTACTGAACTTTTCATCCCAGGGCTGGAGGGTGTGGGGGGGAGGAGGGTGTGGGGAGGATGGAGAGTGACAATAATAGAAAAGTCTGTGATCAGACAGCAGCTTCAGCCCGGAACGTGCAGGCAGCAGATGCAGCCGGGATGCTGGGGTGCATGATCTCTCGTCTTGGGCTACTTCGCAGTGCCACCTGCTGGCCCCGCTCCTGCCCGCGTGGAAATTTCCACGCTGATCCTTGCTGCAAGGCAAAGAGCAGCTGCTCTGATAACTTTGCTGCCCAAAGTGCCTTACAGTAGCCCGCTGGGCTGGAGGGAGGGCTCGGCAGTGCCCGAAGTCATCACCTGTCTCTACGGCCAGAGGCAGCCACCCCCGCTCCCACTCTCGCTGAAGGGCACTGCAGGGATCTCTCTATTTCTGCTGCCAAATATCATATTTTATTGATGTTTCCTGCTGCCTCCTTTAGATATGAGACTTCCACTTTTTTTTTTCTATTTGCAGAAAGGCCCTTTTAGCAAATGTAAAGCCTTTGATTTTGTGCATGTGCAGAAGAGAGGTACCTTAAGTGGGACTTTTATCACAGAATTATAGAAGGGCTTGATTTGGAAGGGAACTTACATATCATCCAGTCCTGACCCCTCTGCCACAGGCAGGGATGTAACACACTAGGATCAGGTTGCTTAAGACCCCTTTTTCATCCATTATTCCTTTCTCAAGGAGTCTGTTGGTCTTAGGACTCAGCAAGGATGCATTGAAAAGAATTAATATCCTGAAAAAGCAGATTTAAAGATGGTGCTTTTTCAAATATTTTTTTAAGATTTGACACATATATCAGTTTTTTAAAACCTCCTTCCCCATTCACCTATACTAAGGATGCAGCAGACAGCTACTTACGTTACTCCCAAACAGTCCCAAACACCATACACTGTGAAGCTGTGGATGTCCCAGCTCTGGAAGTGTTCCAGGCCAGGTCTAAAAGGGTTTGGAGCAACCTGGAAGAAGTCCCTACCTGTTGAAGGGGGATTGGAACTGTATGATCCTTAAGGTCCTTTCCAATACAAATAATTCTGTGATTCTATGATAATTCTATGATATGACTTCATAATTATACCTGCATCAGCAGCTAAACCCTGCATTATTTTTGCAAAGAAGGACCATACCAGCTCAGACCCATTGTTCCAGGAGGATCTATCTGTCAGAATTAAGGATGAGGGCTCAATACAAAACTGCATTATTCTGTTTAAGTAGAGATTATTGATCATGAACATATGTTTTGTCCACACACTTTTAACAGCAAGAAGTTCTTGAAACAAAATTCTTCCCACATCTTTTCTCTGATCAATTTCTTGATGGAGGATTCAGGAAAGACTTCTCAGAAGAGGAATGTATGAAGATGCGTGTAGAGAGGATATGCAGGGTGCTAACAGAGAAAGCATTAGGGATATTGCCTTGTGTAAACCAGAGTAGATAAGAGAGGAGAGTGAAGATAATAAAAATACTTGAAAATAGTAAAAGCCTTCACTTAACCATGGGAAGTGGAAATCTTGCTCAAGCAAAGTCATTATCCAAACTGCTCCTGTAGACCTTGTACCTCAAGGCTGTGATTTCAGCCCCTCCAGGAAAACCATAGGAGGGCACAAGAAAGCCTACTAAGTTCTCTGCACATTTCTCCCCTCCTCAGTCTCTGCGATAATATCAGCATGATCTCTACTTTTCAGGAATAAATTACAGGTATTTCTAGCCAGAAAAACAAATTTAGTTTTCCTAGCTGCCTTCTTATCTTGAGGTCTTTATCTCTGAAAGGGTGGTGAAGTAGGAGTTATTTCAGCAGTACTTATCGCACTGATCACAATTATTTCTCTGTTAGCTAAGTGCCCACTGTTAAATCCCTGTATTGTCTCATCTTCAGCTGCAATACCCTTACAGCAAGAAACCAGATGGTAATAAAGACTGATTCCTGGTTATATTGCATTATTTTGTAAAGTTTAAAAAGGTAACTGTAATCGTCATATTTTTTCAGTGCTACAGTCGTGATTCAGGATGAAGCCGCTGAGTCACTTAGCTGGATCCCACATGATGTCACTCCCTCATGACCTCCTTGTCCCATGTTTTTGGGTAGAACTGGCACAAAGGAATTAATTCCTTTTCCCCAGCTATAGCCTTGCACCAAGATCCTCTGCAGTCAGGTGTCGACACGTCTCTCCCTCACAGACCAGACTTGACTTTGTCATGGTATTGTGGAATGGAATGTTCTGGAAGTGGTCTTCAAAATATGATACTTGTGACAGTCTACATAGGAATTCCCTACTTAGAAGGGGATTCCATGCATGATGCTCATTGCTTCAACTGATTTGCAGCACAGATATAACCCCACAGAACTGTAGGAGGAATAGAAGCAGATTAGTCTTGCTGTTGAAGGGCCAAGGGAATCGCATCCCTGTCGCAGGCTGGATACTATTTGGTGAGGGTCCCATCACACACACGCCCACTGAGTTTTCCAAAGCTGCTTGGAGTTAAGTAAATCCCTTGTGTCTCATTGCTGAGTCAAGGAAATTTCATGCTAGGCAAGTTGAGGTCATCTGCCTGTCAGGATGTCTCCCTCCCTCCTCACACCTCTCCTTCATCTCCCAGAACCCAGCTCTGTTTGCTGACTCCAAAACTGTGCCTACAAGGCACCAATGCTGATTAATCTTATATGTCTTCTGGAACTGCTCATCAGCTTTCTTTCTCATTTCAAAAATTTCTGATTAAGATTTTTCTGCATTCTAGCCGCCACAACATCTACAGAAAGGCTTCTAAACACAGAATATTGTGTTTAAAAACACAATGAATTTTTGGTGTCAGACAGTATTGGAGATCTTGATGAGCTCTAGCATAGAGCCAGAGAGAAAAGAGGATGTTTTGCTAAAGTGACACAGAAATTATCACTTTCCTCTTAATACTCTACATTCCTGCTTAATCCTTTGAACGTGAATAATTATACTTCATTTTTTCACCACAGGAACCTCTTGCATGTTTCTTCTAATGAAAAATTAGGTCACCCTGAATCATGACGAGTCTCACCAGAAGATAGTGAGATCCACTCACAGTGTGACAGAGGAACTGGGCTTATCTCTTTCCGTTCAGTGATTCCCATGGGATCTGCTATAGGGAAAATTCTGTTGTAAAGAGCAAAAATATCACGTTTTCAGGCTGAAGAATTAATTTCTGCAGCAGAGCAGGAACAGACAGTTTGTAAAGTGAAGAATAATGTGTTTTCAGATAATAATGCAAAGAGCCAGGGCTGAATTGTTTTAAAAAGATCTGAGTCCTATTTCAGCTACTGAGCAACTTTAATCATCACTATAAGACAAATATTCCAACAATATTTATTAGGGAGAGATTTCTAGCGTCAGTCAAAATTTCAAGTTGGTTTTAACCATTTGCATTTCCTGCAAAACGTGTGAACAGACACAAATAGGCAATTTAAGGTGACCACCATAGACAGAACAGAGAAAACAGTATTTTGAAATTGTTCAATTAACCAAAACATAATCTACGATTTATGAGAATGGATTTATTTTTCTAGTTCTAAAGCCTTAATCTTGGCAAAATAAGAATCTCTCCCTTCCTCGTCACTTAAGCAAGATTTTTAAATGCCTTTGATATTCCAAGGTAAACTTGTGAATTTTAACTCAGAGTATTGGCAATTATCCAGAGAGTAGTATAAATAGTATTTCCTATCCTTCTGCAACAGATATGGATTTCATTTCCGACCAATGATTTTACAATAATGCTGGCCAGTGATTCCTGACCAGCAAATGCTCCCATGTAGCAGAGGAGGTGGCTGTTACTCTGCTTCATCTTTTTTAGTTTCTTCATCCTACAGCAGTTTTCTAAGCCCATGTAGGGAGCTCTTTTGTGTACATAAGGTTTTTGCCAATATAATTACTCACATCACAGTAGGATACTTGGTCCAAAATGTGAAGTACAAATCCTGGAATGATGAACCACTTCCATTAAAATCAATATTAAAATGCTTTAAATCAAAAGGCATGAAGAAAAGATGCTCCCAGACAACCTTTGGACAACAACAGCTTCAACTTAGTCTGGTGGATAAAGGTCTTACCTGTGTGTTTGTTTAACATGGAGAAACAGCTCCTAATGGTTTGCCATACATTTAAGTCTGTAAAAGTTATAAAAAATAATATACATAAAAATTCAAACCTCACAAATTATTTTTGGAAAGGCTGCCAAGGAGACTTCTAGCAAACACTTATTATGTCAATGTGTGATCCCTGCAGATCACTATTTCTTCTCCCTTTGTTCTTGCTCAGGTCATCTGGAAAATGTGTGTGATTTTGCTGTAATAGTATTTTGTTGGTTTGGGGTTTTTTCCTTAGTAAAACAAAAAAGAAATGAACCCAATAAAATGTAGAAGCTTATAAAATAGTATCACAGGACTTTCAGCATCCATACATACATCAGAAACTACTGGCTTGTAATTTATAAAGATCAGGTGAACGACGCCCGCCATTCCCATTTTGTAATTGCACAAAATTCAATTATCTCCTTCAAGAACCAAATCACAAGAACTGTAACTGTAAACTCTGCTTTGAAGTGCTGTAAGTTGGAACACGGTGTCAAGACCAGAAAAGAAGAGGGATTGCATTTAGATGACTTTGGCGAGGTAGTATACCTGGTACCCCCATCTTCCTTACTACACTGCAGCCCTATAATAACACAAACCCCCTTAAACCCCTCTGAAACTGTGCTATTTTTCCCAGCCCTTACACATGCTCAGCTGTTGCATAATTATTGTCCAATGTCTCTGAGCTAGGCACGCTGTAAAATTCATGAGCAGATAGTTCTGCAAATATATGGCTGACTATTTGGGATGGAATAATTTGCTTGGTTTCTGTCAATGGGGTTTATGGTCAGAGTATTCCTCTGTCACAGTTTAGTGGGAGCATTTGGGAATTTTCTTGTGCCCTTGCTAATACTAAACAGGTGGATGCCATCATTTCACTTTTTTTTTTTTTTTATTTCTGTTGGGGCAAAGTGTTCTGCATAACAAGCTCACATAAAATTTAAAATGCACAGGGCAGAACTATAAGTTAACTTTATCGCCTGGATTTAGTGTTAGCCCTTTGCTCTGAACGCCATTTGCATACATCAGAGATTCCTGGACTGTATGTGTCCAGGTCACTTATTCATTATTATAATTTATTTCTAGCACAGCGATACTTCGAGGCCCCAGGGAAAGGCAGTTACACATACATGCATATAATGAAAAGAGAGTTCTTGCCCTGAATTGCTCAGTGTAGAGCTGCCTACCTAGTACAACAGCATCCCATGCAGAGATGCCAGGGTTGCCTCTAAATGAGTTGATACATTTATGTAGGATAGTACAGTGCCATGCAGAGACACTCTCTGTCCTGGAACCAGTGTAGTTATACCACTACAGACCTATATCTGCGTTAAATTTGCAGTAAATAATGTATAAACTGACAGCTACAATGCTTCCAGTTTCAGTTATCTCTGAAAGTGAATTTTCCTGTGCAGACGTGTTCTTTAAATCTGCTACCTAAACAGAATAAGGAAAATAAAAGCGAAAGGTTTAAAACTGTCAGACTCAGGAGACAATTCAGGGAAGAAGTACTATTTTTTCCACTGTGGGTTTAGTTGTCAAAGTAGGCTGACGTAGCTTGAGAACAGTCTAAATGAATCACTCTACACTGAGGAAAAAAAAAAAAAAAAAGCACAAAACCCCACAAAAATCTTGATAAAACTGCACATTAAACTCAAAACCCATTTTATTTTGCTTAGTAAGTCATATATTTCAAATCCTCGTGCCTGTTTGCATACAGAGGCAGACCTGGCTGGAGTGACTTACTCAGAGTAATTATGAGCTTCTTTCAATGACAAATGAAAATGAATCAAGACTAGACGATTTTTTTTCATTTATTTTTTTAAGTATTTTACTACAGGCAGAAGTTAGTGAAAGGGATTCTCATGGTCTGTGCTATGCAGGTGATCAGATTACATTAACACACTGGTCCCTTCTGACTCCCTTCTGACTCTACAGTCCATTAACTTAAGTATGAAGTTAGAGGAGAAGAGGGGATAAAACTTGGCAGTGGAAGTAATTGATTTTTTCAGGTCAGAAATGAAATCAAATCAGAACAACAAACATCACTTAGGATCAGCATTTTTATTTATTTATTTATAATGTTCAGCAAATTGAAACAATTTAGTTCAGCCTGAGTATGTACATCAACCTGAGATAATCTGATCAAATTCCTTTTAGAACATGTTTAATAAAAGCACAGGTGGAATTAATAAAACCCAGGCGCATTTGTGAAGGGTTTCCTTGGAAAAGGGTGGTCTATAGTCTTTCTAGTCCCTTTGAGGAAATTTCTATCTGCTTGATTTGAGGAAATTTTTATGGCCTTGATCTTCTGACCTGTTCCTTATCTATAGATGTTCATATAGATTGCTTTTTTTATTTTTCACAGATTTATAAAAATATAAGCATTACATTTTGTTTTATGCATCCCATGATGTTTGAGTGTTAGGCTTGGGAAAGCAAGCTCAAAGAACATAATGATCTTTGTTGCAAGATTTAGTGTACGCTATTAATGGCAATATGGAGCAGCTAAACAAAAATCAGAATAGGAAATACTATTATTAGGTCTAAAAACATTTTAAGAATCTCAATACTTCAACATTTTGTTCTATTTTGGAATAAGAAAAAAAATGAGTTGTCTGAATTTTTATGAGATACTGAGATTCTTAACTTCAAGTATTAGTTATGTGTGTGTTTTGTCTAGGTACTCTCTACCAGAATTCTCTGATATCTCTCTCTTTTGGGCTTTTTTAGCATAACAATCGTTTTCAAGGAGTTTGAATCTTTCTCCACCCTCAGAATTCAGTTTATTTCCCCAAAGGCCAGGTGTATTTGAAATTAAGACACCATACCAAAAATAATTAAATAAATAAGTAAGAATTAAATATAAAGAGCAGGTTAGTATCTCCCTTTTCCCTGTGGCTAACTTTTTTCCCCACGGGTCATAAAAGCTGCTGGAGCAATTATCATCCTGTTAAATTCTGGAAGAGCACTTTTAAATAATTTAAAAAGTAATCTGTTTTTTTAACATAATTACTATCATTATATTTTTTACAAAGGAGTGAACTAAGAGATAAGTGCCTTCTAAGTCAATAAATATCTTGGCCTGAAGCCCTGAAAATTTATCTGTGAAGTGTTTATCTAACTAATACTCACTAGAAAAACAAAATAATTACTGCTTAATGATAGTAGGTGTGAGTTTTCTCTTTCAGTTACTGAGTAGGATACTGAAATATTTTTCAGAATTAGAGGAACACCTTTAGAGCCTGTTTGGAAACAGAAGAGCACAAAGTGAAACGGGACATAAACCCACAGACCCACAGGCATGTTTTGTGGGGTTTTTTTCTCCTATTGCCCACAACACAAGTAGCAGCACAAGAGTTTGGCTCCTTCCATGAACCTTGCAGGGATTGCTCCTCTGCTGTTAGTCAATAAAGCCCCTGGGGAAAGAAAGATCCCATTTACTAATAGGATTTCAAGGGTCACCAAGGGAAGACTTTTCATTTTAATGGTCTTGTTTTCTGAGGGATGGTTAAAGACTTCCCAAGGTGAAGCACCGAGAGATGTAATCTCTTTCTAATCTCTAGGAACTGCCACTTTCTGTTATTAATATTGCTTCCCCCCACCATAGGCTACAACTCCAGAAAATACTCAACACATGCCTTACATTAGGCACATTTTCAAAATCCATTGATTTCCATGACATTAGAACACGTGTCTAAAGTGAAATTATTGTTCCTTCTCCACCTTGGGAAAAGAAATTATGCCCTGATTTAAATAACATCATGCCTACATATCGGTAAATAATTTAAGTTCAGGATCCACAAAAAGGTATATAAATAATCATCTCATTCCCTGTGCATATTTCAAATCTTCATTTTCACAGCCGTTGCTATTAACAGCTACTAATCATAGATTCATAGAATAATTAAGGTCAGAAGGGGCCTCTAGATATTATCCAATCTAGCCTGATACTAAACACAGGCTTAATTAAATCAGGTTGCACAGGACCTTGTCCACTTGAGTTCTGAGTAACTCCAAGGATGGAGTTGCTATCATCGTTATCATTTTTGCTGTTGTTTTTGCTATTAAAATGATATATTGCAAAAAAAAATAAAGAAGAAGTTGGGATGCTGAGCACTCCCAGTTCTGTCATCATTGCCCGTAGATGAACTTTTAATCCATCACCTAAGTGGGATTTTCTCCCTAAAGATGCAGAGAAAGTTTGTTATTTACATCAATACAATTGTGCATTTACCTTGTCTTTGCCCTCCCTGCTTCCTTCCAGGTAACTAAATTCATAATATTCTCATACTCATGGCAAACCTCAACTCTAGAAGGGACAGAGGTGAGGTTGGTGATGATTATATGGTGAGACTTAAGTATAGGGTTAAGGAGATGATTATGATTCTGATCAGGAAAACCAGGGGCAGGGTGGGGAGGCTGAATGCCTTACTGACTGATAGGAGCTGTGAGCTGGTGAGGAACGGGAGCCTGGAGAAATAGAACTCAGAAATTAGGGACACCAGTGATCAAATTCCCTGGAGAAAGTAGCCCCCACATGCATGAAAAAATACAAGTGGGGAGCCGATTTAAGAGAAGAGATTGGAGCAAAGGATTGAGAGGACAACTCTTGCAAAGTCTGCGAGGATTATTACAGACACTATTAAATCGAAAGCGCCATTTTCCCCCTCTTAAAATAAGCCATGTGAGAAGGAGAATCATGGTGAACTAAAAATCATCCACTGATCCAGAAGCTACACCAGCAAGCAGGGTTTTCATGCTCTCCTGGGCCTATCACAGAAACCACCCACAATTTCCATTTCTTTAACTCCTACTACTGCAGGATTTTATAATCCCATTGTATTGTTCTGCTTTTCTCTCATCTTTTTTTCTCCATTAAAAGCAGACAGGGGATATATTTACAAAACTTATTGTTCCTAAAGTAGTACAGGCTGTAAATTATTCCTGAGCATCTGGTATAAGATTCTGATGGATGTCCTTAGCTGTTGGATGTAATCTCTATGAAGTCAAAATTGAATATGCTTTTTTTGCTCTGTTCTGGTCCAGCACTAGCACTAATCTCCTCCCTTATATCTTCATCTCCTTTCAGCTCTTTTCCCCTGAATGACTCCCAAATCTGACCCAATTTCCTTTGGTTTGTTTTTTTTTTTGGTTTGGTTTGGTTTTTTTTTCCTCCTTCTAAACCACGCTCTCTTCCCAGCATACACTAATGAGGACTTAGATACTAAGCCCTCATAACAACCAGTTTCTTTGTATTGGTCTTGAGCTAGTCAGGCTAAAATAAAAGAAGAAATTAATATAGCAGTTTCAGTTTCAGATTTGGGTCTTATGCCTGACTTCAGCAAAATGCATGAGATCGGAAAAGTGAAACAATGCACAACACTGACAAGAGGTCCTCATGCTCCAAGAATTGAGCTGATTCTTTAATGTGTGTGTCT
>VXBA01000625.1:452272-480265 GCA_013399895.1 Serilophus lunatus
GGGGGGGAGTAAGAAATTAATAAATTGATGAACAATATAGAGGAAAGAAACAAAAAAGAAATAAAAAGCTAATTACATCCCTGAGTTCAGTCTGTGTGCAGAACACTCACAAATGTACAGTAGAAGACAGGGCTACTTCTTCCTTCTAGAACATACTCTGACATCCAAAATCCAGAGGAATTGCTCCAAGGCAGACCAGGTTTGTATCTGTGGCCTGGCTGGAGCATGTCCCATAGAAGTTAGGTCTTCACTGGACCTATGCAGGAAGCTACTTTGCTGTCCTGTTGCTTTGTACATAGCAAGCAGTAGGCAATCTTTGTTTCAGAGCTGGATTTCTGCTTTGTCCATGATGTACACAGATCCAGTGGGCCACTCGATATTAGCATGACAAACTGTGTGTCAAATGCTCACCATCTGAACTCCTAAGATCATAATAATACTGTGATATGTCTGAAGTTTCACTTTATATTTTGTGTAAATGAGAAATAAGCCCACCAGTTTTGTGTCATATGGATGTTAGTGTCAATTTGAAAGCTGTTTCAGAATAACGTTTTTCCTCCTAAAATTTGTTTTCTTATATTAGGACATATTTTTGCTTGGACATTACATCTGCATATGCAGTTAAATTAAATGAAAAGAGGAAGTATAAGCAATACTAGTAAATTCAGCTCTGCACTTGAAGTGTGCCATGCATTCTGCTAAAACTTTTGAAATAATTCTGAGAACAATTTTGGTCACTGCCGTTTGGAGGTTTTCTGAACAACCCTTTCAGAATTAATAACAGGCAAATTTCCTTTCTTGAAGGGTTAGGGTTAGGAGTCCAATAGCACAGATGCAAGCCATTTCCCACTAGTGCATCTGTATGAAAACAGTTCAACTTGAATAAATCCACCCAACTACACTTTCTTTCAATACTTTAAAAAACTCATAATATATGAGTTCATTGTAGAACTATAATACACCTTGTTCCCCAAATCTGTGAACAGAATATCTTGACTTACAATATTTACTTTGACTGCCTGTGTTTTGCCTTTATCTCAAATGATCTAGGAATTATTTCATACTTTCTTTCATGCTGGTAGATTAAAAGATTTAGTACAAATCTAATAAAAAGTGAGCAGTATATCCTTTCTGCTTGGCAACCACTTCAAACATCACCACACATAATCCAAGCCATAGCTGCTTATCCTTATTAGCAAAAGACATTTACAAAATACAGAGGTACAATCTAGCAAGCTCTTGAATGAAGCAATAGTGGTGTATCTATGCCTGCAGAAGCAAGAAAACTCTGTTGGAGTCAATATCTGTTGGCAGGTGGTGAACAGAAAAGGAGTAATAAAAGGAAGACGATCTGAGAGAAAGATTAAGCTATAATCACTGCAAAAGTTTCTATAATAGAAAATCAAGCCACTGCTTTGCATGGTTCCACTTTGTCTGAGTTGTTCAGGTTGGCATTAAACAATATAAGATTAAGCACTTGTCAGATGAACTAATGAGTTTTGGATTGATTTCTGTCTTCTGCAATGGTACTAGCATTTTTGACAGGTATGATTTATAGGGCATTCTTTGGGCCTGTTCATGAGAAGAGCTGTTTATTTTGGTTGATGGACAGGGTTTCTAATGTTCCCAGTGGAGTGTGCAGATGGCAGGAAGGACAGTAATCTTTGAGACCATCTCTCAATGTCTAGGGTATGTCTCTTATAAATTTGTAATCAAGATCTCAAGAAACTAATGTGGGCAGGCTGCCTCTGAAATTGTTTTTGCGACCTTTGGCCAATATAATGCTCCCTGAAAAATGTATGTCTGGTACTTTTCCTGTTTAGTAAATGGAGCCTGTATAGGCAATCAAAGAACTATACTTTCCTTTTTAGCTGATGTGACATATATACACAGACACAGAGTTTTGCACATTTACAGTTATATTCCCTCTGGCTTAGAAGATTTTTTTGGTACATTTTATGTCTATGGATATTTAGCACACTAGTAGACTACAAAAAAAGCAGCCAGACTGTCTGTGTTGGAAACTTAATAGAATCTCTAAGGCGCGAAGATAACAAATCTAAGCAGCTGCACTGAATAATTTTTATTGTCATCTGCTGTACTTTCCATTGTTTGATATTTTTTCTATTTGTCTTGCTTATAATTAGATTGTACAGTCTTGGAATGTAGACCAGGCTTAAGCTGATAGAGTTTCATTGACTGAAAAACCTGCACCAATATAGAGAAAACATGGAGCTGTCTCCTATTATTTTCTTAATTCTAAAATCTAAAAAAATGATTTTTTTTAAGAGAGTGTAAAATACATTGAATGACACTTATATAAGCATGTTCTGAAAGCTTAAGAGGTCTAATTATGGTGTGTTTAAACATCTAAGAAGGACTGCTTTCACAACTGTTAGATGGTAAATAATGGTAACACCACTCTGAGATGATTCCACTGTTTGACTCAAATTCCAGTCCTGCACAGAGCAGTTGTCAAAAATTTGGCTTCCTAGCACTAGGAACCTAGGAAACTTGATTTTCAGAGAATGGAAATTGGTATAACTTTGAAGCTTTTTAACTATTCTATTATTGAGATCATTTTGTTCTTCTAAGTGCTATCACTAAACCCATTATTGAGCTTTTCTTCCCCTTTCTCAAGTGTGTGCATGTCTGAAAAAATACCCTAAATTTTCAAGACTGCTCTGTTTCTTTACCATTCTACATGTAGGATGATGATTTTCCCTCCAGAACAACTATAGACACTGAATCCAGGCTGAACATAAGCAGAGGTATAATGATGCTCCACTGGGTAGCTGAGACATTGAAGAATTGACTGACTCAGTTACCTCTGGAAGCCTCTGGCCCTGTTTGAGGTGGTCTTGGGCACACAAGGCATCCATGCAGGGCAGACAGACATGACACAGAGCCTGTAAAACAGCTGTGCCTTCTAAACAGGCAGCTGCTTGATGTCTGTTATTAAGAAATTAGATCAAACCTTGAATATACTATTTCAATCCTATTTTCCACTTTCCACTTTTCCACCATCCTACCCCAGCATGGCTAGCAAAAGTATGCTGATGATGGAAGAAACACTAACAAGGCTGTCAGCAGGGCTGACAGCCAGGTCCACGAGGATAGCTCAGCAAAGATAAGGAGGGCTGCCAAAGCAGCCAGGAACGGCCAAACTGGCATAAGTGGTGTAAATCACAGAAATATTTTCAAAAATATGCTAGATAACCAAGAAGAATTAGATATTAGGAAGATTAGATATTAAAAAGGCTAGATATTCTTCCCTGTCAGGGTGATGATGCCTGGCACAGCTTGCTCAGAGAAGATGTGGCTGCCCCATCCCTGAAAGGGTTCATAACCTGGTTGGGCAGGGCTTGAAACAGCCTGGGATTGTGGAAAGTGTCACTGCCTATGGAAAGGCATGGAATGAGATGAGCTTCAAGGTCCCTTCCAACCCAAACCATTCTAGGATTTTTTGATATCTACTATGAAGGTCACTGTCTTCTAAGACAACTTCCTAAATCTTGCAGAAGGTATCAAGAATATAGAAAAAAATCAAGTTTCCAAATGATCACAGGACCAGAAAAGACTACTGACATTGAAGAATCAAGATCCAAACAGCCTTTTTATACATTAATTGGACACACTTGACTTGGTGTCAGAGTAGTTCCTTATCTCAGATAGAGGGCTTTACCCTTGTTATCCAACACATTCTAAAAATCATGAGTAATTTCTCCTTCTTGTTGGCTCAGGTAAACAACATCATCTCTTCTCATCGGAATTCATAGCTCAAGCACCCCTTTGCTCTCACTTTAGGGAGGTGCCAGGTCTCTCTGCTAATGCTGCAAATCATTGAATTACAATACTGAGGCATCAGATCTCTGCTAAAACACTGTCACTTGAATGCAGCATGTGTAATCTCAGTCACTGCCTCATCTGTAAACCTACAGATTGTGGTTGGTTTGGATCCAGGTTTAGCATGTGAATACAGTGTAAATGTAGTGTCAGCCTCCTCATTTACGAGCTACATCATCTTATTTTTTCTAAAGGTTTATCACTGAACTTGTTCCAGTTTATTGCTTATTTTCTAAACCTGCATGTCAAAACTACCTATAAATTTTAAATTTCTCACTACAGTTTTGTGCAGAAAAAATGCAGTGAATGCTTATATCTACTGAAGACATCTCACTGAGCCATCACAGCTGCTTTTCCCACATCTGTGTGGTGTTGAACATTCTCCCTATGATATTCAAGATATCCTGATCTTCGTTCTCAAAAGATGTCATTAAGCGATGAGCCAGCAGTTTATATACAAAATTCTTGCTATTACTCCCTCAGCTTATGAGCTTCTAAATTGTAGTAAGCCATTCAGCCATCTTTACCCTTCTCTACTGCATTACCCATTTTTTCCTATGTGGTATCTATTTTTTCCTCTGCATTGACGATTCCTTCCACCTTCATGTCATCGGCAAATTTCACATGCAATCTCCTATACTTCATGCCAAGACTGTTGTTTAAAAAAATAATAATACATGAATCCAGACTTTTTTAGTAAGCTATTTCTAACCTCATATCACCTCTTTTAATAAAGTTTCTTATCTCTGTAAAGCTCCTGAAGAAATCACAATTTTTCTGCAAGAGAAAATATCTGATGCGGCAACAATTAAACTTTATGTCATGATTTAAGTCTACTGCATAGACCGTATTGTTTTAATCAGAAAAAAAAATTGTTGGAGAAAAATACTGAGATACATTACTCCCCTATCTCCATATTCTTCCCTCAGATGCTCCCAAAGTATTCAACACTATTGAGATCAAATTGATGAAGCTGAAGCATAGTGGACAATTCTCTTTCCCTCTGCTATATATGGATGCCAAGTTTTTTATCTTCCATCTGTTATGCATGACACCCAACCTAATCCAAACATGGTGTGACTCACATGTGGTGTGATTCTTGAGGCTTCCCTGGGCAGGACCAGGAGTTGGACTTTGACGATTCTTTTAGGTCTCTTCCAACTCAGAATATTCTGTGATTTTGTGAAACATTTATTTCTAGCATTGCTATCTTAAGTGAATTTGTGACAGTGTCTATCACACCCATTACAGGAATAAAATTTATAAATCATTGATTCTATGTTGTTTATGGTCATTTCAGGACAAATATCTTTATTACCATTCTAACCTTAATATCAAAATAACAAATATGTATCCAATTTTAGGGCCAGACCTGTGCTAACCATACTTTCTTTTGTCTCAGGAAGTGGAAAAGTAAGGATTGCTCTAAATTCCCACTGCTTCCCCATCTCCTTCAACATAGCCCACAGGAGGATGACCTCTAGCAAAAGCTGTATCCCCTCTACAGCAGAAACAGAATGAGGCATATTTTTCTCATATGGGATCAGGGGGTTTTCTGTCCCTTAGCCCCTTCATGTCTGCTTTTCCTTAGCCACAGTTCACACTTGCAAACTCTTTGATATCTAACTTGTTTGCAGTGAATTTCTGCCAAAGCTCACGGAATTGGTTCGGGACTCAGATTGAAAACTTACTTTTTGCTACAATTTTCTTGACCTCTGCAGTCAATAAATCTACCCTCCCTCGAATGAGTGAGAGAGTACTGCACACAGCACATTTCTCAACACTGTTTTCTTTGGTTTGATCTCTTAAGAATGAAAGTTATTTTGCTTCCTCTATTTAGCTCTTACAGGTTAAAAGGACAGATGAATTTGGGTGAAATAGTAGTACTGTCACCTACTGGTTTCAGATGAGGGTCTGGGAAAAATTGCCCAGGTGGCAGATGACTTTTTTTCTCATACTGCAGATCAAAAATTAATTTGTGGGAAGAAAAAAAATGGTCTCGAAGAAAATAATAACTTTGATGTGATATTGTAGGTACTCCAAACTTCACTTTCTGTCCTCAAAACTCTGCTATTCATACCCGGTAGCAAATGAATCAATCCCAGACTCTTATGGATTGTTATTACTTCTGTGTATGTAGCAATTAAATATCATGGACATGACTGTTATCATTTTCCATCTGTCCTGTGTCAATGAGCTGTACCAGCAGCATTTTCTACTACCATGGCCATACTCTGTTTTTACAGCAATTTCCCCACTTGTGCACTGAAAATAACGACAACTTTCTTTCCAAGGGCATAGAAAGATATGGCAATGAATAATGTCCCATGAGTCTAATTCAAAGTCCACCGGAGTAGCTGAGAATCTGAATTCAACATACATTCAATCGGAGCTATAAATGGCCAAATCATCCTATTAAAGTACAAATCTGAGGATGAATGTAGCCCCATTTGTGAGGCAGCAAATCATTCAGCAATCAACACTAATTTCTGAAAACAGATTTGTTTATTAATGTATTCATTATTCATTTTTCATTCCATAATTTTCAGCCTTTGGCAGGTTCCCAGTTAGATTATTTAGTGCTTGTTGTCCAGACTGCTGTTCTGTGACTGCCCATTTGAATCATATGGCAAGGGCTTTAATCTACCTGGTGCAATCACTGAAAGAGAAGAATAATCAATTGAGATATGTTTTCCCTTTTTTTTTGCTTCTTTTTTTTTTCTTTCTCCCTAGGATGATGAACTCCTTGGACTTTTTCAAACTGGTGCAGATCCCTAGATGAATTTATAAATTTTAGTTCCATAGATGTCAAATGTCCAAACATGACCTGTCTCTATGTCATTTCCTGAAACTTTTAGAGTTAGGCAATGGAATATAGGCTATGTCTGTCCTGGTAAATTAGATGTTTCTGGTACTGCTCTTTGACAGTGAGGACAAGAGGCAAGGACCAACCCACAAATAACATTTCTTACTGTCCAAAGCTGAACATGCAAAGTTCCAGCAGAGATTGGCTTATCGTCCATGAAAACTTCCAGGATATTCTGGGACTCGTTTGTAAGGCTGCAAGTCAGTCCAAGACACATAAGAGAACACTTCTGCAAATAAACAGTTTAGAAGACCATACTGGGAATCTGGGAATACTCTTTGGCAACCAAAATCTGAGTCTAGCAGAATACTGACTGAAAATGATGCCTTTAGATGAATAAACACTTCTATTTAAGATCAAAAAAGGGTGATGGGTCCAAGCAAATTCAGGTATATAATTTGGTCATCCAACACCTTTTTCAGTTTCAGCTATATCTGTTTATAGTTAACAGAAGAAAACATGTGCTCTAGAGACTCATTTGGGGAAACTGCACGATATGAAGAGTTTTGGCACCTTTAAATAGCTGGAATCATAAATAGTTTGGTTACCTGAGACTTGGAAAATTTTAAACTTCCTTTAACACATTAAAATCTCTCTCATTCATGTTTTCTTTCCCCACCCCCAGAACTACCCATCTATTTCCAATTCCTGACTTTATAAAATAAGTTGTATTTGAAGAAAGCAAAAGGTGTACTTGAAATTATGTAAGCTTTTTCATAATGATGACTTAAGACCATACTCATGGCAAGGATGGGGAAATATTTGTGGTTTGCCTGGAGAAGCTGTGAAAACTCCAAAGTGGGGGAATATTAAGAACAGGCTATACATACAACTACCTGAAAACCACTGTCTGGGCTGATTATTTTCCTGGAGCAAAGGAATGGGTCAAAAGACCTATTGAGACCCTCATTATCTTATTATCTAGGAGCCTAGGGTTTTATATCTCTAAGGTTGTTAACAAATCTTATGTCTGGAATTTCATGTCACTCTTGTGGACAATAGGCAATTAAATAAAATTAAAGATAATGAAATTAGAGTTTTCAATTTTGATAAATGCATACTTAGCCCTATTTTCCCAAATACAAGATGGCAATGATTACTTTAGTGGACATTTTGTATAATGATGTCTTTCTTCAGTATTTTTTATGTCAAGATATAAAAATGAATGAAAGATAAATTTTGTCTACTGATGTACATATTATCTACATATTAATTTATGGATAGGGAAACAGAGGCAAAGAGAAAAACAAACAAACAAACAGACAGACTGCTTTTGAAATCCCTGTAAATCCTGTAAAGTCATAAATTTGCCCATGTTTTCAAGCATTAACAATGAATTTGACATCATTAACCTGAGTCAGTAAAGTACTTGGAACACAAATTTTGACACTTTTTGGCAACATACAGAGTCTTACATTCCGTGGGTATGTCTAAAACAAAATATTTGGTTATCCAAACATTATCATGGGGGAAGGAGACCTGTGAACCTGAAGAGCAGATGCAGTTTGCATTTGCTGAGACAAATTAAAACCCCTTAAAAGAGAGCTTAAAAGTCTGTTTCTTGACTTTGGGATTCAGAAGCAGACTCAAAAGAGTGACACTGTTTTTCTCATATTTTTACCAGAAGATGTACCACCTCTCTCATCTGAAGAATTCAGTCACATGCCACCTCAGTCATGGCTCCCATCTTCCAACTTGAACTCTTTGCCTTGCAATCTAATACAACCATTGTTTTCTACTGGAGTTAAGTCCTTCATTGTTACTCATTTTTTGTGACTCCACAGGAGTATATCAAAGGATTTCATGTGACCTTCAAGGTGGGAAGTCTCATTGACTTTACCACCTGCTCCACTTATGGTCAACAGACCAACTTATAAGGTGTCCAGAATATGTTTTGGTAGTGAGTAGAGTTTTAGCAGAAATTTAATCAACTTGTCCCTGTTAAATATTTATCCAATTATGCAAGTGACAAGCAAAAAATGAATGAATTCCTTTTAACGTAATATAAAATAGCACATAGCAGAAGGGAATTTTATCATTAAAGATATAATGAGATCATGAACACCTCCAAAGGGGTGAGTTAATCAAATAAGGCCATAATATGACAAGCAGCCTGTCAGAAGAAATTCTATTTGCTGCAGTACGCGAGTTGCATTTGAGTTAATAATTGAGTCGTGTAACCACCCTACCAACCTTGTTAGAGGATGTCACACTCA
This sequence comes from Serilophus lunatus, assembly GCA_013399895.1. NCBI lineage: Eukaryota > Metazoa > Chordata > Aves > Passeriformes > Eurylaimidae > Serilophus > Serilophus lunatus. Next base: position 461,201 of record VXBA01000625.1, read on the forward strand.
GCTTCCTTGATGAAGGAGGACAAAAGTAGATTGTAGTTGTATGAAAGGGGAATTCCAAGAGCTGATATTGACAGTGGATGCAATTGCAGGAACTGCTGACAGTTACAGATACAGACATTTTCCTCAGGTACACAATGTGTACTGCCTTCTCTTCTCCAAAATAATGCCCCCAGGCTTTAAGTACATATACATATATATATACACCCACACATATATACACACACTTGAAGAACTAGCTGTATAGAGAGAACAGCCTGAAGCATATGCTGAAGGAGATCCAAGATATTTCTTTTTCTCTTGAAAAGAAAGAGTTTAAGGCCCATATCCTTGACTGGTCCAAAATCTTAAAACTCCACTGACATCAGCTGAGCTCTGGTGATTTACACAGTCTAATGCTCTGTCTCACAGTACGTAATCTTTTCCCATTAATATTTACCTGCTGTGCCATAATGACTACAAAATGCCTGACAATAGCTAGACAGTGGGTGTTCTGCGACTACACAAATCATAATCATGCTACTGGTACCTCGTGCTTCCTCCATTTATTTGTCATATCCATCTGGTGTCCCTCCTACATAGGCTAAGAGAAGACAGTCTCCAAATGATGTCATCCTGAATTGGGAATGAAAATAGTATTTCAAGAGCAATAGCATCTGATTTCTAGTGGAAACAACATGATAATATAGAAGCTCTTTTTCTCTGGAAGCTCAAGCATATAATTTTGGTATAATTTGCATGTCATGTTTTGTAGAAGAATAAATATGAGGTACTTGGAGATCAACGAATTATCTTGTGATCATACTATTGTCAGATCTTCCAGCTGTAGAAGAAAACAAAAATGAGGAAATACATGTCATTATTAAGAAAAACTTCACTACAGGTATAAAATATTATCAAGTCTAAAGCTGTACAGAAGCTGTCATAATAAATCATGAGTCTTGTCTGAAGTAATTTTAATTCACATTTTGTGGACTTTCTGAAAAAGTACCAAAAAACTGTTGACACAGTTTACTAGCTTTAGATAAGGTTGCCTTTTGAAAACTTCAAGAATTAAAAACAGCTCATACAGAGGAAACTACCATGGATTTAAGTTGAAAATCACGTTAACTTCTCTGCAGTGACCTATCTCACTGATCACTATGCTTTCTTACTGATCTTTGTGTAAGAGGAGACATGACAATGACACCTGTGAAACTTGCCCATCTGAAACACAGCTTCATCTGAAAACCATCATTGTCCAGGAACTGGGATGTAGCAATCATATCTAACTGAAATGGCTTAAAGAAGAAAATATTGTCATAGCAGTGTGGTGAAATAACACCAGCAACCATAACATAGACACATATATATTATAAAAAAACATTATATATATATATAAAAATCAATGTTCTACATTGGATTTCAGATGATCCTTATACAAGACTGTCTTTATCACTTATTGTGATTCTACCATAAACCCATAACTCACTGTTTGTACCCAGTTTTACTGAGCCTTTCAACATTTTATTTGTGAATCGATTTCTACCTGTCGGTTCAGAGGAACTGTGCTTCACTTCCACCAACCTTTGTCTCTATCTATTCCTAGTACCTTTAATATAGAGAAAGTCTCTTTTATGAGTTACTGTTATGCCTGCTGCAATGGGACACTTACCTTGGCGGAAGAAGCAGACACAGTTGATCACAATTGTCAGAGTATCAAGACCTCCCAAAAAAGGGAGTTATAGGGCTTGCAGGACATCTACAATATTGTACCCAAAAGGGAGGACCCCTGTATTCAGTCAGATGGAGCTGACAGCTGCTCAGCATTTCTGCTTCAACTCCTTCCTGATTTTTGCAGTTTAACACTTTGCTAATTTTATTTCATTGCTAAAATATACATTAAACCAACCTGGGGGGTTGTTTCAGTGTCTGCAAATAGGTCTTTTGTATCCTTTGCAAAAAAGCAAACAGCTTCAGAGGAAAATATTAAGTGGCACCCAGTGAAATCATGTAGCAGATGAAATGATGGACGTGAGGGAGATAGCTGTGCATTAAAATGCATCTCCTGTGTCTAAGCACTCACTCGAGATGCTAAAGCACTGAAGGAGCTGCTACAAGTTCAGGCTGGAAAAGATCACAAAAAGAGGTAACAATTTTAGTCTCAGAAACAGGCTGAACCACCCTTCATTCATGAAACCCCAGATGTTAGCAGGTAGCTGCAAAGCCAAATACAAAAAGAATCCATAGAAAACCAGCAAGCACAACAAAAAGACTTTGTCACCCATTAAATAGACTCTGAGGTGCGACCTCAGCACCTGCTTGCCCAGGCTGTGCAAGTTGTCAAGCGTAGTTGTCCAAGAAACTCAGTCTATAATCTGACCTTAGCTGGTCTCCATTTTGGCCTCCAGATATAGGCATCTGTGTTTGGAGTAGATTTCTAAGATGTTTTTTATAATCAATGGAATAAGATAATACAATCCCATTGGGAGCTAATGCACAAAATCAAAACCAGGTTGGATGGGGCTTTGAACAACTTGATCTAGTGGAAGATGACCCTGTCCATGGCAGATGGAACTAGATTAGCTTTAAGATCTGTTCCAGCACAAACCATTCTAGGATTCCACAATTCCATGAATTTAGATGAGTAGTCAGTTTTTGATGGTGATTTGTGGCAGAGATCAGTTCATTAGGACCAACCACTCTGGCAAGCTCTACACTGACTATAAAGACAGTTTCATCATCCAGCATAAAAGTAGGTGATTACATACAGGTGATTAATTATGAACATTTTAACCCAAATCTAGAACCTACTGACTGGGGTAGGAGTTCTTTGGAGTGAGGTTTTGTGGTTTGGGGTGAGGGGAGGTTTTTATATTTCAAAAATATTGTCAAATACTAGGGCAAGGATAGTCACATAGCAAAATAGGATGTTGCAATGGGGTATAAAATACTATCCGATTCTGATCAGATTGTTACCCATGCCAGATATCACTGTGATTACTTACAAGCTTGTCCTCTATTTAATCATAAATTAAGCTTTCAGTTGCTAGTGAAGCTGCCTAAGAACTTGCATATTCTGTAGGCATTCTGGCAGAGTACCACAGCATGAAGAGACACAGCAGAGCTACAAATAAAGTGGAACACTTCTTTCAAGAAATTCTAACACCTACACAGCCAACTATCTGTGGTTAAACAGGGTACTGAAAAACTAAATTATTACCTACTTTTCTTCAGTCTGGACAGGGACAGGGAGAGAATACAACTGTAAGTGAGTCAAAAGGAGAAGAAACTGTCATGAGCAAATACAAAAATGCAAAGGAAATAGACAGAGTGTGTCTTAGGGAGATTTAAATTAGTTATGTTATGATGTAGCTGCAGAAGAGACACTTGGCTATTTGTAGCATGACTCCTTGGCAGTAAGCATATTCTAGAAGGCATTATGGTCACATTTTCTGCAAGTCCATGTATTGTTAAAGCTCTAAGTTATTGCCTGTGCTTGAATCAGATGAATGGGAGTTTTTCATATCACTCCTGTATCCCAACTCGTCCTTATTCACTTACTCATTTATTTCCTACTAAGTACAAACTTCTTCAGAACAAGTTTTGGAAAGAGATCTGGGGACAGTACTTTGAAACTCAGTCAGTCTAGACCCATTTGAGCTGCATTTTTTCTCTTAATGGCCCTCAAAAATTTGTGAATGCTGCAGAAGGTGTGGAGTACAGTTAGAAGGCTGCAATTTTTTAATGTATCATTAACTTCTTCTTCCCAGGTTGGAACAGATCATCTCTGTCATTTCAATATGGTTGATAATGGCAGAGAGGTTTTTCAACTTAAGAGTCTGAAGAAGCACAATTGCAATTCTAGTCTTGCTGCCACTGTGCTGCTTTGAAGAGCTGTGGTAGGTAGGGCTATTGTAACGGAATTACAATTCTATGGGTATAATAGTGCTTGAACCACAAGTGTTCATAAGTATGTATCATAACATTCAATAACCAAATGTAGAGACACATCTATCATAAATTCTAACTGCTATAAAATGGATTTTTCATGTTTTGTAAGTCTTTTGTAAAAACAAAAATGGAAAGGGAAGAGGAAGGGAAAGGGAAAGGGACAAGGAGCTAATTGAGTTCTAGAAAACAAAAATTTCAGAAATTTTTTTCCTGGTAATTTGGTAATTGTTTCCTGGTAATTTGGGATTTTATCTTGAAAGAGAAAACACAATCCTTATCTTTAACAGAGTACAGATGTACAGATTCAGCTGAAGACACATTCCCACAAATATACTGGAATATGTAACTCAAATGTTTGTACACGCCTAGAGGATAATAAGGGAAGAGCAACAGTCCATTTATGTTCATTAAAAACAAATCATATCGCACTAATCTGATTCCTATTCTGACAAGGTAACTGGCTTTGTGCATAAGGGAGAAACAGAAAATGTCATATGCTTTGACTTTAGCAAAGCTTTACACTGACTTACATGAAGGTCTGAGAAAAAAGTTGGAGAAACATTATCTAGATGAACCTCTAGAGTGTGAGATTACACAGCTACTGTCAGAGCATCAAAATTAAATGGCTACCACAGTCAATATCTGGGGCTATTTAAGATTCTGTTTCAGGTCTGATACCATCCGTAATTCCATAAATGGTTTGGATGAAAGAATAGAAAGCATGTTTATTGCAGTCACAGAGTGCACGAAAGTGAGCATTGGAAACAGTGGGGAAAGGGACTAGAATTGAAAACAACTGGAGAGCAGTGGAGGAAAAAGTACAGTGCTGTTCAAGAAGGTCAAATATAAGGTGAAACTCCTGGAAATGCAGAATCACTCACATTTCAAAGGGGATTTCTTGCCTGGCTGAGGTGTGACAGAATGGGATCTGAGTAATATTAGACCAAGCTGAACAAAAATGACAGATGAAGTTATCATAGAATCACAGAGTGGTTTGAGTTAGAAGGGACTGCCTTGCTCAAAGCCGTCTGCTGTGGGCAGGACATCTTCCACTAGACCAGGTTGCTCCAAACCCTTTTCAGCCTTCAAGGGATGGGGCAGCCACAGCTTCTCTGGGCAGGGCCTCGCCATACTCACAGTGAAGAATTTCTTCCTGATATCTAATGTCAACTTCCCTCTGTCAGTTTAAACTCATTGTCCCTTTAAGTATCAGTACATTCTCTTGTCAGAAGACCTCTTCAGATCTCTTGTAGCCAATTTAGGAACTGGAAGGGGATCTAAGGTCTCCCCAAAGCCTCCTCTTCTCCAGACTGAACATCTCCAAACCTTTTTTAGTCTCAACTTGAGTCAAAAACCCTGTGCTGGTGCATATAAGGACAATAATTTAGAAGAATGTGGCCATTTGTAAGGGATCCTCAAAAGAGAATAAGACTGATTTGGTCAAGTGCAGAAAATACGATCTGGGAGAAAGGTTTAAAAAAAAAAAAAAAAGATCCTTTAATCTAGTGAAAAGAAAAACTGGGGGAAATATGGAAGTTGTCTTCCATGGTGAAAAGTTGTTAGAGAAAAGAAATAAACTCTTTATCTAGTGTTGTTAGACCAAGAAGTAATAAAGAAGATTAAAACCCAACATCAGGAAACTTTTTCATCACTGAAGATATTTAAGAAATATTGGAGTAGTATTTGTCACAAGTGACATAACTGACCCTGTCTTTATGAAGGGAGATAACTACATGACCTCTTTGTGTCCCTTCTAGTTCCATTTTCATTGATTTCTCCGGGAAGAAAAAAAAAAAAAAAAAAAAGCATATTTCTGTATATGAAAGCTATCCCTATCCTTAACTGAAGCATAAATACTCTGGAAGTAATAACTGTATCTCCTTAGAGTTCAAAATACACACAAGCAACTTCTGTGAAGTAGAAGTGAGAGGAGAATTATCTCACAGCTGAAAAGTGTGAGTTAAAACAGATAATATCAAATTAAACATTTTTAATGTGGGAATTGCTATTTCAATGGGGGAAAAAATAATTAGAGAAGTACAGCACTCATATCCTACCAATTTGATTTGACTAATTGAGTGACTGATATATCACATTTACTGACCTCTTTCTGTAAAACCCTGACATCTGAGACTAGTGTAAGGGAGAACTAGTAGTGTTCTCTCTATAATCCTGAGAGGTGCAAGAGTGATTTATAGGGGGAAAGACTCATATAACACATGGAGCTAATTTACTTTCATTGTTACTGCTCTGTTAGCTGGAAATACTGTTTGAAAGAATGTAATAAACAACCACATGTTGTGTGACTTTGGCTCTGTAACATTCCAAGGTTTGTTAGCTTCTCAGCAACTGAAATTAACCATTCCAATATCACTGCCCTTGGTAGACGTGATGCCCTCTACTCCCAGGGGCAAAGAACACATCAAAGCAAATATGTCTTGACTGAAAATTCAGATAGATTCAAGAACAAAGGAAGACACTGCTAGTTGTTCATGCCTTCTTCCAACTCATTATTAGCCAAATTTCCAAGAACAGACTCCCCCCCAACCCTTCCCCACAAAAAGAAAAACCTAAACCACAAGAAATATCCTTACAAATACAGCAAAAAATAATTAAATACTCACAGAAGGAAAACTTTCAATAAGAACTATGTTTAAGAATTACCATATAAAATGCATCAAGCATTTAAATATGCTGTTAGTTTCTTTCAGAATCCAAACAGTCCTTCAAAGAATTAGAATTTTATTGCTCTATTTTTTAGCCAGTGTGTCAGTTCAATAGAGAAGATTTCCTGAGATGCCCATTGCAGCTTTATCTTGGGAATTAATTAAAATTTGATGAGGTATTCTTATAGTGATCAGGCTTTCAAAAATGAATTTTTAAGGACACACTGGAACCATAATAGTAAGGGGCTAAACAGATGTGTGAAGTCTTAGCAAAATGCATGGTTAACCCATATAACATATCTATCTGGTCAGATACACCTCTTTTTTATGACTGAGCAAGTTTTTTACTTCATTGCAATGATGAATTAAGTTCAATAGTACACAATGTAAACTGGATTAATATCCTGCTCTTCCTTAAATCTCATTTCCTTTCACGTACATTAATAAAACAGTTAAGATGTATACAACAGCAGAATTTGTCCCACATGCGTTGACTGTACCAGGGAACAGTGCTAGCAAATTTGGTAGATTCTTTGGGCTACTGCAAGTTGTGAGCGCAGGATTTATTAAACATTTCCTCTTTTCAGTTCTATATTACATTATTTCATTGAAAATTAAATGTTTCATAGAAGAAAAGTGATTATGATGGGAGTTTGAAGGAGTATTGAGTTTGGCAACACAAACAACTTAATCAGCAAAAAGAGCAGGGCAGAGATTTCCATGAATGTGAAGAAGGAAAAGGAGAGCTGTAAAAGAGTAACATGGGGCACGACTGAACACTTAGAGCAGATGAGGCACCACTGCTGACGGAGCTCTGTACAGCAGAGCTGCCATGAAGAGTTTTGATAGTGAAGCATCTTGGTTTATTGTTTTCCTAGTGCTATTGTGACAACAAATGTGGTTTAACTTTCTGATAACTGCCCTTGGGGAAAAAAAAGAAGGTGATGAGTGTATGAAAGGTGATGGACACCCTTTCAATAGTGATCAAACGATAACCTGATTATCACTGTAAATGTAAGTATGGAAGAAGGGCTGAGTTAGGTCAGGCCAAATGCCTACCCAGCATGCTACCTGGTGTCTGACAGCATCTAACAGTAGATGATAGGAAAAGCAAAAATCAAATTGAAGGTTTTTTCCCTCTAAATGGACTCCCAGCCTCTTAAGTAATGCTACTGCCTGAACTGAAGATACTATTTTTCATTCCTGGACAGCTTTCCATTAATGAATATCCCAAATCACTTTAGAATATATTCAAAATTTAAACATCTACAATATTTATAGAAAATACAGGTTCAAAGCTTAGCCACAGTAGTAGAAAAGTTATCATTTAACAGACCTTTACCGGAGCTGCAAATAACAATCACAAAAGGATAATCTGGAAGGCAAGCCTCACACTCCATCAGACTTTGAACAGACACAAGAACAATAATAATTTGGACCTTAGGGAAGTGTGCTGAATTGGGGTGTGCTAGAAGTCCAGCTGTTCTTAAACTCTGAAATCCCAGTGGAAAAACTCTGTAAAGGCCCAGGGGACTTGTACTAGGTGCAATTTTAAGGGACAGTGCTTTGAAAGTCAGCCTGAGCTTCGCTGCCAGTGCCAAAAACTTCAGCTTCAAAAACTAGCTGTAGTCTGTCTGGAGGCAATGAGTTACATGCAGGACAGACACATCCTCAGGAGGAGGAACCCAGGGTTACACTTGGGTCATCGCTCTTGCATTGTAAAGTCTGATCTACTGACAACTGGCACTGAAAGCATTCATTTGATTCAGTTAAATCACCAAAAAGATAGAGGAAAAGGTAATAACATATATATACATTGCTGACCCAAGTCCATTCATTTTGGCAACATAAAGGCAAGAATCCTAAAACATATCAATCTATGATTCTCTGGCATTTCCAGGGTGCCTGAAACATCCATTCTTAGGGGCATGAAGCTGCCGATGGCTGATCTATGTCTCGTCAATTCTGAATCAGAAATAATGAGACAAATCAGTTACATATAGGCTGGTGCAAATCTTGTTATTTTTTTTCCTCCTCTCCTTTGGAACCAATTATCAAAGTAACTCTGAAACAGCTAATGTGAAATACAGTCTTTCCAATCAGCAGATTTTTCCAGGAGCATCCATCAGTCAGCTGTCTGCAGCTCTGAGATGGAGCTTAACTCTCTTTAAATTAATAAAAAGAAACCATCTGGAAGACACTTTCCTCCTGAGCAAGAAGACATGCTGGCTGTTTGCTAGTGTCATTGCAGAACACTTGTGAAATGCCAAGAGCTTCACCTATTTATCTGTGTACTTGACGCCCCTAATTTGAATTTCACTATGATCTTGGTGTCACATGTATTTCTCCTTTGCAGATAGGAATTCCTACCCAGAGGCCTGACAGAAGCATAGTGCAGAGGACTCTCATGTAACCTAAGCTGATCTGGGAGGATCCTGTGGTGGCTTCCCTGCAGCTCAGAAATGGGCAGGAGCTGGGATTTGCCATGATCTCCTCAAATCAGCTCAGGGCAGACCAGTGACCTCTGCTAAAGCCAAACATAAAGAACCCTGGAACAAGAAGATGCAATAAGAGAGGAGAAATGGAACAAGGGTGACAGGGCATGGATAACAGTAACACAGAAAACAAAGATTAATTTCTAGATGTCAGAGTGACAGATGCAAAATACATATATAAAATACATGTTCACTTGCTCGTAATGAAATAAGGCTGCACTAAAAGGAAAGAAACTTTCTGCAAAATAGTTTCTCTGCAAGAGCAGCAGAGAAACTCTCAGCGCTCTCTCATGAAGAACAGGGGCAGCTGAGCAAATGTTTTTGCAGGGTTTTTGAGGGAAACTGGAAATGTGCCAAACAATTGCCAACTATGTATTCCCACAATGTTTAATTTTATTGCCCGCATATAAATGTGCATGTTTTCATAGGCATTTTTTCAGACTTTTTCTGACAGAATGTATCCCTCTATCAAAACCTTCCAGAAATGGGTTCACCATCACATGGCTCTAGCAAGAAACTAGTTTTGGTTTGGGTATGTTCAACTAAAAATTAATTGCTACTGCGTGCAAAGCAGTAGAAAAGTGGTGAGATTTTCACTGTAAAAGCTCCTGAAGGTAACATAAAATGGACTAATATTCCTATTAGGCTTATCACACTTGGAAAATTTCAGAGTCCACATGGATTGATTTCCTCTTGGCACTTAGCTTGGATATTTAGATGGGCATTTAAAAAGATTTTCAATTCACACAGTTTTAAGAGTATTTAAAAAATCCCCATGCATGTTTGGAGGTGTATCTCTTTCAAAACCAGGAGTTGACTGAGCAGTTTTAACGGAGTATCCTCTATATTCATACAAGATTCTTATATGAAAGCCATGTAAGTGACATTGTAGCTTGCTGTCCTTCTTTTTGATATTTTTCTCTTATTTATGTGTACTGTAGTGGCACGCCTCAAAACAATATTCTGCATTTAAGATATCTTTCACTTTCTGCTATAAAATAACCCAGAATCTAGCTAGAAAATAATTTCAGTGAATCACCACAACTTTTGCTGAGTCTCTCCTCCAACATTATGCAATATCTTAGGAGCATATACTTTAAAAAAATACAATTACCTATCCTTTTTACTTTTTATTCTTAGAAGACATGTCTCTTCAACACAGGAGATAGGAAAGCATTATCATTCATTGTTTTCTAGCTCACTCTTTAGCTAATTTCCACATATTTCCAGTTAAATATTTGTTAGACACAAAAATTAAATTCGAATCATAGACACATAGAGATATTTAAGTTGGAAAACCCCTCTAAAATCATCAAGTCCAACCAACAACCAAGCACTGCTAACCCATGTCCACAAGTGCCACATCCACACAGCTTTTAAATCCCTTTATGGATGAGGACTCAACCACTGCCCTGGAGAACCTGTGCAGGGCTTGGCAACACTTTCCATAAAGAAATGTTCTGTAATTTCCAATCTAAACTTCACCTGTCACATCTTCAAGCCATTTCTTCTCACTCTATCAAGTTGTTAAGAGACAGAGGGTTTTTTTCAGCAGGAGGGGTTTTTCTTTATCCTGAAAGGTTTTGCTTTCTGCTGTTAAAACTTACCTGAGAAGTAAAGGCTGATATTTTTTTGTAGATGCATAGTTAAAACCACAGACCCAAATGACACCTTCTATAGTGTCAGATGGGATGACTACCTGTAATTTCCACTCAAGAATGGTTATAACTATGATCAAACTTTTGTGAAGAATTCCCCTGCTCTGTGATTTTCTTCCATGGTATTTAACCAACTAGTTTTCTGCAGGGCTGTAAATGAAAGATTTCTCTTCTCGCAACACTATAAGTAAAGTCAGCAAACTGTCAGGTCTGGCACATTGTGCCTGGTCTCTGTAATTGAGTTTGATTAAGAGTTTTGTTACCATCACTGGCTTTATTCCCCTCCTATGTAAACATTTTACATCTTCTTATTGTTAAATATTGTTTTGCTTTGTTTATTTGGTAGAGCTGCCATAGAAGATGAACATTCAAATATAGAATTAATGAACATTGATGTCATTGTGTTGAAAGGAACATAAGGTTGGGAGGGGAAAAAAAGACATTCTAATTATTGGAGTGTTTGGTAGGAGTTTATTTTACAAACACTATCATTATGTTGACAAAAGTGAGTCAATATGTTCCGCAAAGCTTTTGTTACTTCCAGGAATGGGTGGATGGAGAATGGATGTTGTTTGTTTCATAGCACAAATTCTATTTTGCTATCATAAGCAGACCTAGCTGCCTGAAAAAAATGTGGATTTTCTGCTTCCTGGTATCTCAATATCACTACTTAGATAATGTAAAACAATAGGAACAACCCGACTTTGAATTTTGCAGCTGCAGAATCATAGAATTACAGAACACCTTCCACTAAACCAGGTTGCTTCAAGCCCCATTCAACCTGGCCTTGGACACTTTCATGCTTGAAGAACAACAGCAGAGCAAAACACATTGTCAGGGCTCCATGCAGTCAACCTTGTGTACATGACCACTTCCACATCACATGCAACACTCACAGTGTGACACCTCAGAATCAGAAACTTATTGGAGAAGCACCCAGAGACCAGGTGATTGTTGCCTGAATTCACTGCAACGGAAACAGGTGTTGGACCTCTTGTACCAGTAGAAAGAGTAAAATACTTTTGAAAGCATCCATTAAAAAGTCCTTAAACTAATACATTAAGGAAGATGTAACTTTCTTCTAAGACTTTGAAACTTTTGTCTCCCTTGGAAAGACAAATAATTCTCTAATTTTTTTTTATTTTTTTTTTTTTGCTAGCAGTTTAATAAGAAGCTATATGTCTCAGTAGAACAGAGACACCCAAACTACAAACATACCTTCCAACAAAACTACTCAAATCTTCTTTATAATGAAAATAAAGAGAAATGAATGGCCATTTAAGATTTCTTGGAAGGAGTAATTTTTTCCATTTTAAAGTGGAAAATTTAAAATAAACTTACTAAATTTGCAGGGCTGCTCCTAAATCACAATTTCAAAATTTTTGTGGAAGAGTAACAAATCCATCCATAAATTTTCTACCAAGAATACTCAACAGATGTTTCCAAATGAATTATTCTCTAATGATATCTGTACCTACATTATCTGACCATTTTCTACCCTCACAAATTACAGCCAGGTCTTGCAAAATAAGTTCTGCTAAGCTCTTTCCTGAAGCTACGGGAATTATTTGTGTAAATTAATCCCTATCTCTTTTTGTATTTAATAAAAACTGGTATCCTATAGTGCCGTACAAAGAACCCTTACCAAATTAACTCTTTTAATATTGTGACTGGATAAATGGCATGGTTACCCTTGTGGCAGCTCTGTTACAGCCAGGCTGGGATCATACTTTCTCATTAATGAGGTGCCTATAAGGAGGCCCAAAACAGAATGATAGTGAGGGAGTCTTCAATCAGCTGAAGTTTGTTCTCATATCAGTACACTGCAGGCACACCTAGTTAGCTTTCCATTAGTGTTAATCAAGCATTGTGGTTGTGCTGGCAGTTAAACCTTAGCCTGCACTTTTGTACCATTCTGAGTCTTTGATTTAATTTGTTGCACTGAATATCAATTCATGGATAGTTCTAAATTGATATGTATTTATAATGCTTAGACCACTATAATTGATACATGATTAATCAATAGCTGTGCTGTAATTCATCAATGTCATATTTATGAACTGTATGCTAATTAATGTCTTCTCTTCCTTAATGTTGTAAGCACATCAGAGTTCACATCTTGATTACTGTTTACATTTTCAACTACAACAGTTTAAAACTGGGCAAGCATGTTATGACCAAGCAAGTCAGCCAAGGATGCACAACCCACAGAGTTGACAGGTAGGAGCTGTTTGACACTCCAAAGTGTTCTCTCTGATTCAGCTACTATTCACACTAGTAAGAAAGCAGACCCAGAGCTTTCTGAAGAGAAAGAGGCAGACCTGTGATGAAAGGCCAGTCTGGAGCAGCCAGGTCATGGTATGTGGCCCATTGATGCTGCATTTCTCAGCTGCAAAGCCACTTTGGCAGCAACAACCTAGGCAGAGACATTCTTCTCATGATGGTGACATCTGGCCAATTTCTTTCACTGAACTCCAAGAAAAATCATTGCTTCACTAAAATAATAATTCCTCCCTTGGAACTCTCATTGCTGAAGTACCACAGACAGCTGCTTCTACGTGCAGCCCCTCGGAGGGCAATGAATGTAATCAGTCGAACACATGTGGCTTCCAACACTAACAGCAGCAGTCAAACACCAAAACGAACTTTCAGGCATTGATTTGAGAGGCCAAACAGCAGATTTGCCTCCTTGCTTTGTACTTCAGGAACCACAAGGTTTATGTGTTTGCAGTCAAAACCACAACTATTTGAAATCCCCTGTAAGTAGGGCAGGAAAAAGCATCAGGGAGGGATAGAGACTGGATGAATTTCTTTTTTTTTTTTTTTGCCAGTGGTTTGGGGATACTCCATGTTGTGTCTCCCTGACTTGTGAGTGGAATGAGTAACATTGTGGGCAACAGAACAGAATGCCCTCCTACTTTTGTAGTATGTTGCCTTGCTACCACCCATCATTTATTTTAAAAGGAACATAAATCAACTGGTAATGTTTGTTCAGAGCAGAAAAGAAACCTCAGTAGTAAATCTTGTTTGGGCTCCAAAATCCTCAAATAAGCCTGAAAGAGCTGTATTTTTTCCTTTGCAATTTTATTCCATGCCATACATACACACACACACACACAATAAGGGCATTTTTTAAACCACTTACACTTTCTTCAAATTTAATACCACACTTCAGTACTGCCCCAGAGATAATCCAGTGCCCACACATTGGATTTAAAATAAGGCATGAATACCGTTTAATTGTTTTGTTGAATGTCTAGAAGTAAGAAGTGGAAAAAGAATAACTAAAAAAGAGACTGTTGGAGGGCGTGAGGGAGAGGGGAGAACTCTTGGGAGAGGAAATTAATCTGGATTTATCTCCAGAGAGGAGGAATTAATCTCATTTGTATCCTAATCACTATGCATTGTATGTAGCTGGGATAAATATTTTCAAAATATAGATATCAGCTTTTGCTGTGTGACCAAAATATGTATTTGCTATAACAGAAGTCAGCTGATGTCACCATCCCGTCTCCATGGCCATACATCCATAGCCCATCCCTGACCGCATGGTCAGTCCCACAGCCCTGAGCTCTGCTAGACAGTGGTTTGGCTTCAGATTAGTATATGTATGTGAAAGGTGAGGTCTGACAAGACTAACCATCGCTCTACTGCTTTTCAATATGAGTATTATCCATCTAAGCACTCACTTGACATGCCAGATACAGTGAAATCATTTTATAGCGGGAGAGAGAAAGAGAGGGAGAGAGAGAGAAATTATAAATGTGTGGTTCCTTTTGATCGAAGGATTGCATTTCAAGCACAAAGAACTGGCATTATAACACTATCTGTTTTATATTTGTGAGCAAATGGTGTAAGAACCATGGACTCAAAAAAGCATTGTAGGTTAAAAGGCATTGACTGCAAAATGGCAAACAGAACACTTAGGTCAGTGTCATAAGGTCACATTTCCAGAAGAGGGATTTTAAATATGGGGAATCCTAACGAATTTTAAAATGGAGATTGATAACTGAAATTATAGATCATATTATATATAGCAGAATAATTTCAAATACATAGCCCAGGAGGATTTTTTTTTCCAAGTCTATGTTATTAAGAGGCTTTTTGCTCTGTTTTTGTGCTTTCCTCATTGAATTTCCTCTCTAGTCTTTTTTCTTGTTATTCATACTTACAATTTTATTTTAGCTTATTGGTTGCCTAGACCATAAAAATGGTGTGAAAAAATTGTTACTCCATTTTATATAATGGAACTAGATTAGGAGAATATTGAGTCCTCCTGATTGTTAAGATTTATACAGGCAGTTTGCAGTAAAAGTCTAAAATAATACTCAGATTTCTTGAAGCAAAATTCAGGTCTTTAACCAAAATGTTTTTTACCCTAACAGTGATTTTTATTCATCTTTAATGAGATGTTTTATTAACTTTAACAAATATTGTAGTTAGATTCCAGTCAAGCATGAAGAAGCAAAGTATTTAGGTCACACTTAACAGCCTAAGGATGGTGTCTCAGATAAAAGTAACTCTGCAAAAGTTTGAGAACATATAAAACCCCAGAATGTCAGCTCCAAGCATTACTCATTATCTGAGAGACTACAGGTCATCCTAGGATATAAATCAAGGGGAACAAATGGTCTCATTAAAGTTAGGACACAATGGCAATGCCATCATCACGAAACCTTCCCAAACATCCCTAGTGCCATAACTGGGATACTGTGTCCAGTCCTCTACTAAATGCATACAAAGCATTTCAACAGAGGTAGAAATCCAGAAAAAAACTGCGAAGCTGACCTGAAGGGGAGGGGGGGAGTAGGAGGGGAAAGCCTTTTGGTGAGGCCAAAGAGTTTCCCTTTCTCAGTTAAGGTTTGATTTGATCAGCCTGGAAGAATCTGCAAAAGAGAAGATAACTGACAGTCAGCTCTTTAATCTAGAAAAGAAGAGACATAATGATTTTCAAAGGTTCACAGTAGAAGATAAATTCAAACTACAAATTGCTTCACTTCTTTAACACTGAAAGTTATAAACCACTGGGACATTTTATCGTAGATCATGATGGATTCACTTTTGCGTGCAGTCTTAAATCAAGACTAAATACTTTTATAAATAGATGTCTAGCAGCTTAACCAGATGCTACATACTTGACAAAGTAATAACAAGGTGAAAATGCTTTTGTGTGTGCTATGTGGGAAGTCACATACTGTCCTCCGAACAGTTTGCATTAGTTTTATGTATCAGTCTTATAATTGTGTTTTGATAAACACCAAGATCTGCAGTCAGCTTCCTTACTTAGGTTTCGTGTCAGATGCAGTTTCAAGTATGAGGCCAGAGAAGGCATGTTTGGAAGTTCTATAATCAGGCACTGCTCACATGCTAGAACAGGAGTCCATGAGATGAATGGGAAAGCATTACAGATCCCTTGGGAAAGATTGTGACAAGAAAACAGTTGCCAGAAAGTTTATCCATCCTGAAATTTTGTCCCTTCCTATACATAAGGGATAGCTGAGAAACAAAGTTGTGTGGCACCTTATAGAAATTTATGCAGAGTAATCCTCCCACATCCTTCTGTTTCATTACAAAATGGGAGCCAGTGGCTGAACAAGCAATAGGGGTTGCTTACTTTCCTGTAGCCAGTCTGATCAGGCCACACTGGACACACACACACATACACACTATAGAAGTATAGCATCATAAAATAGTTTGGGTTGGAAGGGAGTTAAAGGCCATCTCATTTCCTACCCGTGCAATGGGCAGGAACACCTTCTAGTGGGTCAGGTTGCTTCAAGTCTTGTCCAACCTGGTGTTGAGCACTGCCAGCATGGGGCACCCACAACTTCTCTAGACACTTCTGCCAGTGTCTGACCCCCTAAGATTGATTTTGTAAAATTAATGGTACTTGGTACTAAGCTGATCAATTTCAATCTTACATTGTGATCCATGATACAGCATAAAGGAATCCCAGAGCAACACTTAAGACACAATTAATTTTTTATTTTATTTTTTTCATCCAGCTATAAATATGAGATTTAGTCATACAAGCCTTTTTTTCTTTGTTTTTTTTTATGCAGAGACTTGTTTCTTTAACTAAAGTTTTAGAAGGCTGATTCCTTCTGTTTAGATAACTGGACCAAGGGCTCCTGCATTTCAATGAAAGGTTGATGAGTATTTCTCTCTCCATCTTAATTAAATTTGAATTCCAATTACGAGATGGCAGATACTCCGTTTCTTGTTCTGGCTGAGATATCTCATGTTGTTTACATCCCACCTTTGGAGAGGCTGTTACACCTGCTGATTTCTTCCTGGGAGAGATATAAATAGTGAGCACATTCAGGGTATTCTTTCTGAGTTTATATTGTCTGTGTTGATATTGCTAGAAATGTAGGGAGTACTTAACATGTACACTAAAATCTGAAGCGTGACTTCATTTAACAGAGGGTTTATGAATGTATTTAATGCTGCACTGAATGTTACTCCAAAATGTCTTGTGGACAAGAATTGGCCAGAATTTTTTTTTTGTTAATATGCTTTTCGTCAACTACATCAAATTTGTTGAAATCAGCATGTGTGTGTGTGTGTACCTGTGTGGAAGGAGGGAGTCCATTTTTCTCCCCAGCTCAGATTTCCTCAGGAAGGCTTCCTGGTTCTTGCAGGGAATGTCCAAACAGTGGCTGTTACCAGTCCCAGACAGCTTTAGTTTCTTCCCTTCTTCCTTTCTCAGCATACCTCAAACGACCTTATTCCAATGGAGAACACAAGGCATTTCAAAATGTTTCTTAGGAATGCAACCTTTTATTTCCATGGTTAAAGATAAGGTGAGAAGAACAGGGGTTTACCAGATAGTTCCCACCACTGTACTATTGGTTTTTTCCAAAAAGCTTTTGGAAATATTTGATCCTGATTCTCACTTGGTCTGTGGCTGTTATAAGCAGCATTTCTAATATTTGGACAATCTCTACCAACTGGTTGTTTAACTGTGCAACAGATTACCTTCCCCTCTCATCACTCAGAGCCTTTCAGCCTGTACTTGTCTGTAGTGGCTATACTGGATTAGCACAATGCTTTTCTCTCCCAGCAAATTCTCCAACTTCTATTTGAGTACTGTAAGGTTTTCCTGCAGAGGTCCATTTCCTCATTTTCACATCACATTATACAATCCTGTTTTTAATGTATTTTATCAGCAAATTTTTCATACAGGTTCTTTTTCTGCTGCAAGAAATGTCTCGGCAAATCCTGGAAAGCTTCAGCAGACAGTTCGTCAAATTATTTTAAACATTCTTCATAATGGAATCTCATCATAGTTTTTTGGTCCTTTCTCTGACTTCCTTTCAAAGATATCAACAACTTTGGAAATGTCCAAAGTAAAACACCTTTGTTTACCAAACAGAGCATCTCTCTCTATCTCTAGCATGCAGCACAACAACAGTCACCTTATCATTTCCTATAACTTTCTATTCTCTAAGCTTCTGTTGTCAAAGCATAGTTTGGTGTTGACGTCCTCTTCTAAAAAGAAGAGAAGGCTTTTTATACAGATAATATGTATTGTTAGACTAACAGTTATAAATGAAAAAGTGGACAATCTCTCAGGCACCCATATTCATGGGTGCAGATCACAGTAGTAAAAAGAAAGCTTGCAGTTTTACACCTCACTTCTTTTTATCCTTCTGATATTTAAATAAGCAAACTCAATCTTTATAATCACTCTTCTTTATGAAGTTGATTGTTGTTGTTCTTTTGTTTTTCTCCATGATTCTCATCATTTTGGTGCCTTAAGGCAAATTCTCTTTCTTCAGAATGTGTTGTGAATGGAGTGATGAACTTCACTCATTAGATCACAGAATCACAGAATCACAGAATCACTAGGTTGGAAGAGACCTCCAAGATCATCTAGTCCAACCCTTGCCCTAACACCTCAACTAGACTGGACTATGTCACCAAGTGCCACATCCAGCCTTTTTTTAAACACAGCCAGGGATGGTGACTCCACCACCTCCCCGGGCAGACTATTCCAATACTTTATTATTCTTTCTGTGAAAAACTTCTTTCTAATATCTAACCTATATCTTCCTTGACACAGCTTGAGACTGTGTCCTCTCGTTCTGTCAGTTGCTGCCTGATGGAAGAGACCAACCCCCACCTGACTACAACCTCCTTCCAGGAAGTTGTAGAGAGCAATAAGGTCACCTCTGAGCCTCCTTTTCTCCAGGCTAAACAACTCTAACTCCCTCAATCGTTCCTCATAGGGCTTGTGCTCCAAGCCCCCCACCAACCTCGTTGCTCTCCTCTGGACACGCTCAATCATCTCCACGTCCTTCCTAAACTGAG
>VXBA01000625.1:487858-535703 GCA_013399895.1 Serilophus lunatus
CCTTCTTAACTATGTTATCACAGAGGCGTTCTGTCAACTACTGATTGGCCCGGCCTTGGCCAGCAGCGGGCCCAGCCTGGGCATGGGGGAAACTTCCAGCAGCTTCTCGAAGAAGCTTCTCCCTCAGCCCCCCCCCCACTGCTACCAAAATCTGGCCACAGAAAAACCAATACAGGCACTTAGGACTTGAGAAAGCCCCAAAGAACAGGCACCAATTGGACTGACTTTTTCTGATCTTCACTATTTAAAATATGATTTGCTTAAAGGTAGTTGTCTGTGGTCCTTCTGTTGTCATTGAAAAGAAATAGATCAATCCAGGCTATGATTCCTCTTGGTATGTGTTAAATAGCAGTTACTAGTAGGAATCCTTGAGCATTTCTCTTATCCATGCATTGACCACTACATGAACAAATATGACTTGTTTAAAGTGAATAACATTTCATGTAGTTAGAATGAGGCACAACCAATCCCAGTTTTGCTCCACTAAGTCAGTTACTTGATGCTTATTTAAGTCTTAGCCTGGTCCTTTTCCTCCTCTTCCAGCTCCAAGCAGACAAGGAAACACTTATGCCTCACAGTGCCACAAAAGCAGGTGGAAGAGGTGTTTCTCTTCTGATGCAGGTTAGCAATGGTCGAAGGGCCAGCTCTTCAACAGATAAATTATTCTTTCTACTTAAAGAAAGCAAAGCACAACAAAACCAAACATCCCTATAGGATGGTATTGCCACCAAGGAAATACCAACACCATGAGTGCCATTTCAACATAAGACTGACCATTCTGGGGTACTATTAGTGCTCTATTCTTGCATATGTATTAACATATATTACCTAGAATTGTTATAGCCTGCTACTTAAGACCACCTCACCTATTAAACCAAGATAAACTTAGTTCCTTTAGGTTCTTCCAAACAAAAGAACACAGAGTGCATCATAATAACATCATAATTAAAGGGTTTGGAGCTGTCTAGTTTATGTTTGGCAATTCAGCTGTCTGGCCTGATCTTCGTGTCCTTTTTTTTTTCCTCTTCATAATTTGTCTTTTCCTACCAATTACCTGCCTCTGAGAGAGTGAAGGTCAAAAAAAATTGAAAGGTCAAAATTAAAATGAAGACTTAGTTGCTAGAAAGGGAGGAGCTGAGACAATTTTAGGCATGGGCTGAGACAATCAGGCTGTAAAGAGCTCTGCTAGCTGGGCACGCAACCACCAATTAGGGGCATCTGCTATTTTGATCGTGGAAGATTTATTTGGCAAGTGACTTCCTCTCACCTGCCTGGCTGGACACATACTTTTGGCTGTTTCTGCTGTGGGAAGCAGTATATGTCTGTGCATGTGGTCATTTCTGCTGCTCATCATTCCAGGTGAGATCATTTGTTCTGCCAAGCAAGGCTCCAAAGTTTACATTTGCCTACCTTGTTTAGGAGCCCTGGCAGGGGAAAGGGAGAAATTAGTGTTTAGGTTAGCCCCAGGGTGAATAATTAGGGGAAAGAAAGAAGAGATTATTTATTAATTCTCATCTCTTTAAACACTTAATGAATTTTAATTCAGACTGACTGTCAAGATTTTTTTTTTTTTACTTGAGATGACAGTGACAAATGCACTCTTGAGATACTGTCCACCAGACTGCAGAATTGTTACCAAAGTTATAACTTATTAAATAAGCCAATTTTAAGAAGAGGAACGGAATAGAAAGGCATCAGCATCATAAAGATTCTGGATAATCTGCCAGCACTAGTATCTTCTCTTTGCTAGATGCCATACATGATCAAAAGAGAGAAAAAAAATATCTGGCAGCTTCTTCACGTGTTCTCCAATGCATTATGAACCACTCATTCTGAAATATTCCTGCAGTTCCATTTCTAGGATTGTGCTGATACAGGGCACCCAAAACCAGGGAGATGCTGTGATACTTCAGAGAATCTCCCAGCTTTTGGGATATGAAGACTGGTATCTGAAAAGAAATAGATAAAATTCTCAGAGGCTATCCATGAATTAAATATCAGAATGAGTTTAAAAATAAATTACACAGAAGGAAAGCCAACTGTGGAGAAAACCATGCATAAGCCTTCCTGATCTTCAGCCCAAAAGTTCCACCACGAAACGCATGAAGCACTCTGGATGTGTTGGACCTACTGTACAGAAATAGGGACAGGATTTTCTTCATTTTCAAAAGCATAAAACATCAAGACTCACAGCATGTACACAAAGAGACCATATCAAGCATCATCAGAAAAGTCAGATATTTCTTAAGCCTTCTCTAAGTGTTCTGTTTGATTGGGTTTTGTTTGTGATTTTTTATTATTATTTTATTTCTTTAGGGTTTTGTTTGGATTGTTATGTGGGGTTTTTAGCATTTATTGGATCTTAACTGTACATTATTTCGGGGTCATATTTCTCTGTGCATAAAATCATGCATATGCAATAAACATCTCATTACTTTAGAACAAATTAAATAATTTAAAATTTTAATCAAAATCAATTCACAATCTGTTGGTTTCCAAGTCATATTTGTGATTTGACACTAACAAACCTCTAAAGCAGAGTCCAGGGCTCAGAAACCAGCAGAAACCTCAGGGTTTAGTGCACTTTGAAGGTAGTTATATTGCAGAAGGATTTTTACTTTATATGAATATAATATTAGACAAAAATCCAAGGCTCTTTCATCACTCAACGTTCCTATTGTCAACTGATGTACCCCAGATAAATCAAGGAGCATTATATAGTGACTTTATTAACCAATTCAATAAAATAATAAAAAATGAAAAATAATATGAATGAGGGCAGGACTGAATGAACTATTCAATATCTGATTAAATTGCGTTACTATGTACTTGAAGTGCTTTATGCCTGTATGGTGCCTTGCATTTGTCAGTGGGTGCAGACTATATAATGATATCATCATTATACTTAGACAGTTGACTGGTTTTGAGAGGTTTAAAGTTTTTTCTTTACCAGAGATGGAGATAGTATACTTGGTTATGGATATCTATCAACCTAATTCCACCATCACATCATCTTGCTGCACTTCACTTCCCCCCAGCCATGTGTATTCTTGACAGATGAGAGCTTTCATTTTACACAGCTACGAACCTGAGTCTGCTACACCAGATCTTATTTTTTCATATATCCCAACTCCTACACCTCAGTTAAAAAGCTTCAATCTTTAAAACATTTGTCCTTTTAACATCCCTGGCAAGCCGGGGAATGATATTATTTTCTTTAAACACAAGGGAAATGGTGGTAGTGAGAGATAAAGTAGCTTGCTTTTTGCTTTTTTTTTTTTTTTGAGAAAGCCTGCAACAAAGCAGAGACAAGAGGGAGAATTTTTCAGAGAATAATAATAATAATCATAAGAAGTCATTGTATTCACTGTGCAATCATATAGTGACAGATTAGGGGCATTTGTTTGTTTCATCCACTAAAATAACCTTCTATGTTTCATACAGTACTGCACATCATTCCTAAGTATTTATTGTTTTCTATTTTTTAGAACAAGAAATACAACAGAGACCTTACTTTAAATCAAGTCACAGGGGGCATAATTTTGAATTATTTTTTGCTAAAGCTCATCTGCTAATGCAGTAAAGTGATGCTTCAGAGAGAAAGTTATCAATTCTCAGGTTCTGTGATTACTGCAAATTAAAATTCCAATTTCCAGACCTTTACAAAAATACTTGTGCTAATAAGGTAATAAGCTGATTATATTCATTATGATATAAGGTGTATGACTTATTTTCTGTTCTTGCAAGAACATTTTGTAGAGAAAGAGGTCTAAATGACAGTCTGAGCTGCTGGATAAAATTCATTCTTTCCCTCTTTATCTTTTATTGTCACACCCTCTGAAATTTTCCAAACACCATTTTATGTCCAACAAGATTTTTTCCTTCTCTTCCATGCACTGAGAAACTTCCTATAACCCTCGTATTCCATTAACTAGAGAATCTCCTCAGGTGTTATATTTATTCCTCTCTCATTCATATCCATTTATTCTTGAGCCAAAAATTTCATTTAGTTTAATTACATCTTTTCCTTTCTTGATGTTCAGTCACAGAAGGTGCTCTTAAACAATTGTACTGTGTGAATAGGTAATTGGAGGGGTTCGTGGTTCCTCTTGTGTTGAATTTCTTGCTTCGTTTCTGTTTTAACCACATAATCTAAACTTTACCACATGTAACAACATCACCTCTCCTCTACCTCTGATAAAAGTACCTTGTGTCACACATCCTGAAATACCACTCACTTTTTTGATCATGTTACTGTATCTGTGGTCCACAAGCACTCTGTGATAGTCTACAACAGCTGAATTTTTCCTAACTGATATCCCCGTATTCTCAGCAGAAACTCTTATTATTCATTTCCTTGGTACTTCCCAGGTACATTCTGTGTTTCTCTCTCATCATTTGTTACAGATTTATTTTGTCTTTCTCCATTACAGATGGCCAATCTCTACATAAGTCTCATTGAGATGTCTCAGTGCCTTGTACAATGTCTTCAATATTTTTCTATCTCTACTTACACTGACAGATGTCAGTGGCATTTTTCATGGTCCCTCCACATTGCTGCCTAATAATCTTCCGCTTTTGTTTCCCTTGTCATCTCCAGGTGAGCCACCAGGTTGGGGCAGAAACCCTTGTTATAAATTTCCCAACTCACAGACTTACTTTTTGCACTAGCACATCAATATTACTAGCACATCAATATTGCAACCACATCTTTATCCCTTCTGTGCTCAGTTGCATTGTGGCTTTCCCGTAGGATATTTTCATCAATCCTAGTTTGTAAATCAAGTAAATTCCATGCATCTTAGTTTTATTGTTTTTTGGTTGGTTGTTTTTTTTTTTATTATAGACCCCCATGCAAATTCTATTGCCATTTTCCCTACTTCCAGAGCATGGAAGATTTTCTTCTCCAAGACATCTTCATACCCTATTAAAATTAGACCAAGTAGCCTCATTTCATAGATTGCTTTTCCTGTTTCCAAAACATATTTCATAGATCATCTTATCTTCATGCATACAGCACTATCCTCTAATTTGATAGAATTTCAAATAAGAACTTTTATGTACTTAAGATTACTGACATTTCTAAGGTCTTTTCAATATGTTTGCCCTTTATGCTGCAGGGCACCTTTTGCTTTTGAAAGGTGAACGTAACCTTAGAATTTTAGGTGTCCATATACATGACCTGTTGCCATTAAGAAAGGGTGAACTAAGACTCTGAAAATCTAATGAAAAAGAAAAGAAGGAAGGAGAGGTGGAGGGAGAGGGGAGGGAATGGGAGGCGAGGCCTGAGGTCATCTGCCAAGTGAGATGAGGAAGCCGGTGCATCATCCATCATGCAGCACAGTCAACCACCAACATGTCCCAGGGATCTTCAACTAGCACAGGCTGAACTCCTGCACATCCCAGAGGAAGAACAGACCTGAATCGGAACATATTCACAGGAATGATTCTTAGAGGATGATGAACTATGGAAATCTAATTTTATATAAACTAAATTCTTATGTCTGTAAACCATTATGCAGCCTCTGGATGCATGTAAGCCAACCAAACTGTTTCCTTACGTTAGGAATGTCTCATCATCAGGGCATAAATCCAGGCATCTCCCTGAACCAGGGTTAAGACACTGGATGAGATCCTCCTCTATGAGGAACTTGACCTCCCCAAGGAGCATACAGAAACTTACCTCGCTCTCCCTCAGCCTTTATCATCTCTCCCTCTGTTTTACCATTCACTGGCTTTATTCTTTGCCTTTATAGATTTGGCTGGTGTTTACATGGATCTGGACCCCATAGCCATGAAAAGAGCCAGACATACTTTTATGGGAAGTCTCATGGTAATACCACTAATAAATAGGGTGAACAAACCCTAATTTAAACCTTTCACTAAAATTAGTAACATCAAAGAATGTGAAAAAGGTCTTTCAGTGTAGTCTGAAAAACTGAGTATAAATTTTATGCTAAACAATTGTAAAATAGAAATATTTTTCCTTTTCCAAATGATATATGCTGTGTAGTACAAAGTACCTCTACCATGTGAATTATTACAGACATGTTTGTATTAATGAAAATAGATTACAGATGGCACTGGCAAAGTCTCACATATCTCCAGATAAAACATGTACTGAATTCACATGTTTTTAGTTTTGGTGCTTTCTGTCCCTCTCTAAAACATCCTTATATTAATTTTGCCCTTAATTTACATAGGACACTTAGACCACAGGCAGCATGAAAAGAAAATACAGTAGGCCAAACCAATGAAGAAAAAATATGTGGTTTCTTGCTGAGCATTAGTGAAGTTTAACTCCTAGGATTTGGCATCTGGAAGAGGAAGGATATTACTTCTTGCCAGTTAAAAGTCATGCACCTCCTATCAGTGCTGGTTATTGCTCTTGTTTCCTCAAGAGAGAAGTGAACATGTTTCCTGGGGGAACTAATTCATATTTATTGGTCCAAACTCACAGGAAAATTTCATTTAAAAAGGCAAAAAACATAGATATATTCTAAAAATATTCAAGAAGATAGACATCTGACTAGAGACCCAAATGAAAGTAAAAGTCTCAGTATTTTTCCATGCAGAAATGGCTTCAAAGAATCTCCTACAGGCACACTCTACTGAGACAGTAAATGATAGGAGGTCAGGGTTCAGCTTTTTTTTCCCCAGACTAACTATCACTCCCAAACTCATCACAGTCACATATCACAGCAGAAGACAGATCTCTGTGAATCCCACTCCCAAGATCCCTCAGTCTTTACATAAACTGTTCAGACTGTAGAAGTGATAAACCCATGTGGGACAAAAAGATTGGGTGTTTCAACCATCTACAGCAATTAAGGTTACTAAGGTTTATGCCGGAGTAACTGAGGCACATTGAATATGCCAAGTTTACATTAGAGTATGGGAAGTCATCTCCCATTTTGTGGATGCCATCAATTTTCATCCTTGCAGGCAGCTGCATGAATGAAAATCAAGGCCATGAGTACTGACACCACAACAATGGGGGTCAAGCTGAGGACCTGAGACACATGAACTGAGTGATGGAGAAAAGAAATTAGATATATTTACTCCAGAAGTAACTTCTTCAAGAAAAAAGTTCTGTCAGTACTGAATTTGGCCAAGCATTTTGATATAGAGAGGCTCTTTATCATCTGACAAAAAGGCTTTTTAAAAATGACCTTCCAGGCACAGCTAATCTCCAGCAGGTTTAGGAGCAAATCTCAGAAGATGCTCTCTTTAGGACAGAAAACAAACATCCATAGCTTTCAATAACAGCTACTTCAGGCCCTGGACAGGGCATCAGCACCACTAATCCCGGCTCTACAGCACAGGCTCAAGGCTGCATTTAGAGCCGACAGTCTGTCACTGTGCTGACAAAGAGGGATTGAAATATTTTTTCAAGTGTTCTATTCTCTTAAGGCTTGATTGTGAGTTTTGACAGAGATAATTTGCAATGCTCCATAGGGACAAAAGGGAACCCCTGTCACACACACACCCCCCTTTTCTCTGCCTCCAGAAATCAGGTGAAAACACAGACAACTGTAAATACTCACACTTTTTTATGTCTGTTGCTTAATGGCCCATCAGTGCATTCTGTACAATGACTTGGTCTCATTCTTTTTTTTCTAATGTGAAGATACCCGCAGGGAAACTGTTACTAACAAGTGACAGACCCCTCATTAGTAGCAGGAAAATATATTTTCAGCCAATCACAGCTTTAATTAAGGATCTGAACCCTGCTCCTAGTGCAGACAATGGCAAAACAGCTACCAGCTCCAGAGAACAGGAGGAGGCACTGAACACAGACCATTTGAACCTGGAAGCAAGTTTCTTTCAAGTATATCAAAATTTACATCAGTCATTGAACACAGGGCTGCAAGGGACACGGTTCAATCCTACTCAAAAGCAGGTAAACTACTCCTAAACCACTCTTGACAGATGCTTGTCTAAGCTGTCTAGAGCCCTGGAGGTTCCTCTGTTTCTTCAGGCTATCTCTCACCATGTTTATCTACACTTGGCCTTAGAAAATTTTGATTTTTGTTTCCCCTCACCTACTTTCTGCCCTAAACCTTCTCTGGTTTTACATGCCTGGTGTATCCTTGCCTGGGGTCTCAATTTATGAAGTCCTATGCTAGTATCTAAGCTGGTGTAGTGAAGCTGGAAAGATGAATACTTCTCAGATGTGGCGGTATTTCAGCCCCATGTATTGGACACATTGAGCCCATCCCATAAGAGACCTTCACATGGGATGTGGATTACCTTGGTAGGACCTTCAATGAACTTTACAGGAACCCTTGCAGTTCCCCACCTCTGGCAACACGAAGCTGTTTTGATCAAACTCACCATTTCCCTGGACTGCTGCTTGAGGATGATAATTGTAGCTTCAGGAGGGCTGACTTTCTGGTGTTAAACCTCCCAATGAGCTTTAAGAACAAGAAGCAGCTGGAATAATCTTCTCAAAAGAGGCACGTTTTGAATTCATTATTTATGCCAGCCTGCGGGGGGGAAATTGTTGTTATTCTCAGTTAAACACCATTTGGCGACCCAGGACTCCTACCATTACCTGCTGAGCCAAGTTAGCATGTTGCAAGATGCAAAATAAAACTTAATTTATTATGATTAAGCACCATGTGACAAGAAAACAGTCCCAGCACAGCAGCGGCCAGAATGACTTTGTTCCTGAAAGCTCTGTCTTCCCTCATCTGATACTTGTTTTTGTTTGTCTCCTTGATGTTTTTCTTTCCTTTTTTATTGTTTATCTTCATGTGGGAAAGATTACATACGTGTTTTTTTCCCCTCAAGCTTTTACTTCCCCATGCTCTAGGGTTTTTTCGTGTTTAAGTACTGAACATATTTTGTTGTGTGAAGAATAACAAGGAGGGAAATAAAATTTTAAAGAAAAAGAAACACACGCACACCCAGCCTAAAACTCTATCTAAGTTTATTACAAAAGTAAAGGAACTTCCCTTGATGGTGCTATGGCTAAGGGTCGGCTATAAAGAGCTCTGTTGCTGCTACAGGATCTTTCAAACTGAAAGAGGGGACATTTTGGTTAAGTATATGGAAGAAATTCTTTGCTGTGAGTGAGGTGAGGCCCTGGCACAGCTTGCTCAGAGAAGCTGTGACTGCCTCATCCCTGGAAGTGTCCAAGGCCAGGTTGGTTGGGCCTTGGAGCAACCTGGGATAGTGGAAGGTGTCCCTGCCCATGGCAGGGGGTGGAACAAGGGGGTGGTTCCTTCCAACCCAAAACATTCTGTGATTGTATGATTCCATGATTTTAACTCGTTACTGTTTTACCAATGCCCTTTGCTTTCTCCAGATCACTCCTGTTTGCTTAAAAAAGTCCAGTTTTCTCTCTGCTTTAACCCTGTCCATAAGCTCCTATGACATGACCAAAATTAACTATTCCTCCTTGTCTGCTATTAGTACAAGAAAGTCTTGAAACTGACCCAAGGCTCAGTAAAGGCACCAGACCTGTTGATTTCAGGGGACTTCAGGATGAGTCATTATCATGATCAAGGGACAATCATTAATTCTCATCATTATGGTTTAACCTTGGTAGGCAGCTGAACATCATTCAATAGGCATAAGCAAAATACAGGTAATAAATGATAAGGTTTTTCAGGTGGAAACAAAAGCAGATTTAAAAGTTCAAATCATGGTACAGTTCAGAATGGGATAAGAAACAGAATAGATATTTTAAATTAATAATAACCTTAGATCTTCAAAAAAGCTACAGAACATTGTTAAAACCCTCCTACTCTTCCTAGATGGTAAAGCCCCAATGTACCTTCATTCCTTAAAGCTCCAGGTGTTGCAAGGCAGAGAGCAAGAACTAGCTGTTATACAGCAAAAACTGGCTTCTCATACACTTTTTACCCACTTTTGATCCAGTGAATTTCCGAATAAATGCCTTCATAAAAATTTCTCCTTCTCATTTTCAATGTTTTATTTATTTTTGTGTTTTATGAAAAAAACCAACAACACAAAACAAAACAGAACAAAAACCCTATGAAGATTATCATAAATGTTGTTTATGGTTGAGAAAGGAATTTTATGTCTTAAATTTCCTGTATAAAAAAGGAAGTTTTTTACTTGCTTGCTCATGCTTGGCACTCTCTCAAATGTCATCCACATTAGCTAACAGAGAACCTTCTACAACTTTTAGCTAGTTCAGATGCCACCAGAAGTAGTATTTTTTCAAGGTTGCCTCTGGAAGATTCCTTTGGCTTCTACATTTTTGGGAGTGAGACAAAGAGGTGAATGTGTGACACCAACTGGATTGCTGCAGTACAGTATTCTTTACCACGAGGTGCAAAAGTAGTTCCTTTTAGTGAAAACAAATCTGTCTGCTCTGAGATAGAAGTTAAAAATACATCAGAAAGGAAAATAAAACCTGTGTTTAAGGACTCACCATGCAAGTTCTGTGTTAGTGCTGTAGGAACAAGTCTCAGCTTTGTCTCTGTCCCCATTTCTGTTGCTGGGTACCAGTGCTGTGCTGCTGCTCAGTCCAAACATACACGGAAAACACATTTGTCTGTCTACTCACAGCATACTCAAAAGGGAAGGGGAGGCTGCAGGGATTTAAGGGTGAAAGATTTTTTTATGACTCCAATTCATATCCATCAAAGACAAAGGGAAACAACTCCAATATCTTATTTTAATGCTTTCGTTTATCGTGGAGTTTAGTTGTCATAAAAAGTATATGTTTAAAATGTCCTTTAGGGAGTTACAGTCCCATAAACTCTTGTAACCAAGTGACATGCAATAATGAAACTCCCTCTACAAAGTACAACAAAATGAGATTTTTTTTTATTATAATCATCAAATTGCTTGCCTCAAGGTATTGATTGAATTATACATAAACCTTATGCTCTTCTGGAAGATAAAGACAAAAAAAAAGGTGAAAAAGACAAAAAAGAGAAGGAAGAGAGCAAGGGAGGGGAGGGGAAAGGAGGAGCTATTAGAGCTATTCATCTAATAAAAAAGTTATTTGTAAACCTTCAGGATGTGGCTTGTCGTTGCCTCAATGCTTCTAATAAGTTTATTGCACCACACTTCACAGGCCTCCCCCCTCCACTTATCTAGACTCCTACTTTGAATTAAAATTCAGATTTATAAGACAACAAAGTTATTAAATCTGCAACTTAGTTCTGAGACTAGACATCATCCAACTCCTCCATGCAAATTCACTTTTGTGTAGTTTACTTTTTATTTCAGGTCTCAGCATATCTAATTTATCTGACATTCAGATACCACAATTATCTGAGGAATACAGCATTTCTACACATAATAGGTAATGTGACATATGCAAATGTTTTCTTTCCATATATAGCTGGAGAAGCAGTAGAGATACCACTGTAATTATGACTGGGGAAATGAAGCTGATGACAGTATAATATAAACAGATAACAACTTAGGCTACTTACTTAGAGTTCATTTTTTGTAGAATTCAGCTATCACAGTCATGTAAAGGCCAGACCAAATCCCCTGTTTGACATTGGAGCTTTGCAGTTTTTTCACCTCCTGTCTTACATGAGAAGACGTTGCAGAACTTATTACAAGCAAATAAAATAAAAACCAGGCTCATACCTACAGGTCATAGTATTTAATTGAATACATTTGGGTTTTTTTTTCCATAAATCAAATACATGGAAGTGCCCTGGCTTCTTTAGAAGATGTGAGAATTGTACTATTCCTAAAGTGCTTAGTGTCAGTGGAAAATTCCGGACATGAAAATTTGTCTCATTAATCAGTAGAATTTTCTTTTTCTCATTCTATTAATATTTAGTTTGTTTTATACCGATGCAGTACAGGATTCTTCAGTAATGAATATTTCCTCACTCCAGCCCCGTCCCCCCAAAAAATCTCGAGCAGTTCATGACTTTTTCATTGGCATTGGGAAGTTCTGGTCATGAGACATCCCCACTTATTTTGCAGAAGGTAGACAACAGTCACAGCCATGTGATAGAGAGAATATGAAAAAATGAGACATATGACAGAATCCTTGAGCTAGGAAAAATTTATTTTAATGACTGCTTTATGATGAAGGAAAAAAAAATTACATTTTCCCCACAGGTTTCTATGAACGTTCTACATGGCAAAATGCAGGTCTGACATCCACCAGCAGGTTAAAGGTATCTGTTGAAGGAAGGATTATTTTTTTTCCCTGCTGATATTTTAGAAGTGGCATTTAGCAGGGCTTCACTAGGTGCTCCATGAACCCAGGACACAGTAAAGTGACAGTTGCCTCTGGCACTCAGCACCTGTCACCAGAGCCACGATGATCAACGTTTCATTTGCCCTTCGTGTCAGGGAGGATGTTAGATTTTTCTGGTGATCAAATGTGAAATCTCCCTCAAATTTGAAAGCATTAACACAACAGCAGGGATTAAAAGGAGTTATAGGTGGTAAGGAAAGAAGGGAAGGGAAATGACACTTGCTTTGAAAATCAGCCAGCAGCAGGAGCAATGACAAAAACTTTAAGGTCCCTCCTGTCTTGTCAGTGTGCTCCAAGCACCACAGGGGTGGGTGGGGTTTTAGCTGAGTATGAATGTGAGTAGATCTGAGAGAGCCGTGAGCCTAGAGAGGATCCTACACCAACCTTGTGGTCATTCAAGGTCGAATCCTACATCAACTTTGTGCCTGCTCCTGCTGGTGCACATAGTTGACATTAATTTTTAAATCTAGTTAAAATAATATTAAAAGACTGGTGAATGAGTAAAAAAAGTACCAATGCTTTGAAGGACACAGTCTATGTCTGCATATATTTTCACTTCAGTGGTGCTCAGTACATTTTGAGTGGCATCTTCATTAGTGAGTCAAACAAAACCAGGCAACAACTCCAAACAACAGGACTTCATTATCTGTACAGCTTTGGTGTTTTGAGTTGTGTGGGTTTCTGTTTGGTTTGTTTGTTTGTTTATTTTTGAAGCAGTGGACACAGTTTTTACCTGAACTATTGCAATAACAGCATGTGACCACGGTTTCAGGAGGCATGATGGCCAGGGAGCATTCCTGGTAAGTGAGTTTGGCTGTGGCTGTTTCATCTTCCACCACAAGGAGCTGTCATTGAGACACAGATGCTGGAACACAGAAAAGGGCTGGGGAAGGGTCTGGAGCATAAGTCTGATGAAAAGCAGTTGAGGGAGTTTTTCTCAGCGTGGAGAAAAGGTGACTCAGGGAAGACCTTCTCACTCTCTACAACTCCCTGTCAGGAGGCTGAAGCCAGGTGGAAGGGGGTCTTCTCTCCCAAGTAACAAGTGACAGAACAACAGGAAACAGCCTTCAAATGTGACAGTGGAGGTTAAAGTGATTATTGGGAAAAATGTCTTCACCTAAAGGGTGTCAAGCACTGGAACAGGCTGCCCAAGAAAGTGAGGGAGTTTTAGGAGGGATTTAAAACATGTGGATGTGGCATTTGGAGACATGGTTAGTGGTGGCCTTGGCAGCGCTGGGCTAATAGTTGAATTCAATGATCTTAGAGGTCCTCTCTAAGCTAAATGATTCCCTGGTATGGCTGCAGGTGGTTTTGTGTAATTGATGGCTATGCCTGTGGCACCTCGATTTCTAATAGTTTATTTGAGGCTCAACCTAGTGCTACGTGCCAGGTAGATGCTATTTCATTAGAGGATCTCAACAAGGTTTATGGCAGGCATTCCTTTTGTCATGGAAGTCACTACCTATTTTTGGTGCTTTAACTATCCATGATACTGTTAGGAAAACTGACTGAGTAGCTCAAAATGAGCTAGTTATATAGTGAACTGTCTCAGATCAGCTGCTTCCGCAGTATGTATCACTGCTTGTGAGATATTCCTATGTGTTCTGCAACGTTTTGAGATGTATTTGTAGATAGAGAAATAAAGAAATACACATTGCGTATGGTTTCTTTCATGTTTTGTAATTTTAGGTTGACTGAAAATGTTTTTCCATAGTTTCCAAAGATTCTCTTCCCTGTAAAAATAAAAATAATTAAGAGTATCAAAAAGACTGATAATAACAATATAGTACCTCCTTCTCAAACTGTTACAGAGCTATTTCTATAGTCATATTTACCTATAAACTAGCTAAAAGATTTTCTAATAACTATCAAGTAGCTCTGGATTAATTAGATTAAACTTCAGATATGGGTAGGAAAAGGAATAAAGAAAGAAAAATAGTGACCATTTTGTAACTGGAACCATCACTGACTTACAATGAAAGAGTACTTCACATCTCCCAGGGTTTGAAAGCTTGGAAAACATAACTTGTGTAATAACAGACAGAGTTTTGCTATTCTTAAACAGAAAATATTATAGCTATGTGTTATAAACATCACTCTGCCTTTAAAAGAGAACTTACAGCAAGGGCTGATATGCAACTAACTTCAATTCTTCCCTCCTTTCATTTAAACAAAAAGTTTCCTCCTTCTGAAAGTGAGATGAAATAAGCAGCCCTTGTTCAGGACATTCTCTTCAGTGAAGTGTCTCTTCTGTACGCCCAAAATCTGAGGGATGAAGCTCTTACCAGCACATCCTCCCAGGCTGCCTGTGAGCTCTGGATACTGTGTGACACAGTATCCATCGGAAATGTCTGTGTGACTCAGTGTCCGTCTGAAAGGCTGCATCCCAATATTGTAAGTAGAAGTGTCTAGAAGCCCTTTGGAATACATTTTCTAGGCATCAATGCAAATGGTGAGAGTTTAGTAAACTGGAAGTGAAATATCTGGAGTCCAAATGATAGCACACCTTATTGTAACATCCAATGACTAGAGATGACTCCGCCTCCCTCAAGAGATGATCAGAGAATAAAACCAATTCTGGTTGGCATTTAGAAGTTATGCACCAGTTAAGCTTTTACAGACTTTTTTCAGAGTTACAGTCAATTTTAACACTATACACATCTCCTCCTTTTCTCTTTTTTTCCTTGAGAGTGGAAAGGAAAAATCCATTTCTGTGACAAAGGGCAACGATCTCCAGTAAAATTGCAGACTCTTTCTAACAAAACTTTATTTTTTCTAAGTGAAAACAAAAATAGAAATAAAACAAAGAAAAGAAAAAAAAAAGACTAATTGCAGTCAATATGGCATTTTCGTTTATTGCACACAAATAACAAACTCTGAGAACACAGAGGGCTGTAAAGCAGGTATTTATCCACTTCTTCTATAGAGGCTACAGAGAATACCTTACCTAGTACATGACACTCTTGAGGCAGGAATAAAATTGCTTGCCAAAAGAACAGAAATTAAATATTTTTAGGAGGGCTTTTTTGTTGGAGTGTTTTTTTTTCATTTTGGTTTTTAGTGCCTTGCCAACAAGTCCAGGGATTTCAATGCAAAATCTCCTGCAGTAGCAGAAAACAGGAGATGAACTCCTATTACATTTCTATTTCCTAAAAAGTGTATTTGCAGGCACTACTGACCTGACAGCAGAGGATTTGCTAGCTTATTATTTAGACAGGTGTAGACACCTTTATTGTCTGTCTAAAAACATAGAGATTTTCATTTTCTGACCAACCAGTAGAAATCTGTCTGCTTCTAGAAAGGGAAGTTGTATCAGCAGCTGAAAATCAGGCGCTTCCCAAGAAAAAAGAGGGTCTGAGGTGCCTTAGTTCTCCAAGATCTGTCACTAATGGGTACTACTGCTCTTCTCTGCATTTGTCACTAAAGCCAGGACAGTTTGGGATATGCTCATCCACATTTTGGTTGGAATTTGTACCTCTTGGGAAAGAGGTAAGCATAGTTTAAAAGAGCCATAGAGAGAAATAATAGTAAGGAACTATGATGACCTCAAAGAGGTTAAGCAATGCCTTGGATTGATGTTCCTCAGTCCATGGCAGGAGCTCAGTTTCCATGGGGAACTATAGAGTTCCCCCTTCCAGGCCCAGTGGTTCTTAGCGATTAGGGCACTTCCAATTGATCCATGTTCTTGATTAGAAGGATTCTTTTTTCACACATTCCAGGAAAGTCCTCTTACAGCTGGATGTTTACATACCAAAGGCAAGTGGTGAAACCCTTGCCATTCTTGAAATAAAAACAGCTTTGACAGTTCTAGGGGCTTGTTACACATTCTCTAAAAATTGCCTAACAGGTTGAGCTGGGGGTCAGATTCCCAGCACCAGTTACAATTTTAACCTCAATGAGCTTCTCTAGGTCTTGTGCAGCCTCTGGGCCTTGACAAAAGAGGATTCAGTTTATACATCCTCCTGCGAGATTTCTCTGTGCAGATTAATAGAGCACATATCTGTTTTCACATCACAGTTCAGCAAAGAGAGCATTAATGCACATTTGCCTGACTAAATGGTAGCTTGGTTTCCACAGTCAAATTCTGTTGGACTTGCTGGGGGAGCAAATCTACTGAGATTTTTGGTCTCCTCATTCTGGCACGAAGCAAGTATTTCAGTCCATAAGACATCCTTCTGCTAAAGTGGTAATATTTGCACCAGTACCTACAGAAATTGTGGATGTGCCTAGTGTTAAACTTGAAGTGCACATCAATTCTGTAACTTGTACCTGAGGTTGCCTGAGGACTGGATCTCACTCCTCTGGGCATATCACCGAGGGACTGCAAGCTGCAGTTGCTGGAGATCACCCTCCTCAGACACTTTCCAGCTACTGGATCTCATCACAGGTCCACTTTTTTTAATACACACTCTCTGAGATTTTCTGCTCCCCTCTGATTCAAAGAGCATCATTTACTTACATGAAATATGAGCAGGTGGAGGAGATGTGCATTACTAAAGCAGACTCCAGCTGAAGTGGCCATATGCTGGTTTATTAGCAGTGTCCCACACGAACTGGAAGAGTGGATGCATAGTCACTGTGCAAAGGCAATGGCATATGGAGTTCAGCATGGATTTGCACCCAAAACGGTATTTAAACTTTCAACCTTCAAGCAGAGACTCCAGGCTGCATCTCATTTTGATTCTTTTTTTCCTAATTTGTAACGGGCACTTGATTTAGTAAATGCCAAAATTCTACTTTGAGGGTGAATAAAAAAGCCTCAGGAAACTAATGACCTCCTTAATAAAAGAATATGATAACTTTACTAGATTTAATATTTCAGGGTTCTATAAGGACTGAATTGGAAAGACTTTTTTTTCCCTTCCTTTCTGCAGGGGGAAAATGAAATCACCTGGACTTCGCAGCTGGTTACTAAGTATATGCAGTGATAGAAACAGAAAGTATTGGCTTTCATTACAAGTCAGAAATAGGCGGGTTACACAAAGACTTTTGAAATGTCTGCACCAAAGGCCAAAGGACTATTTGTCTTTCCAGAGATATCTCTTATTTAAATGGAACTCAGATATTAAAAGTAAATATAAAATCCGTCCCTGATGTATTTACACTTACTTTCAGCTTTCCTGTACAGAAGGTTTTAAGACATTTCTGGTTTCACCTATCGTCTCAAACAGTCTTTTGTGAAGCTGACATTATTTCCTTCAAAACAGCAAGTGAGGTTGATTCTTCAGGCACAAATCCCATCTGTTGAAGTACTTGGGAATACACGGGCTAAAAGTTGCTGAAAGATCAAAACCCATCACTATCTGATGAGGAATCTTTTGCAAAGCTTCATATCAGCTGGCTCATTCAGCTGCCTAAATTATCCACATTCAGTGCTCAGACAGGATGCAAAATGAGATTAATCTAAACTAATTCAAGGAGTCTTTCAAATTCTGCACAAAACAAACTGTCAAGACCTGGGACGGGCCGCCAAGGACTGTGCTGGAGTCCCTATCCCTGGAGGTATTTAAAAGCCATGTGAATGTGGCACTTGGAGACATGAGCTAGTGGTGGCCTTGGCAGGCTGGTGAATGGTTGGACTTGATGATCTGAGATGAATTCTACAACCTAAAGGGTTCTATGAATCTATGAAAAAGCTTTTGTCACCTATTACATTACTGCACTAAGCCTAGGATGCATCTTACCTGTGTCTAACCATAGAGAAATGAAGAATCTCACTTAGACAGCCACTTTGGTTCCCCTGTAATTAAGAACAACAGATATAGACAGTAGAAACTCCTGTGGATAATTACTTCCTTCCTAGAGTAGTTCTGAAACAGGTGCAAGAAATTGCCCTCCAGAGGCAGCTTTCTCCATATACTGTCAATAAATGGAATATACATCATTAGGTTTGACTAGTTGCTGCAACTTTTTAACAAGATTGTTAAGCAAGGCAATTGTTTCCTTTTAGCATTTTGCTTAAATTATGCTTAAAATGAATGATAAGCCAAAATGTTTTTTTGAAAAACTTACTGGAATCACACATGAAGAACTGTGACTTTGAGTTTTCACAGTGATTTTCTACACTGCTTCACAAGATGAAAGTAGAAAATCGTCAAACCATGGACCGACCTTGCCTAACTTAATTTGGATCATCTGAAGAGAAATTTTTCTCTTTTTCAGACTTTGAAAAGGTTTATTTTGCTTTGATTTTATGATGTAAAGTCTTTTAAAGTCAGAACAACAAAGGATTATTTCTACTAAAATATAGGTATTTTATTCTTTTCATTCGGTCAGAAATAGGATATATTAATTATTCAAAAATATAAATAATTAAATAATTCAAATAGAGAAATGTTATCCATTTAAATTTCATAGAATATTAATCCTCTGGTGATCATTTTTTGCTAGAAAATTCCCAAATAGATCTTCTCAATGTAGAAATATAAGTATTACAGAGCATGTACAAGGAGCGTAAAATAAATGAGATCTCATGTGTCTGTTGAAGCTAACTTCTGTTTGTAAGGTTGTTTCAAAAATTGACGATGATAAGTTTTTGTTTATCAAAAGAGAGCCAGAGGGGACTGGCAATGATCAGTCTTGTCTTTAAACACCCCATCATCCTTGATCTGAAATGTGGACTTTGTTTCATGATGCTGGCGATGTCAGGCAGAGCTCCACAAGAAATGCTACGAATGCTTCCAGGTATTTTCTTCACTGAAAGACAGCTTGTAAAAACCCAGGGACTAATGAAAGTGCTTTTTTAAAAACATGGAGTAAACTTATATTTCATAAATCAGGTTTGCATCAGCAAATTCACTGATGATACAAAACTGGGAGGAGTGGCTGACACCCCAGAGGGCTGTGCAGCCCTTCAGAGAGACCTTGACAGCCTAGAGAGACAGGCAGGGAAGAACCTTGTGAAATTCCACAAGGACAAATGCATAATCCTGCACCTGGGGAGTAATAGCCCTGGGCACTTGTACAGGCTGGTGACTGACCTTCTGGAAAGCAGCATTATGGAAGACTTGGGAGTCCTGGTGGACAACTTACTGTCCATGAGTCATCAGTGCCCTTGTGACCAAGAAGAAAAACGATATCCAGGATGCATTAGGAAGAGCATTGCCAGCAGGGCAAGGGAGGTGATCCTACTCTTCTACTCAGACCTGGCCTCCCCTGGAGTGCTGTGTCCAGTTCTGGACTCCTCAGGACAAGAGAGACACAGAGTTCTTGGAGCAGGTTTGGAGGGCTACAACGCTGATGGAGGGACTGCAGCATTTCTCTTACAAAGGCTGAGGGAGCTGGGCCTGTTCAGCCTCAGGAAGAGACACTGAGAGCAGACCTCATCCATGTCTGTCAGTGTCTGCAGGAAGGTGTCAGGAGATGGACCAGGCACTGCTTGGGGGTGTCCAGAAATAGGACAAGAGGCAAAGAGCAGAAACTGGTGTCCAAGAAGTTCCACTTGGACGTGAGGAAGAACTTTTTTCCTGTGCTGTGACTGGGCATTGGAACAGATTGCCCAGAGAGCGTGTGGAGTGTCCCTCATTGGAGACATTCCATAACCATTTGGGCACAGTCCTGTGGAATGTGCTCTGGGATGACCCTGCTTGAGAAGGGAGGTTGGGCCAAATGACGCACTGTGTTACTTTCAAACCTGACCCATTCTGGGTTTCAGTGTTTCTGGGAAATGTTTCTTTTAGAGGAAATATTCCCACAGAAGACAATGGAAAAGCAGATGCAGGAACCTCAGTTCAGGCTCCAGTGCAAGGCTACTTTCAGTGCAATTATACACAAGTGAACTTACTTGGAACTGCAAAGTTGGGTTTTTTATACAATTATCCCTTAAACTTCACAGAAACGAAAATTTCTTAGGGGTGAATCATGACAATCATAGAACAGCTAGAAGAGAGAGTGAAAAATCTCACCAACATACCAAAGAAAAGTCTTGAGAGAGAGCAAGAATTCACATCAGCATGAAAAAAAAAAATGGAATAAAGCCAGGCTGCCAGGTTTGGTACCCCATGTAAAGTGCTTTGGGAAGAAATTTTTTAAAGTGTGACTTCCTATGTTAATACTACAGAAAAAATATGGGAAAACACAGCATTTCAGTTTTAGCAGTACCCAGCACCAAAGTTTTAATAGTGTCCTGACTATGTATATGATAGATAAATAACCTAATTTTGACTAAAATAACCTAATTTTGACTAAAAGCAAAGCTTTAAATTATCTTGGGAATTTGGGAGGTGCTCAGAAAAATATTTTTTCTTCTGGGGATAGGAAGCAAAAGCTGTCTCTCTAAGGTTCATTTGAGACAGTTGAACTGTTTTGATACTGGTCCAAGGCAGGACCTGAAAGTTCATAACTCCAAAGTACAGCCTCACAAGTGTTTTGAGCCAATGAAATATTGATCCACCAAATCAGAAAATCAAATGCATCTCCTTAAGAAAGGCCAAGCCATGACATTTAGACTTTATATACCCACACACATTCCAAGGAAATTTATAAATAATAATACCTAGTAATGTCTTAAAAGGAAAATACTTGGGAGAAAAAGTCATTGTCATTATTTCTACCTTATCAACGGGAAGAACAGAGCACAGGCAAGGTCGGATTACACATATGTGTCATGATTCCCAAACTGATGTTTTAATGCTATGTTTCGGTGCTTGCTCCTCAACCTTCCCCTCTTCCTCCCTGCCTTCCAAAATCCCTTTTCCATAACTACAATCAAGTCTATCACACCTTATTTCATATACATACCCACTCTGATCCAGGTAGAAAATGTCCTTCTTTTTAAAGTTGGATCAAAACATTCATAGATGCAGTTAAACACATCGAGAATGAGGCCATCCCGTGTTGTGTATTTCCTGTATACAGACACTGTACCCTGGCCCACAGCTGGAGTTAGTGCCCTACAATGCATCCTTCTACACTCATTCTGCCTGGTTTTACATAACTGGGTAATTCACAACATCAGTCTTAGTAAGGCATACAGTTTCCCTTTCCTAATATTGTGTTAGGATAGCTCTACTGTACATTTATATGACAGTTGTTCACCAGATTTGATTCCCCCTTTGGACCAATAACTCACCTTATGACAAACATTGAATTTACAGCAGGACTTTGCTGTGGGGGAGGACAGGGAAAGGAAAAAAAATAAAATTGAGAAGCATGAACTATCCAAAACACCTATTTCCAAGGCTGTAAGACTTTTTTTTTTTTTTTTTGAAAATCAATAGAGAGAAGGTTTTGCAATTTCTAAATTAAATTAAACTTTCTCTGTATGTTCTGCACTAATGTATCACCTGTCCCTCATCACCTCACAAAGGCTGGTATCCTTCCCACCTTTTGTCAAGGACACCATTGTTTACCGTGCTTCCCTATTTAGCAACATGGCACTTGGATGATTTCACATTTTTTTGGGATACAACTGTTCAGCAAAGCCCTGATATTGCTGCTTGTAAAGCTGCAGGAAGAACCTTCATTGTGACACTTTGGAAATACAGCATACTTCTTCCAAGAAACAAACACAGCAACTGATAAGTATAAAGGTAGTAGTTTCTATAGACACTGAATGCTTGACAAATCCCCAGAAAACATCCTGGTTTGTCAAAATACAAACTGAGTTGAATCAAGCTGAGAATATTTAAAACTTTCTTTTTGAATGCAAAATATCTTTTTAATTAAAGTAATTGAGTTGGGGTTTTTTAAAGCTGACCAACATTCTGGTTATAACAGTCAAATTTTCATCTATGAATCCTGCCTCTAAGGAAAGTTATTTTATTATATTTTATTAGGATTTGTCATTATAAATCATATATAGTACCACAGTGCCTAAAGCTGTAAATGAAAATGATAATTGCATTGACTGTTATGCAATTTTTAATGGTCTTTACCCCCAACCTGAAGGGGTTTTCAAAGAAGACACTAAATTCTTTACATCCACTTATTGTTATGTCTCTTTCACTTTTACCCTAAGTAGATGAGAATTGCACTGAGCCTTTCCAGTTCAGTACACATGTGGGAACGAATGTCTGGTCTGGAGACAGG
Organism: Serilophus lunatus; assembly: GCA_013399895.1. Lineage (NCBI taxonomy): Eukaryota > Metazoa > Chordata > Aves > Passeriformes > Eurylaimidae > Serilophus > Serilophus lunatus. The sequence goes on from VXBA01000625.1 coordinate 510,102, forward strand.
CTGAGAGAGTTGGGATTGTTCAGCCCAGAGAAGAGAAGAGAAGGCCCTGGGGAGACCCTAGAACAACTTCCAGCACCTAAAGGGGCAACGAGAGAATTGGAGAGGGACTTTGGACAAGGGAATGGAGTGACAGGACAAAGGAGAAAGGCTTTGCAATGAAAGAAGGTTTTGGTTTAAGTATTAGGAATAAATTGTTTACTGTGAGGGTGATGAGGCACTGGCACAGGTTGGATCTCACCAGCACTCATGACGTATTTTCTATTTTCTGATTCTGTTGTTTCTGCTACAGCACATTGCTCAGCCCGTGCTGTCACAGAAAACAAGTGGTGGTTTTACTAGTGCCCACTTCAAAATCTACCCAAAAGCTGGATGATTATAGGAAAGGAACTAAGCAGCAGATATCTTGCTGCTGATTTCACTGCAGAATGGTGTCTGTGCTACTAAAGTACTGTGACTCAGTTTCTCCACATATGAAACTGGAATACATCTTTCAAGGATTTATTCAGCATCTAACTGATAGTTAAGAGTTGAGATTGTTTTCTGGGCTCTGTCATCAATTCTCTGTGTGGTCCAGCAAATTACCAGACTGTCTACAAGGAAATCTGCAGCAAATTCCCATCCTCACTGCTGTTTCCTATCTTCCACTTCCTTTGAGCAAGAACTTCCTTTTTTACTGTGCCTCACAGAAAGAAATGCCAGTCTCTGCTAGCCTCTCTAAGCCCTTAGATGAACCAACTCTGAGAGCTGCAGCTCTTCTCCTGAGGCTCAAGGACCCCATGGGTCAGCAATGCTCTCCGAGCAACAAAAACGTGGCCAAGCCTGCCACTTCCAGGTAAGGCAAAAGAGAACATTTTCCATGTAGTGTACAGGGGAATTAAATGCATCCCGAATTTCCAGTTGTTTTGCCAGCTGTGTTGTTCATCCCTGCACATGTTTGCAAGGCTGCCAGGGAGGCAGCAGAGCAGGCAAGGAATGCTGACCAAGCTGCTTTGGAGGAGGCTCCAGCTCACGGCAGAACAGATCAACAAGTACAAAGCCACACAAAGCTGCGGCCAAGAGAGCCTTAATATCCTTCTAACCATGAGACACTCAAGGTGTGATGTCACGAAGCTCTGTCTTAACAGCATGACGTTGTGCCAGGGAAGGCTTAGGTTAAATATTAGGAAAAGACACTTCACCTAGAGGAGAAGTTGGGCAATGGAACAAGCTCACCAGGGAAGTAACATCAAGCTCAAGAAGTGTGAACAGCTCTCTTACGGTGTGATTTTTGGAACTGTCCTGTGTAGGGCCAGAAGCTGGACTTTGATGCACTTTATCCAATAACTCAGGATATTTTATGATTCTGAAGTTTTTATTTTCTTTACCCTGTGGAAGAAAATATTGTCTCTGCAGGCTTTAGCAGGTAAATCTCTTCATTATACAACACCAGCAGAAATGATGTCTGTGTTTTCAGACTTATAGGAATGCTGTGCTCTCAGTTCCAGCTCTTGCCTTCAGGATTTGCAGTCGCCATCCCAGAAAAGTCATACAGGGAATATCAGCAGTTGAAAGGAGATCACAGTACCAAAAACCTGACCCCAGAGCACAGATGCAGGCAAGCCTAGTCAGAAGGCAGGATAGTTTCTAGCTGTCCTTCTAGTCCATCTACCTTATGAGGGAAACTCAGCACAGGATACATAATGCTAAATGGGCTCAATCATCCCAAAATAATAGTTGCCTAGTACATTCTTCATTCAGAGTCACATTTAATAGCCTAATTTAATAGCCTTAATTTAATTCAGTATGTGATATTTCAACAAATAAAAACAGTTAGATGGTACTAATACCATGATAGGAATTGTCACTCTGAACAAACCTGATGGCTGAAGCAGTACCCTTATTTCCCCTGATTCATGGGAAATTGAGGAACTGATGCTGAATGATGGATCTGGACAAGACCGTGTGTGGGACTGGATTTCCCACTGAGGTCAACTGAAGGATCCATATTGTGCAGACAAGGAAGGATAGTTGAGTTCCCTGCATTCAGAATCATTTCTGCCTGATGTGTAAGGTGGGAATAAGGCTACACAGACTGTTTGAGATTCGCAGATGGTGAATAAAAATGGCAAAATATTACTTTTAGAGAGGAATCAAGATTTCTAACCCTCCACTTGGGAAAAAGAGATTGAGAGAAGACTGCTTTATTTTGCAGTATTTTGCAGAAGTGAATATTCTTTCTTAGTCCAGCATAAGGAGTCATAGAACATCCCTAAGGAAAGCTGGCATTTAAGACACTTGACAACTGTGAGCCCTCTTATTTAATGCAGTTGCTGCAATACCTTAACTCGCAAACCCTTCCCCTTGTAGTGTTTGTTCTTACACATCAACACCTCTAGGCCATATAGATGCGGCATATGGATGCACAGACATGCCACAGACAAACTGCTATCCTTGGATCCTCTTCCTGTTTCCACAGTAACCTTACAGAAACAGCTAGCAGTCAATAGAGGAAATCAAAGGCAGGGATAAATCATAATTTTAGGTTAGTGAGGAACAGATCTTGAATACTGAATGTCTGATACACAGCATAATGCTATTTAGGGCGTTTATTATGCTAACCCAGGGCAGGAGTGTGTAGGCATATGATGTGGCACTTACAACACACATTTGCTGCTGGGTAAGCAAGAGAGCAGAAGAGAGAGCAGGTACAGACATGTTTATGCTCACAGACTATTTAATGGCTTAATCCTCCTGCCAAACTGAGTTTCACTTTACTTTGTACATGACGCTTCCACATGATCATCCAAGAAGAAACATTGAGACATTTATAAACAGATGCCCCATCATTACCAGCACACTTTGTATGCTAAGGTTTGTTTGGGGAAAATAACAATAACAAGAAAAGACCAATCAAATACTTTAACTTGGAGGTGTCAAACCCTTAATATGAATTGTGCTCATTAATGTGACAAGTGTCACATGAATTGAGTCCTTTTTTTTTGGTAGCTGTCAGTATATTGATGTGTATTTCACAAATAGTTTTTCTACCAAAACTGTTTCTCTCTAGGGAGCAGTTCAGACAACACTCAGATGAATTACCTAGTGAAAATTGAAAATTGTTTTTTTCTATTAGTCAGTCAAGGGGTAGTACTCCAAATAAGGAGCCATAGCAGTTTTAATCCATTCTCCTCCAGGCCATCGAATATTTTTGAATCCACTGAGTGCAGGGTCTGTGGGTATCTCATGTTTGAGTTAAAGCACTTAATTCCCAAATTAAGCACTAAAATTATAGCTGCAGCAACACAGTGAATCATATTTACAGGACCTACACTCTAAATATATATTTAGTATTTGCTCAGTCAGGATTTGAAACAAGATCAGGTTTCATGCTGATGGCATTAGTCTAAAGATTTCAACGTTGGCTTATGTGTGCCAGAAAAAATAGAGGGTACCATAGCACTAACACAAGTTCTATACTGTAAGAAAACTGATGCCTTGTTAGGACATTAAAAAGCCCCTTTTGGGAGATCAAAGCCTGTCTAACTTGACTCAGAGTGACATGTCAAATTAGAAACATAAGAGTAAGTATATATTCCTGCTGTTTGTTATTTTAAAATCCTATTTGTCTCTCTAATACTTTGTCTCCCTGACACCAAACTAACTAATGTTGTTTTAAGATGGATGTTGATCCCTACATCACTGCTCTGCCTGGAAGAAATGCATGTGCCTAAAGCCTGGCAGGACACAATGTCACTCAGCTGGACTCATTAGCGTGGCAAGCAGTTTGGCATTTACATCTCTGCACAGCTCCTAGGGAAAGGCAGCTCCAGTTCAGAGCGCAGCATGTGTCTGTCTGCAGCTGACAATGTAGACATGCCCTTAAAAGCCAGGCCATCCTTCAAGGAGCAAGTGAAACTGGCAGCTGCGGGCAGGCAGTGGCAGCTTTTGTCGGGCAAAGGACAAGGGCTGAGTGAGTAATTCTGGATGAAATCTCTTGATCCGTTGCAGATAGTCTTTATGGCCTTGAAAAAAAACAAAACACATGTATCAGCACCTGATTCACAGAAGCACATAGGTGTCCAGGGTTCAACTTTACATAGAATTTAATTGCCTGAGTACACAAGGACTGAGGTAATTTAATTTCTCCCTGTTGTGACAAACCAAAGTAGGAAAAATATCAGCAGGAAACCCAGAATAGAATTCCTTCATCTTTTCATGCTTAAATCTTCTGAAAAACCTTGCCCTGCAGATGTACTCAGAACACACCTCCGGCGTGCAGCAAGCACAGAGCTGAGCAGCCACAGCCATTTCCATCATTAATGAGGCTGGTGGGAGCACCACATGCTGGTTCAAGCCAGTTCTGTTCTCTGCACAGTCAGACAGAATAGAAAAGATCTTCCAAACCTCTTCTGTGAAAGGGCTTTGAATCCCTAGCTCCTTCTTCCTAGGAGATGCCAGGTTTTTAGCAAGCCCAAGAAGCTGTGGCTGTTCCACCCCTGTAAGTGTTCAAGGCCAGTTAAGACAGGGCTTGCAGCAACCTGGTCTAGGCATGGCAGGGGGTTGGAATGAGATTGGCTTTAAGGTCCCTTCCAATCCAAATTCTGTGATTTTAGGGACAAAAATGTGATGTGTGTCTCTGTGTTTTCTGCACATCTTTATAGGAACCAAGATTTCAAGTGTCAGTGAGCAAGGAAACGGATATACGAAGAGATGATTTGAATGCAAAAAAACCTCCTGAGCATCTTCTAGTCAGGTGTGACATTGGAGTTGGGATATTTTAGGAAAGCCTGTCTTGACCTCAGTGATGTCTCTGAGCTTTGAGTACCAAACCCAGCAGTGGGAGGAGGTCACAAATATTTTTTATTTTTGAATGGCTGAGGTATCTTTTTTATATTCAGCATCTGTACCGACTTCCTAGAACCCCAACTGTAGGTGCCCAACTCTTCCCATCACTTCCAAAGGAACAATGATCTCTGTTAGGAATTCTGACATGGAGCTGGGCACACAATGCCTGGATGTCCCTGTGTGCTTTGCCAGGTTTCTTCTCTTGGTTCTCACAGGGGATTTGGGGATTATTTCTGTATTTTATATCTGGGGTCTGCTGTAGCAGTATGTTAACAACTAGAAGTTCTTTGCAGTGACAGCAAAGCAGACAGAGAAACATGAAAATTGAGGTGAAAATTGAGGAGACTCCTTCAGAATAGGCAGAAAGGCTTTGTGGAGTGAGTCAATACCAAATTCCTTAGACTGAAAAAGAAGTTGCAGACATATTTAGTCAACACAGGGAAAGCAAGAATTTGCAGTTTTAGCAGTATTTCACAGGTTTCTCTGATCTTTCCAGGAAATACTGTGAAAGGACCACTTCACAATGAACAGGCTCTCTACAACAGAATATATAGTGGTGGGTGATGTTGCCAAATGAACGATAGTGGTTCTGCTTTTTTCCAACACAGGTTAGTGTGAATGCAATTGAAAGACTGACCACTTTGCAATAAAAGGGTTGAATGGGCTATTATTTTTTTCAGTCAATCCAAGGTTGCTCTTCATGAAGGAATAAACATTCCCTCTTTGACCTTAATAAAAGCAAGGAGGCCATTTTGTAAAAAAAAAAAAAANCACTCCAGGGTTTTTATGATCAAAAAAGAATGGTAAAAGAGGTGCCCAAAGTGGGCAATTAACAAACATTAAAGCAATAAAATATTGACCTTATTTTTTCCCTGTATCTTTTCCCTCCCAGTTCCAAGATTTGAAGAAATAATAATAACTAACAATCAATGGGTTCCTAATGAAAGCAGCTCACACTACACCCACAATAATTATCTTTTGAAAAATCAATAGGGAAGGAAATGTGAAAACAGTTTTATGTAAGATGTGACTTACTCTATTTCTACATACATACAATATCTTCCTCTACTTGCAACTTCTCCCACCTTAGAGGCAGGAAAGATATCTCCATCTTGGAAGATAATCAAATAATAAAGATGTATGAGATGTGCCTGCCTGTGACATGTGATATAAAATATAATGAAGGAAACAATAGAAGCATGTATAAAGTGCCTCCTCACCCTTAGCAATATCATTTGCTGCCATGAACAATATTCTTAATCAGGAAAAATACTTCATAATAATCATGCTGCATACAATGATTTTCCAAACAGACTCAGGATGGCATGGCTGAGGAGGTATAAAAATACAGAAGCAATTTTGCTGTGGAATACCTAGGAAATTACATCCTGCTGTGGATGTTTTTGTTGAGACAGGGTCATCACTGTTGATCCAGTTCTCACTGGAAAATAACATAATAAATGTGGAATGAACACATAATTTCAGCCTAGTTCCATAGATATAGATTATATCCTATGACTCCTCGGTGAAACTCTGTAAATTTTGGGAATTTATGAGTCTATTTCAATAAATATCACAAATCAGTCCATGAACCGAATATTTCCATGAATTTAAAGAAGAATAAATGTTGTTTATAGTACCTTTGTAATATCCATCCTGGTGACCTTTATCCATCCACCACCTCAGCAAAAGAGTCTGTATTTTAATTTGAGGTTGCAAGCACGAAAAGATTGGCTGCAATGAACACCTATAATGAGATATAAAGATTTTGAACAGAATGAGATTGGGAAATGCAGCGCCTGCTTTTTTATCTGCAAACTACCACTGTTGATGTGAGAGCTACAGGTATAACCAAAGAAATCTTCAACATGCTACATAAATAATGCTGGTTACAATGCCATCTAAAACTGGCTCAGACTGTCCCTTTATAACACTGCCGGGCAACAACTAACAGAGGCAGAAGTGTCACTGGGAAAGAATTAAATCTGAGATTTCCATCTGGCTAGAATATAGGATGATGGTGGGTAATTAGACCTCATCTACAACCCAGACAAGGAAGAGAAACATCCATCCCAAAAAGCTGAACACCTTCCTACTCTTACCGCTCCATGGCCTGCTTTAGCATCAGGTTGTCTCAGGCTTTAAATGAAATGTCAGATTTAATTTGGCTCTGGATGCACAAGATATATGATTGCCCTTGGAGAAAGTTGATAACTCAGCGCACTCTGTGTCAAATGTGTATCTACCTGATAGCTCACTCCATAAAAAGCACTAGCCTGCTTTCCCTCAGCTGTGCAAAATAGTCAGGCCTGCCTGCAATTTACACAAATAGGTCTATTTTGAAAGAAAACCTTCATATGAGAAAGGAGAAATGGCTTATTGAAAGTTAACTCCAAGTTAAATTTCCAAATGGCACCACCGCACATTAAATTAGCATTCAGTGACTGGAAGGGAGTTACTGTGCCTGCCGTGGATGGCTCAGCATCAGATGAGGGATTATGTTAAATGGCACATTTAGATCTGTTCAAGACTCAGGCTGGAAACTCTCATTTGGAAGCATGCTGTACTTTCAGAGAGGTTTTAAATGTTTGAAGTCCAAGAAGGGCAGAAAATACCGAGAGGATATTTGTGATTATTGATGGCTTCAACATTTTTTACAACATCTACTGCATCTAAATTTGTGCTGAGAGAATGGAAAGAATATCTAAAACTATTTGCAAACCTTCTGATTCAGACTATCTTTTAAACTTAGTTATTTTCCATGTACACAAGCAAAGTAATGGGCCTGATTTAAAAAACTATTTAAAATAAAATAATCAGAATATAATTCTACTATGAATTTGTACTTCATGTGTTCATAGGACACTGGAAAGATATATAGCCAGTGAATCTTTTCCACACTTTTACCTGTTGTTTTGCAGTCATTGCTCAAAAAATATTACCTCAGTGTGGTTATTTGAGGGGTTTTTATGCCTTTGATCTCTTATGAAGGCTATATTCAGAACTGGAATGCATTATGCCTGTTCCACTACTAGCATGCAAAATGCACTAGCAAAAAAGCTCAAAACTTTGCACCTTGCCATTTAGACTTTGCCATTTTTGAAAGCCATGGTAGTTAAATGTAGTCAGTGACAGATACTGTGTAGAAAGACATAAATAGATAGGCAATATCCTTGTCACTCACAGAACATGAGAGATGCCTCATATACCCAATAAAAGCTTGTAATTTGAGCTTTACAGACATAAGGTTACATATGTGATATTTTGTCATTTTTTTCCAAGAGCGGTGGGTATCAAGTTTTACTCCTATGACTAAAAAAATCTCTACTTTCTTAGTTAATTTAATGGAACTCATGCTCGAGCCTGACAAGATATTCAATTAAAACAGCAGTTTATCTTCATTTTCTATTCATTCTTGAACAGAATATTATGCCCCTCTCTGGCATTTCTCCTTTACTTCATCCTCTTTACTCCAGCCTGATACTTATTTCTCTTTTTTCCCCATGCTCTCAGGGATCTTTCATGTTCTTGGCTCTCTGTTCTCCTGTTCTTCAAGGCACTCATGAGCAGCTTTGCTTTTCATTCTTGAAGGCAACAACATTTATCTTACAAAATTTCCATTTTTCTGGTCCACCTGAACTGTGTCATTCATTTCGTTCTAAAGCTGTTGTATTCCTCAAAGTAAAAGCCCCCAGGAATTGAAGAGCTTCTAACAGTATCTTATAATCCACATTTGACACTGAATTTAAGGATGAAATGTGCAATTTAACTAGTTTCTTAGGTATTAAAAGACTTCAGGAGAATTCAATTCACTTCAAGTAGAGGGAAGGACCAGAAATAAGAAAGAAACATCCATAAAAGTCATGCATTATGTCAAACTTAATAGAAAAATGAGAAGTTAAAATCATACTGAATGCATGGATGTGGGAAAGAAACAAATCTAGATCACCAAGTTTACCTATGATCTCTCAACTTTGCCTCAGCAAATCTTACACTCCAACAGTTTTTCTGATGTGTGTTCCTAGGGCATTTATGCTGCCATCTCCACTGAGAGTTACAGAATCACACAGTTACGGACTGGTTGGGGTTGGAAGGGATCTCTAAAGACAAACTCATCCAACCCCTTCTGCTGAAGCATGTTAGCTAAAGCAGGATCACATCTGGAGGATCATGTCCAGGTAGATAAATACCTGCAGGGAAGGAGACTCCATAACCTCTTTGAGCAATCTGTCCCAGTACCCTATCACCCTCAATGCAATTTTTTTTCTCATATCCGGACAAAATATCCTATGTTCCTGGTTTTACCCATAGCCACTTGTCCTCTCACTGGACACCACTGGAAAAAACCTGTCTCCATTCTCTCAACATCATCCCCCTTCTGATACTTAAAGACTTTGATAAGGAACACTTCTTAGTCATCTCCAGGTTAAATACATGAACTCCCTCAGCCTGACCTCACAAGAGAGATGTTATAGTCCATCATCTTCATAGAATTACCAGTCTTTTGACTGAGAAAGGTCTACCTCTTTTCTATGAATATTGCCATATACTTAAAATCCATGGTAAGTCTATGAACAGTTTCCCCAAACATTTGATCTTGAAGTTGCCATTTCAACTGGCCTGTATTTTTAATGATGAGGTCCTATTCCACAGGCTTATTTCTGCCAAACCCTGTGCTCTCTGTCCCTTGTTCTTCTGTAGTCCTTCCTACACATTTTTCCCTATGAAATAATTTCATTACTGCAAAATGATACTATCAACAAACACAGAGGCAAAAAATAATAGGTTGGCACTGCAGTTTAGCAAGCTTAATCTGAGTCCTCCTCAAAGTCTTTAACAAAACAGGATGGAAGAAAAGCAGATGGCTTTACAACATGACCAGAAGGTGAACAAAGCTACGCCTTTTCCAATGAGCTATAAGAATATTGTTTCTTTTCTTGCTAGACCAATATTGATTATATGTTCCAATTTCATTCAGATGTTGAATTTGTTTTATTGGGCAAACAGCTGTGGTATCTGCTCCCCATCCCTTAGCAAATATTATTTCAAACTTCTTTTGAATTCACATTCTGCCAGTGTGACTCTGCTGCACTCACAAAAGCACTTCCATCATGAGATTCTGGTCTGGAATCATGTAGCTGGCCTAAACACAAAATGACACACTGGTTTTACTGAAATGTGCCTTCCCTGCATCTTTCTTGTCATGTTCAAGAGCAGCACAGTGGTTCTGCTCCATGTGCTGCACAGCACTGGTGGCCTGTCATGCCAGAAAGGCAGATTGCTGCCATTGGATGAGAAAACATACTGTCTGAACATTATTTTCATAAAAGCTAGAAATTAGGGTATATATATTGTACCTCAAACCAAAGCACTGTAAGCACTAAAATTAAAGTTTAATAAGTGTCTATCACCTCAGTGGAGAACACTGGAGTTGATCATTCTTCTTCAATCACAGCCTTAATCTGCTTTAATTTTTTTTATTATGAATTTTTCAGAAATAAATAGTGTATGAATAGCAGACCTTTTGAGTACCACTTCATTTGACTTCCTTTAGTTAATAATCTACAATCTGTTCCCTGTGGTGTTTTTGTTTGAAAAAGAACTGAGAGTAGGTATAGTACAAGTCACAGAATCAGAAAAGGTACAGTTGTAGATAAACTAATATCACAGAAGTGAAGAGCCAAAACTGCAGTCATTTCCATTTACAAAAAGAATAACATGGGAAGAAAGACTGCTACCATTTGGAGCGTGATTCCTTGAACACTGGGACTGGAAGATCAATCATGGTCATGACGCAGCTGGGAAGTGATACTATGTAGAAATAACACCACCTCACTTTGTTTTCAGGATTTCAGTCTGTTTTCTTAGAATTATAATGAGGAATAATAATATATATAATATATATAATATATATAATAATAATATTATTATATATATAATATTATTATATATATATAATAATATAATTATAATTATAATGAGGAAGATCAAAATCATAGTCTTTAATGTTTTGAAATGTTTAGGTTTCAATATTTCTTGAAAAATTGTAATATAGAGGAAGAAACATAGCTTTGAACAGTTCCTTCAAAAACATGCTCCAAACCATTCGCTCAAAAATGTCTAAAGAGGATGCCAAATTATTGTCAGTTTCATCCCTTTACTCGACTCCTTACTTGAAATTTCTCTGAAACAATGTTCACATAATGTAAAGACACATTACAATGGGACTGCACTTTTTCTCCATTACTTCTGGGAACCATATTTCAAGAAGTTTAATATCCCAGCCAAATAAACAATTGTTTGAGGCTGGTTGAGCAAAGTTATTCCAGATCCTGTGCCAAGCTAATTCTGTGAAATACCAAGATTGTTTTAGAAACATTCAATGGTAAAGCATATATTTTACCATCCACTCATGAGATTTCTACATTCACCTCCTAATTTTACCCTGCTGGTTGTTCAGTTTTTCTGTGTGGCATTTGATTAAGCAAGCTTTAAACAAAGGGTATTCTCTAGCAAAAAAAAACAAAAACAAAAACAAAAAACAAAAACAAAAACAAAAACAAAAACAAAAACAAAAACAAAAAAAAAAAAACCAAACAACCTCTTTTTCTTGTCTTCTTGTCCTGGTTTCCACTGTTAACATTTTACCATCTATAAGACTCAAAATTCAAATGACCATTAAAAAAATTTTTGAAGGTCTGTAGCAAAACTGGAAGTGCTGTTAGACTGTATAACATCAACTGAGAAAGTGTGTATTTGAGAGTCTTCTAGTCACTAGAATACTGACAAAAAGCTAACATACGTGCAAAATGAAACAAGTTACTGTAGAAATAATCAGCAGGTATAAGCATTTATAAATTACTCGCAGATTTGTACTGAAACTGTAAATCTTTGCCTCTTGATATAAACAAGGACAGACACAGTGATCTCTGCTTTTTCCCATCACTTCCCAGAATCCTTTTGTCTGTGTAAAAGCACACAGAGATGAACAGAGCTTTCATATTCAGAGCCACCTACAGAATATGAGATTCATAAAATTTGACAGATATAAAAATGGAGGAAATATCCATTACATTCTGATACATTACTGAAGACACGCAAACAGGGAGCAGACCAACTAGGTTAAGTATTGGTATAAATTAAACAGAAAGCACATTTGCTCTAGCACTGGCCTTTCAAATTGAGAGTGATGGCATGATTAAATAATTGAACCATCTCACCTTGCACAGTCAGACAGAATTCCAATAAGAATAGTTATTCCAAATTTGATACAAAGGCAAATGAAGCTCTTTGCCAGCTAATACAGCAGTTTGCAACTTGACTTTTTGCTGCCTTGTGGATGAAAGTGGGATCAGGATCAATGGGTTGTTTTTCTTCAATTTTGCAAATGTGTCAATTACTCCATTAGGCCTGATCCCTTCATCAGTAATTTTCTTTGTGAAGAAAAGGATTAATGACTGCTCATGTCACATAGTGCTGCAAAAAGGTGCCTTTAAACAGCTTTCCTAAGAATGAATTTCCATGTTCATGCAAAATATGATTTAAAAACCAAGAATCAGATCTGTTATCTTGAAGGCTTTCTTTTCTCAAGATCCTGCCATGAGCTCTGGGTATTTTACATGCTACTTAAGAGAAACCAGCCATGCCATCCAAAGCTCTCCTGTCACTTAGGTGGGCATGGCCCCAAAACAGCACAAGCCTCATGATGGTCACATGAGAGTACATACATAGTCACATGAGTCAAGCATAGGTCTTCATGAAAGTGCACAACTGAAATCTCATTTCATATAACTTGTTCTTAAAAACATCCATTGAAAGAAATTGTGTCAAGAATCGGCAGTTGTAGCTTGCACATCCCTTGAGTACTGAAATGTTTGTTCTGAAATGTTGGTCTTCTCTTTTTTTAATAAAATTTAAACCAACACATTTTTCCTCTATAACATTTTTGTATTAAAAAGCACACTAAGAAGCGATATTGTCTGTGTACCTGTGATTACAGGTATGTACCACTGATAGCGAAGATAAAAGAGAGAAAAGGAAGGTGCGGTATACCTGTGATTACAAGAACAAAACACCTTCCATTCCTTCTCTCTTATCATCAGCATTGCTCCTTGAATTTCACTGGCTTGACTGAGCTCAGTTCCTGCAATTTTATGAACTTAGTGGGCCCCATTTGTAGCCTTTCTCCTTAATTTCTGTTTAACCTGTTGTAGTACTTTAGGCTCAGAGAGGGTTCATTTCCCCATAGCACAGTGCTCTGACATGTATTGGTAGCCAGAGAGGTGTCGGTAACTCACCAGTGTTTTGGCTACTGCTGAGCAGTGCTGGCAAAGCATTAGCACTGCCTTTTCAACACCTCCCCTGCATCACCTTCCTGGGGATGGGCAAGACCTTGGGAGGGGACACAGCCAGGAACCCTGATAGACAGGATATTCCATACCACACAATATGTGTTCAGCAATAAAAGCTAGGAGAAAGGAGGAGGAAAGGGCCATTCATTATTACAACATTTGTCTTCTGGAGCAGATATTAGATGTATGGAAACCCTAATACCCAAGAAGTTCAGGCTGGATGGGGCTCTGAACAACATGTTCTAGTTGAAGATGCCCCTGGTCAATGCAGGGGGTTTGGACTAAGTGATCTTTGGAGGTCCCTTTCAACCCAAACTATGATGTGATTCTAAGTGTCTGGACATCACTTTGCTGATGGGAAATAGAGAATAAATCTTCTGCTTTCCCATGATTCTGTGTGAGGATTTTTGCTTTATTAAACTACCTTTATCTTGAACCATGAGGGGGTTTTCATCTTATTTTCTTCCCCTCTGTTCAGCTGAGGAGGGCAGTGTTATAACAGCTTGATGGATACCTGGCAGGGTCAAGCCTTCATAGGTGTTTTTTCTTCATGGTAAATACAGATATATTCAGTCATTCTTTCAAACCTTATGGGAAAACTAAAGAATCGTTATCCTTCTCTATCTATCTGCTTACATTTCTCCTCTTTAAATTCCTGAAAAATACAATCTATGAACATTGGAGTCCTCTGTATCAGGGAGCTCTTCTGATTTTATTGTTGTGGCTCTTCATCTGAGCTAAATCTTTCATTTCTGTTGCTTTAAAGACCACTGCCTGAAGATATTAGTAACTCTCTCCTCAACCTCCTTTTTCAGTTCTTCAGCTTGGTATTCATTTAGAGGTTTTTTTATTGCTTGGGTTTTTTTCTTCTTTGGAATTTTCTTGTTGTTTTTCTTCTAAACAGTCCGAGCAAAGCTGTTTCTCATCCTTTCTTCTCTTCTGGTGGCACAGCAGAAGTCTGAACTTGATATTTCTCAATAGCCAACCCAAATTCTTACCATCATCTTAGTATCCAAGCTCAGAGGGCCAGAAAGAAATAAAATAGAATTGGCCAATGTCACCTGGTAGATATTTTTTTTTTATTTATTTCAGTAAGTAGGGTGCATGGAAGGTGTATTTTAGACTGTGGAAAAGGAGATTTACTGGGGACCTTGTCAATCTCTACAACTTCCTCAAATGAGGTTGTAGAGAAGTGTGGGTCGGTTTCTTCCGGATAACAGGAGGAAACAGCTTCAAGTTGTGCCAGGGGAGGTTTAGATTCGATATTAAGAAAATTTATTCACTGAAAGGCTGGTCAGGCATTGGAATAGGCAGCCCAGGGAAGTAGTGGAATCACTATCTCTGAAAGTGTTCAAAAGGTGTGTGTTTGTGGCACTTGGGGATGTTGTTTAGTGGTGAATATGGCACTCCTGGGTTAATGGTTGGATTCAATGACCTTAGAAGGATTTTCTAGCCTTAAAGATTCTATCATTCCATGAGGACAGCCATAACTTCTACTTTCTTCGAGCAATTTATAAATATTGTCAATATAGTTCAGTACCATGAAGAAGTAAATCACTAGGATTTTTTTTCCTTTCTTTCTTGCATCCCAGTGTTGTAAGAGCTCAACCTGTGCAATGGTTGCCCCCTGGGAAGAGGTGAAGATCTCAGGCTCACACCTTTCCAATTAGACTGGAGACTACACAATTGGAAGGAATCCTGCACAAATAGAGAGATGGGGCCAAGTAACCTTACTGTTCTCTATTCTCCCTAGCATTTAGGACTCTGGGATGTACTTCGTGTTCCTCCTCTCTTTGCAATGTCTGTGACACTTCCCTGGGGACACGGCTGTTACCGTGCCAGCCATGCAGCGCTGAAAAGCAGAAATGTCTCTTGCTTGGGGACTGCCTTGGCAACAAATCGACACAAACAAAGATTGAGCTTATTGGAGCAGTGGACTAACATGACTTTAAAGAAAAGGTGTTCAAACTCCACAGAGGTGGTCATTCGACACTGAAATCACCCAGGCAACCACTGTTGCATCGTGGCCTTCTCTTCACAAATGCCAATTATTTTCATGGTTTGACTCAAAGCAGAGAATAAGCTTTTGACATTTTGATCAGAATTATTGTTAAGCAGAGAATTCTTTTTGCTTTTATGTAATCTCTTATAAGCACAAACTGGTAATAGTGAATAGCCAAGGAAAGGAAACCTGCACAGTAAGAGTTGCTCTATACCTTACTGTTCACCTTACAGTTCTGCTCTGAGTTAAGATGAAAGGAATGAGAAGGGGCCTGAGATCAAGAATCAAATCCTTATGCTCCATCTACTAGTCAGCTGGTGTGGGAATAAATCCTCAGCTGTGGGCATTTAGGGAACTAGCAGGTTTTGACAACTTATATCTTAGTTTCTAAAGCTCCATTTATTTTGCACCAGAGAGCAGTTCGACCCAGCAGGCAAATTTAAGGTTTTCCCTCCTCTTGCACCAGGTGGTCATCTGAAACCTAACCAATAGCCTCAAGTAACAGTAGACATTGAGGACAGCTGGCAAATTAGACCTTAGGGCTGCTTTTGGAACTGTGTGGGTGTAACCTTATTCCATAAAAAATTATTAAGACGACAAAAGCAGTTCCCTATAGAGGAGAATTACTGTCAGGAGTTCTCTAGAAATGATTCTTAGAGGCTGAACTCCAAGTGGATAATTAAATACTGCTTGTTTTATGAAACAATAAAAAATTCACTTCATTTTTTTTTCAAAATCCTTTGTATTTAACACTAAGTTTCTAAAGAATTCACAAACTACCTACTGATATCAAAGACTGCATGAGATTCATTTGAAGATTAAGACACCTAAATGCAAATGTTCACAGGTCAATGGGGATCTACTTAGTATTGTCAGTGGAGATTGAGCCATTCACCACACTAGTCATGGTGTCAGGCTTTAGTTACCTACATGCAGGTCTCTGGTGACATGAAACCTTTGTGGAGGATGGTATCTGCCATATGGGACCATTTTTCAGCAGCAGTTGAAAGTCATTTCAGCATATGTGTGAACAATGTAGCTCTAAACCACCACTGATCACAACAGGAGGTACAGGTAGACACCTAAATGTTTACTGACTTCTTTAACCTGGAAATATCTCAGTTGGCTCAACTCTTGTATCAGTCCAGGCTGGGGCATGAAGAGATGAAGAGCAGCTGTGCTGAGAAGGACTTTGGGCTGCTGATGGAGGAGAGGCTGGACATGACCATGTGCCATGTGCACTCACAGCCCAGAAAGACAAGTATGTCCTGGGCTGCACCCAGACCAGTGTGGGCAGCAAACTAAGGAAGGGGATTCTGCCCCTCTGCTCTGCTTTGTTGAGACCTGCAGAGCTGCCTCCACCTCTGGGGTCCCCAGCAGATCAAGGACTTGGACGTGCTGGAGAAGTCCAGGGGAGGCCATCAAGTTGATTAGAAGGATGGAGTATCTCTCCTATGAGGAAAGGCTGGGAATATTTGGATTGCTCAGCCTGGAAAAGAGAAGACTTCAGGGTGACCTAATTGCAGCTTTCCAGTGTCTGTTGGAGGCCTACAGGAAGGATGGAGAGGGACTATTCATGAAGGTATGTAGTGACAGGACAAAGGAGAATAGCTTCAAACTGAAAGAGGGTAGGGATAGATTAAATATTAGAAAAAAGACTTACTATGAGTGTGGAGAGGCACTGGAATAGGCTGCCCAGAGAACCTGTGGCTGTCCCATCCCTGGAAGCATTTAAGTCCAGGGTGGGTGGAGCTCTGAGAAGCCTGGTCTGGTGGAAGGTGTGCCTGTTCATGGGGGGTTGGAATGATCTTTAAGACCCCTTCCAACACAAAGCATTCTATGATTCTGTGAGGCATGAAAATATTTAGTTTCATATTTAATTGCCCCTGGTTCCTCAGAGAGAAGGGTGATTTCTGAAATATAAAATCCACAGTGACTTAGGGTTTTCTTGGCTATATCTGTGCTTTTTTAGAAGAACACAGCCCAATTACAGTGAGATTGGATCAAATATCTCAGGGTTAAGTCACTCAAGCTCATTGCAGCTAAATTGTGTTCAGAGGCAGAGCGAGAGCAGGAGTAGATCTTCACCTTTTTCTGACATCTTTCTACCTGTTTCCCGTACTAAGCAAAACACGAGCAATGTTGAGCTCATGACTGAGCATTTGAAAGCAGGACCAAGCCCAAGAAAACACAAGAATCTAGATGTCACCACCTTTTTTCAGTTCTTTATCCGTAAAGAAAAAATTTTGAAGTTTTGACTTTTTAATTTCAATGCCAATCCTTTTGAGGCTGCCTCAGTTTTGCACTTTGTGTTTGTGCAACATCAAGAGCCTCAAGCACTCTTGTAAACCTACTTCCCCATCCCATAGATGAATCACACAAATTCTTCTGGGTCCATAGTGAGCTACACTTTATGTTTTGACAAGCAGTACTATTAAATCCCATATTTTTCCCCTGGTTCATGGTTGAACTGATTCCTCTATAGTGACTTTAACAGCCAGACCCAGCAGATGTGTCCAAGCAGCAGGAACTTCCTTCTTATTTCCACATCAGCGACTCTCCCTTTAAACAGATCTTTTTGCCCATTGTCTCCTCTGGGGCACTTTTGCCAGCTGACCACATGAAGGTCATGACAACATTTAATTTCAAAGGGCAGGTGTCTTTGTGTTCCAGCTTATTCAAAGGTCTGTGATCCTACCACATGGAACAGAATGGACTACATCCATATTTAAAATTGGTTTGTATTTTTATGTGTGTCTATAGAAAGATCAACTTTCCTCTGCATTGCTGTAATGCAACAAATAAATAACAGAATCCAGAAATGGGAGGAGAAGAAAAATACTTATTCAAATTATGTACTTGTGTAGAAAAATAGTTCTAAATAAAATTTCTTAAAATCGGGAAAGAACAGTAAGATGGCATGATATTTTCACATTTATCAGGCATCTGTGCTTAGTAATATTTCAGCAATTGGATTCCATTCAGGGGATTATCAAGTCCTAAGCTATACCTCCAAGTCACTGTTGGGGCATCAGACAGTTAAAGAGGATACACTTGGTTAATCATGCCTTCCAGCTGTATCTAAAATCACAGGTGTTATCTACTTCATTGTATTAGCACATCAATGAACTGGTAGTTGTTTTTTGAAGAGTTCTGTAGACATCAGAAAGAGCTATCAGTACTTAATAGGATAATGGAAGCTGACTGTCTTTCCTGGCTAAACGAAGGATGGGCAGTGTAGCATTTTAGCTCTTAGTAGCTTATGCACACAACACAATGAAATAACTGGGCACATCAATTTGCCTGCACACTTCTTAACATATAGTAATGATATCCCCTATTGAAAAAAATAAGTCAAGGCTGTGCTTTCATTTTGTTTTTCATCTGGATAAACTTTAAAGGTTTAATATTATCATAGAATGGTTGGAAGTAGACCAGGTTGCTCCAAGCCCCGTCTAACTTGGCTTTGAGTGCTTCCAGAGATGGGAAAGCCACAGCTTCTCTGGGAAAACTGTGCCAGGGCCTTACCACTCTCATAGCCAAGAATTTCTTCCTTATCTCTAACCTAAATTGCTCCCTTTTGTTTAAACATATTTCTCCTTGTTTTATTGCTACAGCCCTGCTAAAAAAGTTTGTCCCTATCTTTGTTTTAAGCCCCTTTTAGGCACTGGAAGGGGCTCCAAGGTCTCCCCGGACCCTTATCTTCTCAGACTGAACAACCTTAACTTTCTCAGCTTGTCTCCATAGCAGAGGTGCTCCAGCCCTCAGACCATTTTGTGGCCTTCTCTGGACTTTCTCTGACACATCCACATCCTGTTGGAGATCCCAGAGGTGGACACAGCAGCTCAGGTGGGGTGTCATGAAAGTGGAGTAGAGAGAGAGAATCATCTCCCTTGGCCTGCTGCTCTCTCTGCTTTCAATGCAATCCAGGACACAGATGGCTTTCTGGGATGCCAGTGCACTTGGCTGCACTTCTTGTCAACCAACATTGAGAATTCCTTCTCTCCTTAGGGCTGCTCTCAGTCCATTCTCCACCCAACCTGTTCTTGTGCTTGACCTATGTCCTTACTGAACTTCACGAAGTTCACACGGTCCCACCTCTTAAGCCTGTCCAGGTCCCCCTGGATGGCACCTTTTCTCTTCAGAGAGTGACTGCATCACACAGCTTCTTGTTATCAGCAAACGTCTTGAGGATGACCTCAATGCCAGTGTCCATCTCACCAACAAAAATTTTAAACAGCATTGGTCCTAATACTGACCCCTGAGGACACTACTTGTCACTGGTCTTTACTTGGGCCATAACTTGGACACTCGGACAACAACAGACTTTGAACACAAAGTATGGGCATTCGACCAATTTTGTGTCCATTGAGTCCACCATTACATCCAAGACTCTCCAGCTGAGAGGCCAGCATACTGTGTGGGACAATAGCAAATCCTTTGCACAAGTCCATGTAGATAATGTGAGTTGATCCTCCCTCGTCCACCAACACTGTTACCCCATCATAGAAGGCCACCAAATTTGTTAGGCATGATTTGCCCTTATTGAAGCCAACTTGGTTGTCACCAATCCCCTCCTCATTTTCCATGTGTGTCTTGACAGAGTTTGCAGGAGAATCTGGTCCATAATCTTGCCTGGCACCAAGGTGAGACTCACTGGTCTGTAGTTTCCCTGGTCTTTTTTATTTTCCTTTTTAAAAATGAGGATTATGCTTCCCTTTTTCCAGTCAGTAGGAATTTTACTCTTGTGCTATGACTTCTCAAACATGATGGATAATGGCTTAGCCACTTCCTTCACCAATTCTGTTAGGATCTTCAATTGCATTCCATCAGGTCCTATGTATTTGGCATCTTCAGTTTCCTCAGACGGTCTCAGACCTAATTTTCTCTGACAGCAGGCAGTTCTTGATTCTCTCAGTCCCTGCCTTTTCCTTCTGTGACTGGGGTAGTGTGGCTGGAGCACTTCACAGGTAATGAGGCCTCCTGTTTCCTTCTGGAGAGGGAGCACATTTTCCCTTGTTTCCCTTTTATCACTGACGTACCAAAAGAATCTTTTCATGTTGACCTTGATGCCCTTGGTCAGATTTAATTTCAGGATTTTATCTTTTCCAACCTGATCCCTGATTGCTCAGACAGTTTCTCTGTATTCCTCCCAGGCTACCTGTCACTTCTTCCACTCTCTGTAGGCTTCCTTTTTTGTGTTTGAGTTAGTCCACGAGCTCCTTGTTCATCCATGCAGGCCTCCTGGTATTTCTACCTGACTTCCTCTTTGATATTCCCAACTAAAACATCAGGGTAAAAAAAAAAATCAAAACCAAAGGAACAAAAAAAAGAGTATAAGATCATAACAAAAAGAACAACATGACCAGTTACAGGAGTGGAAAAAGCTTGAGGCATAAAAAACAAGCTTAGTCCTTTGTATTTGTGGTACAATGGGACTTTTTGACGGGTTATCATTACGATAGCAAGTATAGAGGAAATTGGTTGTATTGTAAACCTCTGAACCTTCAGAAAACAACCCTTATAGGCACCTTTAATCTACTAAGGCACACAAAGCCTTCTTAACTCACCCATGCATTGGTTTCTGCTAAATCTGCAGCTGCAGCTGTTTCCTCTGAGGTCCCAGGTAAGGGTCAGGCTTTTGCTTTTGCCTTTTGACTCACTGATTTTTGTACTTGATTTTCAGAGAAAAATAGAATTCTCTACTCGTTGCATTATCCATGAATTTGGGGCATTTAAAAATAAACCCACACCGATATCCAAGATCAAACTGTGGATGCTGGCAACAAGCTAGATATAGATCACAGTTCTGAACTTCAGTCTGGTTTTACTTATGCAAGTACACTTATAGATGTCAATACAGTAGATCACCTTTAAAAGGCTTACCAAACCACCAGTGAAAAGCCATTCATTTGGATAGTAGGAATAGAAATATTTATTCTGCTTTGTGATATTAGAATCCTCTTTTAAAAAAAAAAATACAAAAAACCTTCAAATTAAATAGTAGAATTTAATATAGAAAGTAATTGAAGCCAAACAAATTCTTGGAATTCCCCAGAATATTGGTGAAATGTAAATAGGGACAAACCGAATGTTTGTTTTTAAACAGGCATAATTTCACTGAGTACAGTGAAAAGTTAATTTGCACCAAATGGGGATCTAAACTATGACAACAAATAGTCATGTTCCTTCACACTAAGGCTGTTGCCTTGCAGACCCACCTGTCAAGCACCTGTCATAATTGACAGTCTGTTTCTGGACGTTTAACTCTCAAACCCACAGTCATCTTATTTACCCTTTATACTGTTGTAAGGAGTACAAACCTCAGCTGAGACTTTCTGGCATCAAAACAATAACGTGGAACTGTCCTGAACTTTCCTGCTTGGGGGAGAGGGAACATGGTGTTGATTTTAGTTGGTTGGTTTGGGGAGGGTTTGTTGGTTGGTTTGTTTGTTTATTTGCTTGTTTAAGGCTTTTGTACATTTTCTTTTTTGTTTTGTTTTAGGGCTTTTGTGTGTTTGTTTGTTTGGGGGGGGGGTTGGTTGGGGTTTTTTTGCAATGACGTTAATTGAGTTTAATGTGTAGTCTTTGCTGTGATTGGACTGACTAGAAGGAAGGAAACTAATCAGATTAAAGGTAACACAAATCAAAAAGATTAAATTCTGCCTGGATGGAATCAAAGTGAAACTCTCCATTAGATTCAGAAGGAATAGAATCTCAACCTGAAGCATTATAAGAAAGTGAGAGAAAAAAGATGGAAAACATCACATGACATGACAGAGGGGAGAACCTCACAGGTAACTTCTGCTCTGCTTCATGTACAGAAATCTGCTCACTTAGGATACTTGATTTATTTGTGAGCTGTGTTCAGCTGCAGTTACAGGCTGGGAATGCTTCAGAAAATGACAACGTTGTTACTGCACAAAAACTGAGTGCAGCATGTGGAAGACATGGCTTTAAACATAAAAAGGGCCAATGAAGTATGGTACAAACTTTTGGAGGGATCAAAGTGCTCATCAAGTCAAGAACATGCATTTTGTGCAAAACTCTTAAAGACCTGTTTGCTACTTAACCTCAACCTTCTGTCCACACTGCCCTACAATTTCTTCAACTTTTGAAGGTCTCCATGTAATCTTCTTCCTCCAAGAAAGTTTTCCAGTGAAATTACCTCCCTCTTTAGCTTAATTCCACCTCTCTCTTGTCAAAACTCCTGGTCGTGCTAGTGGTAATCATATCCTCCTGCCAACTGGGCAACAACCTGCATCCTCCCAGTGACTGTAGCAAAAAATTTCTTTCAATACCCATGTCCCTTGAAAGATTATATGGCACTCATCCTGTTAAACTTGTAAGACATCAGCCACCAATATTTGAGATATCATTAGCTCCTGTTCTACACAGAAAGTCAGAGAGTGCTTGATGGTTAGTCAACTCTCTATTTAAACATGTTGAAGACATTTAAACAGTTAATTTAAAGTAATTAAGTAGCATAGTCAGAGAGTGAGCTGTGAGGCTTAACATTACTCTGGTGTCTCTGAAATATGTTTTGCTCTGTTAGTGAATCATATAATATTGACTTTTTGAGTTTCGAAAATCATTACTATCATTAATATCAGTTTTCATACTGACTGTTAACAGGGCAATGTAACCTTAGCAATTGCCAAATCTATTGTAACCTTCTGCACTCAGAAAAATAACAATTACCAAAACTATCCTATATTCCTGAAAAAATCTGTTCTACTCATGAGACTTTTTAAGACCAATCTTTGTATTCCTCACAACACATTTTTCAATCAGTAGCTGAGATATCCAATATTGTAATAACATGAATGAATATTTTTGCCATTACTTTAAAAGAAACACTGTCTTTAGCATATACCTTGTATGAGGCAAGGGCTTTGACATAAGTTTGTGGAACCAAAGGAAGTCGTTGAGCTTTTGTAGGTTCCTTTCTTAATCATCATATCATATCATATCATAGAATGGTTTGGGCTGGAAGGGACCTTAAAGATCTTCTCATTCCAAACCCCTTGCCATGGGCAGGTTGTTCAGGGCAGCCTGGCCTTGAACACTTGAAAAAGTCTGGCCTTGAGCATTAAGCATCGAGAGGTTTAGTACTTGCCTGTCTTTCTTCCATGTCAGATGTGTTCCAATTCAATCACAGTGTTTTATTATTCATTACTTGCTTTCCTCAGACCGTCACAGATTTATTCTTACCTCAGAGTATTTTAGCTCTTAACTCCTTCAGCCCTTTGTCCTTGTGGGTCAAACATTTTCCCTCTTGTTTTTGTCACTGAATTGGCAGCCAATGTATTCACTTCTCCTCTGCAAATACTCAAACACACTCTTGAAAGCCCATTACTGGAATCAGCAGTACTATCAGCACAAACTCCTTCTTTTCATATTTGTAGCCCTGAGAGGTTCAGCCTGCAAAATAAACCAAAGATCCACCATGGGATTATCCCATTTTATTTTGCCTCAAAAAGTTTAATTTTTGTGAGGAAAATATCTGCGGGATCCATTACTGCAAAAATCACTTTTTCCTAGTGATTTGCAGATGCATTCAACTTAATGTAAAAGAAACAGACAATTATGAGAGAAAAGAAATAACACACAGAATAAAAACTCTCCTAGGAATCTGAAATTCATATTGACATCAGCAGAGGTGGGTAAGGATTATGGTTGCAATACTATCATAATTACTCTCTCTAAATAATTGGAAAACTCAGACTAAATGGTTAACAAGCAGCAATGATAGTCTGCCTTTCTCTAGTACATTCCAGCTCAGAAATGTACAATTAAATTTCATAATACCTTGAAAAAAGCTCCTCAAAAGTAAACAGCTTCCGATTTTAATTTTGAAAAGTGAGACATCATTTTTCAGAGAAATTCTTTTCTACCTGCTGTTTTGAGCTTGTAGATACTTTAATTCACCGCCAGAAGTCCTAAATAAGATAAAATTTACTTGGGCTTCTTACAGCAATATTTTTTATTTATGATTTGGGTTTTTTTAAAGTTACAAGCTTGGAATTGAAATTAAAAAATTCTTCAAGAAAAGTATTGGAAACACACAGAGTGTTTGTTTATCAATTCCCCTGAATTAAGGAGAATTTTATTACTGATTGCAATGAAAACATCTTGTCATTAGAGAGCTATTTTGAAGTTATTGAATTTAATAAAAATATTTCTCAATTTATTATATGCAGTAAATCAGGAAACGGGCACCCCAGAGATAAGTATCAATAAAAAAATTAAGCAATTAACAAAATAAATATTATAAATCTTTTCAGCTCTGAAATTTTTCCTTTCAAAAACTTAATCAAAACTGGTTAAGGGCAAATAACTTAACTGGTGTTTACGACATTTTATGCATGTTGCCTTAAGTTACCTTCCTGTCAAGCTGGCAGCTTGCAATTTCTCAACCTATTGTTGCAGTCCTTAAGCAGGTTGTTCTGGGGGGTTCTGAAAAAGCTGCCAAACACTTTGGGAGCTTGGCACGACATCCAGGACTCCTGGACTCGCTGGTGAGCAGTTTTTCCAGTAGCAGGGCTGTCTTCAGTGTTGCAGATACAGCTTCCAGCCTGAGAGAGTTGGTGCCTGGTGGAGATTTTTGTCCCTCTTGGAGTCCCCTGGAGCTCAGCCTCCACCTTATGGCAGAGCTGCTCTCAAAAGGTCTAAGAATTGTGATCTTGTTTGTTCTTATATTGAGGATTAATTCACGTTCACAGAATCACAGAATCACAGACTAGCTAGATTGGAAGAGACCTCCAGGATCATCGAGTCCAATCCATACCCTAACACCCAACAAGACTATGGCATCAAGTGCCATGTCCAGTCTTTTTTTAAACACATCCAGAGATGATGACTCTACCACCTCCCTGGGCAGGCTATTCCAGTGCTTTATTATTATTAACGTGAAGAACTTTTTCCTAATACCCAGCCTATACCTTCCTTGGCGCAGCTTGAGACTGTGTCCTCTCATTCTGTCAGTTGCTGCCCGGTGGAAGAGACCAACCCCCACCTGAGTACAAGCTCCTTTCAGGAAGTTGTAGAGAGTGACAAGGTCACTTCTGAGTTTCCTCTTCTCCAGGCTAAACAACTTTAGTTCCCTCAACCGTTTCTCACAGGGCTTGTGTTCCAAGCCCCTCACCAGCCGTGTTGCTCTCCTCTGAACACGCTTGAGCATCTCAATGTCCTTCCTAAACTGAGGGGCCCAGAACTGGACACAATATTCAAGATGTGGCCTCAGCAGTGCTGAGTACAGGGGAAGAATGACCTCCCTGCTCCTAATGCGGGCCAGGATGCCCTTGGCCTTCTTGGCCACCAGGGCACACTGCTGGCTCATGTTGAGCTGGCTGTCAACCAGTACCCCCAGGTCCCTTTCCACCTGGGCACTGTCCAGCCACTCTGCCCCCAGCTTGTAACGTT
>VXBA01000626.1:0-30212 GCA_013399895.1 Serilophus lunatus
GGACATCTGCTGGCCTCCAGCTGTTGCTCCAGAGAGCCCAGCTCTATGGCCTGCACTGTAGTATGATGGACAGCAATACAGAGGTGTCACAGAGAGTCCCAGGCTTCTCTGTTATGTTGAGCAGAACTTGGTATTGCTATTTGTTAACATCCACCTAAACAAAATGTCTTCATATTTTATAATGAAACAGAACTCTTCATAGGAATGTTTTACTTGCTTGCTTGATAAGTCACTGCTTTCCACTCCAGGTTTTTAGGATTGCTGAATTTTTAGCACAGTTTTTTTCAAGAAGAGCAACTACACTGCGGGAAACAGCATTTCCCGCATTTTCAGTCAGACATGACACATGATGCAGCATCTAGGATAATGTTGGAAACTTAAGCTTTCCCTGCATAGCTGTGTGCAGCAAGGTGCATCAAGTAGTGTTTCACAAACTCAAAATGACCTTTACGTAGTTTGGCTGGATTAGCAATTTGTAGGCCCAGGAGACCCTGCAGGTGTAATGACTACTCCTACAAGGACTTGACATCCACTATGTCAGAGGACTGTAAGGTAAGAAGAGTTGCGATCAAGCATGGAAGTCACTGACCATGTAGGCAGCTTGATAAAGTTTATCTCACCTAACTTTCTGGTCACCTACATCAGCAGTAGAAACAGTGTTTCTATAAATACAATAATGGCAAAAAAAGGGACAAGGCCAATCTCCATGCTATTAGATGAGGAGGGAAATATAGTTACTGAAGATGAGGAAAAGGCAAAGGTACTTAACACCTTCTTTGCCTCCATTTTTAATAGTAAAGCTGGTTGCCTACAGGACAAGTGGTCTCTTGAACTGGTAGATACAGCCAGGGAACAGTATATAGATGTTAGAGACCTACTGGTCCACCTAGATCCTCATAAGTCTATGGGGCTTGATGGGATCCATCCTAGCGTGATGAGAGAGCTGGCAGAGGAGCTCATTAAGCCCCTCTCAATCATTTTTCAACAGTCTTGGCTTACTGGAGAGGTCCCAGATGACTGGAAGTTGGCTAATGTGGCACCCATCTATAAAAAGGGCAAGAAGGAGGATCCTGGAAATTATAGACCTGTCAGCATGACCTTGGTTCCAGGCAAAATTATGGAACAAATCATCTTAAGGGCAATTATGCTGCAACTACAGGATAATAAGGAGAAGATCAGATCTAGTCAGCGTGGATTCAGGAGGGGAAGGTCCTGCCTGACCAACCTATTTCCTTTTTATGATCAGGTAACTCAGCTGGTTGATGAGGGAAAAACTGTTGATGTAATGTACCTGGATTTTAGCAAAGCCTTTGATACCATCTCCCATAGTAAACTCCTGATGAATTTGGTGGCTTGCAGCTTGGACAAGTTTACTCTACACTGGGTTAAGAACTGGCTGGATAACTGGAAAGCTCAGAGGGTGGTGGTGAATGGTATCACATCCAGTTGGAGGCTGGTCACCAATGGGATCCCCCAGGGGTCCGTGTTGGGGCCAGTTCTGTTCAACATCTTTATTGTTGATCTGGACAAGGGGATGGAGTCCATCCTTAGTTAAGTTTGCAGATGACACCAAGCTGGAAGCAACTGTCAATCTGTTAGAGGGTAGGAGGGCCCTGCAGAGGGACATTGCTGGATAGGTGGGCTGAATCCAGTAATGTGAGGTTTAACAAGTCTAAGTGCCAGGTATTGCACTTTGGCCACAATAACATCATGCAGAGTTATAGGCCCAGGACAGAGTGGCTGGAGAGTGACCAGGCAGAAAGGGACTTGGGAGTGCTGGTTGATAGGAAACTTAACACGGGCCAGCAGTGTGCCCAGGTGGCCAAGAAGACCAATGGCATCTTGGCCTGTATCAAGAATAGTGTGGCCAGCAGGACCAGGGGAGTGATTCTTCCCCTGTACTCAGCACTGGTTAGGCCACAGCTTAAGTGCTGTGTCCAGTTCTGGGCACCGCAGTTTAAGAAAGATGTTGAGTTGCTGGAACATGTTCACAGAAGGGCAACAAGGTTGGTGAAGGGGCTGGAGCACAAACCCTAGGAGGAACGGCTGAGGGAGCTGGAGTTGTTTACTCTGGAAAAGAGGAGGCTCAGGGGAGTCCTTAATGCTCTCTACAACTACCTGAGAGGAGGTTGTAGTCAGATGGGTGTTGGTCTCTTCTCTCAGGCCCCCAGTGACAGAACAAGAAGACACATTCTCAAACTGCATCAAGGGAGGTTTAGATGGGATGTTTGGAATGGTCTGCACAGGGAGGTGGTGGAGTCACCATCTCTGGTTGTCTTTAAGAAGAGATTGGATGATGTACTTAGTGCCTTGACTTAGATGATGGGATGGTGTTGGGTAATAGGTTGGACTCGTTGATCTCTATGGTCTTTTCCAACCTCGGTAATTCGGTCTAGCTCTCTAGTCTCCCTTAAATATGTTTAAATTGAGAAGGAATCCCTTACAACGCACTTGATCCACATCTGATTTCTGAACTACTTGAAATGATTCTGGCTCATTTGAGGTAGTTAGAAGCTGAGATAAAGGGAATGGTTTTATCTTTCCCTTAGGGATAGGGGAGAGAAGCAGAACTCCTTAGAGTGTGATCTGTGCCACCCATTACATTTCTTGCCCTATCATAGATATCCATCAAGATTTCAGGCAAGTCCTTTTCAACACAGCTAGCAGCCTAAATAAAAGTGACAAGTCCAATATGGTCTGTCTTCTAACTTAACAGGACTTCTAGACATATCACTTTACTGAGCTCATAATGCCACAAACCAGGTTCACTTCCAACATTTTTTCTCATTTCCTTTTTTCTACACTTTTGTCACTGCAATATTAAGCATCAGATTTGGTTACTGACATCACTTGGAATAAAGTTGCCTTTTATGCAGATGCTTCTCTGGTGCATCAGGCCCCTTCACAAAGGCTGCTATTTTCTGCTCTAAGTACATGCAAGCCCTAATATTTTTATTTTAAAGTCAGTGGAATATGTGCCCCTATTACTCTGTGTTCTGTCCTAAATGTGTGTAAATAAATCAATACTGCCTTACTGAATTCTGAAAAACAGCTTGTTTCTTCCATGGCACTTCATTCTCAGGGGGTAATATATTTGTAACCCACATCTGAAACACTATGAAGATCATACAGAAGGTTTGAAATTATTTTTTCTTAAAAAGTCAATTATCAGTTTTGCAAGGAAAACAGCAGATATCTTAAAAAAATCCAATTCACCTGCAAGACTTGGTTTAAAGACGGTAACTTTAAACAAGTCTACTTCTTTAAAGGCTAAGCAATGCAGTGAGTCTTCTCTTTCTTCTCTTCCAGAGCTGTTATGTGAAGTTTATTTTCATGGAGAAAGTATCTTCTCCAACAAGTTACATTCAGAAATACTAACACTGCGTTAGTCTTTTTCCAAATGAGTAAGTTCCATGCCCGACAAATAATTCTTCCACGCTCCTTTCTGTTTTGCCAAGCATTAGCTTTGTCTTTATTGATATCAACTGTCACATTGCCAGAGTAATAGAATGCTTTATTTCTGGTTTAAGTTATTTGTTTGGATTTTTTTTAAGCACTGCTTTTAACTACAACAATACTAATTTGCTGAGCTTCCTACTTCCTTTTCCCTTGGTTTAGAGATTGATGTTTTGAGTTTTTCTCTGCTCCAGTACTTTGGGTCTTAAAGGTGGCAAGACTTTCATTTCTTAAAAACCTTCAACACAGTTTCTACATAATGGTCATCTGGTGGGGGTTTCCTTGGACTTCCAGGCTGCAGAAACTTTTTAATTGTAGGCATATTGCTCATTTTGGTTTTAAATGCCTAAAAAAAAAAAAAAAGATAAATTCCAGTCAAAAAAAAAATATGGTTTACATAGGATTGAGAGATGATCCATTCAGGATTGCCCTGTAGCTCCTGAATACAGACATGCTCATTCACCAAATTACCTGCAACTGAGGAAAACTCGACAGCACAGCAGGAATTTTCTCCTCCACTGCTAAAATGGCTTCAATTAGCTGAACATCTGCCCAGCTGAATTTGTTGCCCACAAGAAAGTCTTGGCCATGTTGTTTCAGAACCTGGAGAACACAGGAGAACGTAGGCTGCAGCCAAGAATGTGACATACATTGCCTGGCAGCTAAGCCTCACAGCACAGATGCAGAGCTGAAGAGCAATTATATCTGAAAATTTAGGGTGGAGTTTTCAGCTGAAACTGTGAGCCTAAATCAATTCACTGTTGTTGGAGGGAAAAAATGTAACTCTTGTTCATGTTCTAGTACACTGACAACAAACTTTGGTCACTCAGTACTGATGAACAATGACAGGCACTGGGAACAGAGACAAAAGCATATGCTAAAGTAGACTAATAATAGTCAAGAATTAGAAATATGGATAATAGAAGAACTAATGAGCAACTTAGAGAACTTATAAAACTGCCATTTGATTATTTCATTTAAGGTTATGTTCAATGTTAATAACAGAAAGCAAACTTAGAAATGCAGAATTACAATAGCTTACCAAGGAAAATCCCTGCCCTGGGGAACAGGTTATTAGAACTTCCAAGATGTTCATCTTTTATTACTGTTTACCATCAAAACTAGATGAATGTTACAAAAGTGCGAAATGTTGCCAGATGCATGAATCATTTGGGTTTGGTTTGTTGTTTTTCAAAGGGGGATGCACAGAAATCTATGACTATGTTTTACTAAAGTACTTCCAATTGCTCTACTTGATTTATTTGGTTGGGATTTTTTGCATTCTTCCACTGAAATTGTTTCAAATTGAATTAAGAACAGCAGAGAGATGTGCTCTAAACAAGTGTCATAGGAATTGTGATATATTTGATCTCTGAAGGACATATGAGTTGGATAGTTATATATATATATTATTAAGAGCAATGTGCAACTCCTCATATTCAACATTAAGAGAGAGTAATTTCTATGTTCTTGTTTACTTAACAGGAACATATCCCTTCAAAAAATGGGAGAGTTGGCCAAAACAGCTGGCCAACCCAACTGCAAATGCACTTGAGAAGGAGTTTAGTAGGACAAAGGTACATGGAGGGAGCTGAAGATGAGGAAGGGTATAAACGGGGAAGGGGCGTAAGACCCTGAATTGAGGAGGATGCATGTGCACCACTCTTTCAGGCTGTATAACAAAGGCAGAGTTCCACTTGTAACCCCCACCTCTTGGCAGGTACTGCCCTACATGGCAAGACCGTGGGACTATATAAACGTGTCCCCATGCTGGGGAGGAGCTGAGCTGCACACATCCTTCCATCAGGATGGTGTTATCTCCTGGGGATGCCCGCTAAGAAATGAGTGCTGGTCAGCTGTCTCTCCTCACTTGAGGCATGTTCACCCTGACCTGTTGTATATCATGAGTATTCTCTTTGTGGTTGGGGAACACAGACATAGAATAGCGGAAATAGGCATAGGTATTAGTCATAGTAGCAATTACCATTGGTCATCAATCATTAGGTGATAATAAATGGGGGTTTTTTGCATAATTTACATGTGTGTGTGTTGTTCACAAATTCTGAACCTAAAACAAGTATAGAACTATTCTTTTTTCCTTGAAAGAAATCATGTGTGGTTGCGTTTACTTCAGTAAAAGTGCTGCTGTATAGTTGAGCACATATTGCTTTGTAGATGTTTCAATACCACAGCCCTGACAATAGAAGCCAATAAATTCCTATTTGTTGGAAAACATGCTGCTGTATTTCCCCTTCTTTGAGATAGCCAAGAAAGCTAAGGATTTAGAACTGACCTGCACTACAAACATGTTCTTATTAAGGAAACTTGTTCTATAATTCTAAATACAATATATAGTAAGTACATCCTTTTTTCACTTACCTTTTCAAAGACTGGGAAGTATCTGTTAAGTGCCTTCTCCTTAATTGAGTCAAGATTTTTCTCCTTTGCATCAGGTGGAGAGAAAGGAAACATCAAAATCATTTGCATCAGATCTGATATCCCTTCCACATACATGTCGATCCTATTGGTCAGGGGAAGACAGTAGAAAAGAGTACAGAAGTTATTTCATATGTTTCCCAATTAACTAAGGCAACTTATAGGAATTTTATACCACCAATATAGTCCAAATTTTCATAGACAAAACTAAGCACAAACTAAACATAGATGTTTTTCTGAAAGAATAAAAGCCTTCTTCTGGTTAGAAGCATTTCAGAAGCAGTGGTTAAAACTTATTGTGTTAGCCTCTCATGCCTTTATACTGGATTTACAGGATAGAATTTGGTTTATATAATGCAGCTATCAAATAACAGATTAAGTGAAAAGAGCTGTTACATACAGGGCTCTCTCCTTCAAATCTTTCCCATAGAGATTGTATTTCCCTGCTATGTAGCTGAGGATGGCTCTGGTCTGCACCATCTTCATCCCATCGATCTCAACCAGGGGCACTTGCTGGAACAGCAGGAGTCCATCTAGGGTAAAGAGTTGATGGAAAGCCTATTAGTTCCTCCCAGACCGCAAGCTGTACAGGACAGCAAGAGACTAAGCACATTTCTCTTGCAGCATTTGAGAACACTGATGTCACGCCCTCAATGTAAAACTCAATGCAGTAAACTAACTTTGTGGAAAAGATCAAATAGCCAGTATCACTCTTCTGTAGCTAGGCCATTGCAATGTAACTGGTCCCATTGCCAGAGCTTCACTGGCTGGTGGAACCTGCCACTACCTGCTCCTTTGCACTTCTGCACCCTGCCTCCTGCTGGCAGAAAAAGCCTGAATCAGCACTTTCAACACAAGGAATAAGATGAGAATAAAGATGTATATTAAATCTCAACTTAAAAAAAGTAACAATTATTTTGAATGCAGAGCTTGTCGATATCCAGGTAGGGACCTGGGCACAGACTGCACTAGGCCAGTCAGCTCTCAGGCCAACAGGTACAGGTCTATCCAGGCCAAAGCTATTTAACTCTCTCAGCCTAAAAAACAGCTTCAAGGTGCCTGCTGGGAACAGTCCCTGGCTCAGGCATCATCTTGACATTGTTAGGGAATTGCTTAGAGGATCATCAGCTGGGATGGGCCAAAGTCATACCTGGACCAGTCTAATGACAGGGTAGTGTCTAAACACAGGATATCCTGTCAAAAAACATGCTGGTAGGGAGAGGAAAAAAAATTAGAGGAAGGAGTAATGCGGAGCTATTTCTGTTGAGTCCTGCCCTGCACAACCAGCAGTATTCCAGAGGTCCCTTTATCAGGTTGACTAATTCACCTTTCTTTAACCCATTGTATTAAACTACACCTTTCTCTTTGTGTTTTCACCTTCTTAAGTTCAATATATAGACATAAAATGCTTGATCTTCTTTATAAAAACTTCCCTATCCTTTTCACCACCATTTAATTCTTCTCTCTGAATATGAACAAACTCAGATGCTGTATCCAGGATCGTATCACTCTGCCTAGAATAACTAGTCCTGTGAAGGCCATACAGATTTGTGCTTTCAGTACCTGTGCCACCATATTTAGAGCTACAACTAGTTTCTTTACATTGCA
Organism: Serilophus lunatus; assembly: GCA_013399895.1. Classification (NCBI taxonomy): domain Eukaryota; kingdom Metazoa; phylum Chordata; class Aves; order Passeriformes; family Eurylaimidae; genus Serilophus; species Serilophus lunatus. Next base: position 7,501 of record VXBA01000626.1, read on the forward strand.
CTGTCCTCCCACACTGTCTGAGTTCCAGCCAACTGGACCTGGAAATTTAATTCTGATCTACTTGATACCACTTCTCTATTTTTGTTCATTTTAGCTTCCCTGCCAGAATTTCTTTAAACACAGCTTTTCTGAGCTCAGCCAGAATGTAGTCAAGTCCTCCTCCTAGTCTGCCTTGGCAAACTCAATCTGCTGTGAGGTTTCTCACATGTCTTGGAGAGCAGATAAACTGTGGGTCAGATGCACTCTGTAGTGCTCCTCATGATCTCAACTCCTTCCTCACCTTCTAAGCAAGGTCTTCTTCCAGGCCAGATGTTGGCAGTGGCTGGGGGTATGCACTGGTATTTGGGAACTGATCTCCTCTCTCCCAAGGCTGATGTGAAATCTTTGTGGTTTGTTGCTTTGACCACATCAGGTTTTCCATAGGTCTCTCTGTTGGCTCCATGTTTTTAACTAGGGGAAGCGTCACATCCCAGGCTTACTCTGCTTAGTAACTGTCCCTAGTACGCTCACACAGAGCCTACCACAAAGGAAGCTGGCTTTCCTGGAGATTTTTGTCAGCCTTTCATTTAGAGGCTTATCTCACACATTCAGAACAAATAGACAGGTACATCAGTACTCATCAACAACTCAGGCCAGCTGGTTGACTACATTCACTCTATTCCACTCTCTCCATCTATAGAGCATGAAGACTTCTTGGAAATGGCCCTTGCTCTGAGACAACTCTCAAATGATGGCTAGGAATCGCATGGGGAGTGCTATCTGCCATTGATGTTCCAGGAGACATGCTAACAGTTCAATAAAAAACTAAGATGTATTAAATAGAAATGTTTGCCTGTTTAACATACTACAATAAACACAGTAACAGAAGCTGTGGATTTTAGCTTATAGGAGTTACTTGGCATTGCAAATATCAGGTTACTCAAAACTAGTATTGCAGTATTCAAAGATGTGCACCTAGAAGTTTGCATTGCTTTAAAGAAACTGTTTTAAACCAAAAATTTATCTACATCGGAGAAATATTTTGAGGGACTAAGCCTCAGGTGTCAGGATTCTTACCTTTGATTAACTTGTCATATTGCTCTTTTGTTTCCAAAAAAACCTCTTCAAACTGGAAAAGGAGAGAGAATAGTTACACTTCTATATTTGAACATTTTTCTCCTTTAATATGCCAGATCTTCAACTGTGTTGTATGAGCGCAGAAATCCAGAGGATCCCACACACACCCTGACAGCTGATGGGGAGCAGAAGGGCATGGCCACTTCTGCATCAGGACACTAATTCAAAAATAACCTAAATGCAGGTAGAAACAGTGCAGGCATCTACAAGATCAAGACAAGTTGAAGCCAATGCCAAAGGAAGCGCAAGATAAGTCAAGTATTTCTTACCCCACCCCAGTCAACAACACTCTTCTGTTTAAACACACTGTAACTGAGATTAATAAAACTGAGTTAAGGTGGTTTTTCTTCGCTACAAGAGTCAGATTCATCATAATAGAGAAAAATGGACACTTATTTAAAGGGCCTTAAGTAATTTCTTCAGAGGATTAAGCTCTAATAAACTCTAAGGTTTGCTGAGTTTGGATCCTAATTATTAATTACCAAACAAGGTAGTTACAGGAATGTGCCACTGGCCAATGAATTTAGCCACCCTCATGCAGCTGTTTATCTGCCCCATGCATGTTAAATTGTTTCTTGTTGAGGCCAGTTGAGAACATCAGTCTTTAACACAGTACCAAATGACAACCTACCTCCACACCAGCTGCTGCCAGCAGCCATCTTACGGGCTCCATTCGCCCCCTTCCATTCAAGTAAGTAAGTCTGGGCTTCCCCGGCATGCTTCTGAGCTCCCGGTTCCCTGGAAAAAAGTATTAATCAGAAAACACTGTATCTTAAAACTGGTGTAAACATCAGTATTTTGAGGGGAGAGAGGACCTTTTATTCTCACTGTGCCTGTCGAAGTTTGAACTTCAGCTGGTTTAAAACAAAAAATGAGAGATGGACCAGTGGCATCATTCAGCCTCTGCTAGAAAAGGAAAGATGTGTGAATCTGTAAAGCCTTTCCCAGTGCTACTAGGGAGGTTTGTTATGACTATAAGCAAACATGGACATGTTTAAACAAGAAGTATAAGTCCCTGGCTACAGGGGGAACCTTGCTGCATTTTATGACTGTTGTACAAAGGCAGTGAAAATTTTACCACCATGGAAAATCCTACCATCCTTAGTGAAGTTACTGGTATCATTGACATCATCCTCATTGAAAAGATGTTTTACTAGTATGCTGAAATTTGTCTAGCTTTATTAGCTATATGTGCCTTTTTCAGCTTCAACTGCAGTCCACTTCTTTCCTGAAAAAGGGACAAATGAATGCTTAACATTCCTGTTATTCCATAAAACGGGATGAGCTTCCTTGGGTGCTCTGAATGGCTACAGCTTGTTCCCTTGCTGCTTTTGGCAGCCTTGAGGTGTCCCTCAAAGCCAAATGTGGAACCTTGCTTCACTGGCTTCAGGTGCTCCCAGAAGTATCCCCCAGGGCACAGAGGATCTACATGCCCTGGGTACTGACACATCAAGGCTGTCTAACACTTGCTGTAACAGCAGCTTTCTTGGGAGTGTGTGCAGCAGAGATAGCATGTTTATATTGGGCTGTTTCATATGTAGGGACAACCAGCTGGACATCTGTGCTGACACTTGAGTCCATGCATTTCAAAATCCAGGCTTTAATTTCCCTGTGCTTCATTGCCCTAATTTCTAAAAGAATGGAACTGGCATTCCCCTCCACAAAGATATTTGTATTATATACTAGTGATTGGAAGAAAAACATTCCTTTAAAATAGATATCATAATCATGTCCTCATGGCTCAGAGTAGAGTGCCTCAATTAACAAAAACCGTTTTACAGATGACTCCAGAGTTTTCTCAGATCTAAAAGCTAAAGTTGCAACATTACATCTATCACGCTTTGCATCTACATGACATTTCTCATTTGAACTGGGCTCAGTACACTCCAGTGTTTTCTTCAAGGCACAGTGCCTTGTAAGTGTACTTAAAGTATATTTAGAACATTTTGCCAATACTTGGTTTTAGAGAACAAGATTGGGCGTTCTCCACTGAGCAATTTCAGTAAGAACAGAGTCATGTTACTAGAATAAATAGGAATATTTTGGGTCATCTAGTAAATATCATCTAAATACACATTAAGGAAAAAAGTATCACATCCAGTTTTAAAGTGTGAATAGCTGCTTCTAATTACGATGTTTTACCTCTAGGACAGTGTTTAATTTCTGCACATTGCTTGACTAGCTTTCACTGTAGGACAGTTTATCTATGTACTTAGCTGTTGTGAACTAATTCATGCCTCTTTCTTTATCATACTTCTCAGATACATTGCATCTGTATCATTTAGACACACATTGACCCAACTTGTAACGTGCAGAAACTTTAGAGAAGTAAGACTTTTAAGTCAAAAAGCCAATGACTGCAATACCAAGCATATGAAACTTCACCCTCTTGAAAAAATTATCTATTGCTTGCAGAACAAAAGTAGAGGAGTAAAAGGCCTTAAGTGTCATTGTACATAAACAAGAAATTCTGTGAGGCATTAAATTATGTGAGGAGAGCAATGACAAATGGAGAACTAAAACTTGTCACTGGACTCTTTTTTTAATTAAGAATAACTCTGTCAGCTGTCAGTGTATTTTAGTTGTCTTAAGCTTCCAACACAGGGAATAAACCCTTGGGTTTTGGTTAAAAGTCTCCTCCATCTTTAAATACACTGAATGTATCTCCATTAACTATACAGGGATCTGACACTGGTAGCTCATATACAGGCAGCTACTTGCAGTTGATGGATTTTGACCCAAGTCTTGCCCTGAGGGCTCAGTTTGGTTGCCCATTCCTATATGACCACTGACACCTGAGATTTCCTGAAGGTCAGCAGATACAACCCTCCACTTACAGGAAACTGGGCAACTTTTCCTACCTTAAATCAGCAAACCTCTTCATACAGACTCTCAAAGCCCTTCTGCATTTATTTGGGGAAAGGTTCAGCTGACATAGCCAAGCCTCCCTCAGGACTTCACTCAGACCTTTAGTATTTTCATAGTTTTAGTAAAGACGTGCAGGATATAGTGTTTAAAAAAGTTGATCCATTTTTGATAAATTATGTTGATGCTTTACTAGTAACTAAGCCATCTTGTATAGCTGTCAGTGTTCCTTACCGTTTGCCTTGGCTGAAGTTACAATTTTTATAAGACAAGTGTAGAATATCTGGGTTATCTACTAAATTCTTAAGCAAGAGAAGTAATGTTTATCTGAAAACTACATTAAAATAATTCAAAGTCTTCCAAGACCAGCTACTAAAAACAATTGCTTTTTTAGGAGCTGTAGGATTCTGCCATTCCTGGATAATTCTTTCAAGGAAACAGCAAAACCCCTTATTACCCAATTATACTTATTATTATTACCAAATATTATTACCGATTATTACCCAATATGGTGGAGAATCATTCAATGGACAACAGACAAGGTAAAGACATTACAGCTTTTGAAACAAACTGCACTTACCATAGGCTACCAGACTATGGTAAACCATTTATCTTGTTTACACAAGAAAGGCAAGAAATGGCCTGTGGGATGGTAACTAACACGCTAAACCCCAACACTCTACTCCTTTCACCTGGAGAAGGAACTCCACATCACGACTGTGTAGTAACTGCCCACGAAACATAAAAGGCTCAAGCAGATTTAAGAGATGTGTTGTTTCTAAATCCCAATCTGAAACACCTTCTTGGTGTATGGTCATATTATTGGAGTAGCAACTGGAATACAGGTTATTGAATAACTACTATGAATGAAGCAGTGGAGGCTTAGTCTGAAACTAAGTGCACAAACAGCTGAAATAATTGCATTAGCAAAGGCCTATCAGCTGTCCAAAGAAAAGACTGTAAATATTTATGCTCATTCTCAATATGCATTTGGAGTATGCCATGCTACTGGGCAGTTACAGGAGCTGCCCGTGCTTGTAACTTGTAGTGGAAATAATATCAAATGCTCCACAAATTACTTCACTGTTAAAAGCTATAAAATTGCCAGAAAGACTTACTTATTCATCAGCCAGACTATACCAGCAGAAGGACAAAACAAAAGATAGAAAACAGTCTAACAAATATTGCTGCTGAAGCCACAGCACTACAGCCGTATGAATCACTGGGCTTACAAGCAGACCAATGGTCTGACCTGGTATTCCTTGCTCCTGAAAAGACACATCTGACTATTCCTGCTGAAGAAACTGACTCTTGAAAAAGGTACAAGCAAAGTTTCCCAGGGAACATGGAGAACAGATGTGGAAAACTTCCTATTTCAACAGGAAGCAGTAACTGATTCCCATAGCAAAAATACATCAAACACAAACTAAAGAGAGCAGAGAATTAACATTACCTCAGGAGATGCCCTAAAAAATTTGGAAGTACCTTCACTAAAAATAGGCACTCAAATGCTTTTAAGAGAGACGGAATTTGTAAGTTAGCACTTACCTGTTAACCTTAACTCAGACTCCACCCAGCAAAGGCAGCTTCCCCAGGGCTGTTTAAACTTTGCAGTCCAGGGGAGTTTCCAGCTATGCCCAATTAGAGAGAAAAGCTCCCAATCCTATCAAGCTGACACTACCCCTCTTAAAGACATATGGCTCTGAAAATTGACACCCAAGGCCGAGACTGTCTTCCCCTTTGCTGATTTGACTAAACCATGACAGTAACCTCGTAGTTTCTATGGTAGACATTGATTCAAACTGCTTTCTTGGAATTTTGGTGGTATTTTACCCAAATATAAGAATAAGACACATTAAACCACAGAAAATGTTACATTTTTCTGGGTCATATTTAGGGTAACAGTAATGATTAAAAGAGAAACCACTGAAGTTTCTAGGCTTATTTCACTCTTTAGCAGTAAACTACACTTTTAATTTTGGTGCACAGAAAAGTTATTCAAAGTATGGGATAACCATGCTCAATTACTTAGAAATACAGCAGTATCAAGCTTACTTAGTGATAACTTGATATGAAAAATAAATGAGCAATTTTTGTTACAACTCACCCCATGTCTTAAGGCAATAACATTCATTTTGGAAATGGAATGACATTAGATAAACCATGGTTTTCTTATCCTATTTCCATGAGAAGTAACTGTTTCAGCTTTTCTATGTATATTGCAGGTGAAAATACCAACATTGAAAGTGGATGTGAACAAATACAAGGATGGCATAACAGATGGAAAATATAATTTGGGCGCCAAAGATCAAGCATAGACCCACAAGTGATGGTGGGCATCACTTTACAGCCCTGCTTCAGACATCAGTACAGCTAATCTGAAGACCTGTTCACAGAACTCATGCTGTTATCAAAATTGTATTTAGCTGTCTAAAGCCATAATACCTCACAATGGGGAATCTCAAGACAAAAGTCTCCACGTAACTCTTAGAGAAATTCTTCCAAAGCTGCTACTTCCTTTTAATTTGCAGTTGGAGTTTTGTTATGGTATCTCTGCCTGGCAATTGCTGGCAGTGTCTTCTAGAGGATGCACTTTTAATAGAGGCTTCTTGCAAATTTGTAATTTATATGCTTCAGAGTTTGATGATGTCAGCCAAAAACAACTGTATGGCGCTTCTTTACACTTTGGCTAATTTTAACTCTCTCTTGCGTTCATCATGTAGTGAGTACAGCATAATATTAAATGCATGCTTCTGTATTGTTTCTGTGTCAAACCCAGTTACCACCAGTTTACCACACAGAAAATTCCCAAGTATGAGTCAACAGTCCAGTAGAGACCCAAAATAGTTCCAAACAGACAGCATGGGTACAGCACCCTATTTTGGAAGGTCTGAGTGTGGTGCCAATGCATCCTGTACCCAACTAGTTGCAAGCAGTGCCAGACAATGGTCCCTATATTCCTAAACCACTAATGTAGATGTGGCTAAAGTAGAAATGGGACACATACAGGGATAGCTGATTAAGGAAGGAGCATTTCTTCATATCTGTCCAGGATGGCAGTACTGAATGAAGATTAACCTATCCCTGCTTTTGAGGTCTTTGATATCAGCATGCACCTGAGTCCAAGAGCTGTTTCAGGAACAGTGACCACAGAAGAGCACGCAGGTGACTATTGTCACATTGTCCTCTCTGCGGTCTCAGGTGCTGCCAATGGCAGCAGTAGGCTTGATGGCAAAGAAGAATGGGAGGAATAGCTCCCTGGTTTGAGGCTCAGGGATGAGTGGTCAAGCAAAGGATTCTGATGCTTTTTGGATTTGCTGAACATGGTCATATCCAACTTTGATTGTTATTTCCCTTCTACACATTCCTGTTTGGCAGAAAGACCTTCCCCATTGTACTCTTTTTATTTTGCTTCCAGCATAGCCTTTCATAATGTAATTACAAAGCTCCTTTGACATCTGAAGGTATTGTATCAATGAGGTTACTTCTATCTACAACCTGAATAGCTGTTCTGAACCTCTAGAGCAGAAAAGAAAATAAGTTTCTTTTACACATGACTTTTTAAGCCACACCCATGAGTTTTCAGGCAGCAGGCATGAGGCCCAGGTGCCACTTAAGTGATTTGGGGTGGGGCATAGGAAGATTTTAAATAGTGCATATACCATGCCCTGGCATGTCAAGTTCCTATTATGCTCTGCGGACACACTTCCTTGTGCTGTGGATAAGACATGTTCAAAGTCTTTTTGAAATGTACCTACCTGCAGTCCTCACCAACCACTAAGCAGCTGGCTTGGCTAGTCAGCCTGATTGCAGCATCCCCTCAGAGGTGGGCACCGGGTACATCACCAACTGCCACTAAAGAATTAAACACAGGAGCATAGGATGATTTTCCCCATGGTGTTTATTGCACTCCTAAACTGAAGCACACTGCCACTGTGATAAAAATAGTTGAAATCCATATGAATGTTTAGAACAAATCATGCATCACTTAAACTTAGAATTGCTGCAAACCTTCAGTGACTGCTCTGGTTCTGTTCTGGAAGCTTTTCTGGTTGCTGAAAGGCAAGGTTAACCAAGCCTGTTGTCACCCTCATGCGTATTACTGCAAGCTGTTTGGCACTCAGCCAGAACATTAGCACAAAAAAGTCAGTAACCCTAATTCTGATTTACACCCATTGTGCTGCTGGTTTACAGAATGTTGTAATTTGGATTGTTTAGTCTTTATTGATCAAAGTACTTCAGCATGGTCAAAGGGTTGATTTATCTAGGCACAAGATAAACAAGATCAAGGTTTCAAAGCCAGCTGGAAAATAACTTTAGTAGTACAGATTTTGTTGTGATGTATTGTCATATATTATAATGACTTCATATTTTGATGGAAACGTGTGTATATTTCCTCTGTCTGGTCTTCGGTGTGCTCTGGGAAACTTTCTAAGACTCAGTTTATGTGCGTTGTTACAACTAAAATTACTAATAATCTAAACTTAGGTTTAAAGAATCTTTTTATTTTCAAAAGGTGTAAATAAGTAAAGCAGGAATTTCAATCCTATTTTTATACAATGGTGACCATTTTTAAAGCTGGACAACAATTTGGTTTTTATTTTCCAATAAAAAATACTATTTGCAAAAAAATAAAAATTGATCACTTGAACAAATCTAGTATCGGTTCTCATGCTGTAAAACTTTTTGAGGTGTTTTTGCTTGTTCCTGTTCTTTTAAAATGAAACCATATTTATTTATACTTCTCAGACAAAGAGAAAAAAGTTTTATTGACCACAGGTCCATTTCTTCTCTTATAGAACACTTGTTTTCACCGAAGTTTGTTTTTCCCTGGAGTTCATCAGAACTTTAATAGGATCCCCACAATCCTAATACAGATTTCAGCATTAATTTATAAGGCAAGTAATTTTAAGACAAATATTTTCTCCTTCCCTTAAGCCATCTTACACAGATCTGTCAACATAAAAAGAGTCAATTCTCCATAGGATAAGGGTCTCTGATCCCTCTATTTAGGAAATAGAGTACACTTCTTTAGAAGCAACTAGTAAAGATTAGTGACACACTATTTATACAACCTATAATTTTCCCACTTTTAAGATGCTCTTTATTCACTCTTTGGTAACATGTTCAAAATTATAAAATGAATGGCTTTAATGATATTTAGGAGTGACATTCTAACTCTGCATTTACCTCTCCTTCAAGTTATGTATAACAGTTTGGGAAATATAATTTGGCTTCCTCTCTAATGAGGTTTTCAGCATGACAGTCATTTCTTCATGTTGCGTGTTCAAGATTGTACTAACCCGGAAGAACAAAGATCAAGGTTTAAGTATAAAAAACTGTTAAAAAATAACAGTGGAGCCTTGTTTCATTTCCTGGTTAAAAAAAAAAAAATCAATCTATTAATGCTACAGCTTCTTCATCTGGCTTCATCAGTGCTTTGTTTGCTGACAAGCTAGAGAAATTTCTTATTTATGGCAATGTTGCTTACTCTTGCTTTAAAAGCCTACAACTGAAGACAATGGAACTTCTAAGAACAGAGGTGAGGAAAGTTCTAATCACAAGCCAACAGAAGCCTGTGAAATCAGCTTCATCCCATGGTGGCTCAAGGATGATGACATGGTTGAAAAGGCAGTTTGCTAGGAGTAGATGACACACAAAAGTAGGGGCAAGTCAGATAGTACAAACCTACAAGGCAAGGTATAAAACCATACAATGATCAGTACTAGAATAATCTGCCTTTAAGAATTTAATCTTTCTGCACTAGAGAGCTGCCTAAACCCTCAATGTTCAGTATCTTTCAAGATTTCACAGCATTTATTATTATATCCTTGATATGACTTTCATCCTTTTAAATTCCTGGCCTCAATGACAACCTCCAACAATGATATCCACCATCTTGCTTTTCATTGCTTGTCTTTTGCTTTTAATGTCATTGTATTATCCCACTTCTGTTGTGAAATAGAGACGAAAGCCCTTCTCTGTCTCTCTTACTGAGACCACATGCATAAAAAATAATTTACCTAATTTATTTAACAAATTATTATATATATAAAATGATATATATATTTTAACATATGTTCTGTAATTCACTTCTCACATGCATTTCCCAACCCTGCTTTTTCTTTTTCCACTCTTTGTATTTTACTTTGTTGGCTGTATTTCCTGATTCTCACTTGAATACATCTGCTTTTTGTAAGAGTGCAAGAAACTGCCAAGAATTTTAACTTGTTTTCCTCAAAACTTGAAATGAATATGTATGCATCACTATTTGACTTAATTTCCTCCTGAAAAGGAAACTCAGAAAGAATGGAAGGCACTTCTCTTCTACCATCAGGATAGCTTCCATCAGTTGCTGGACTTCAGCCCACAAAAGTTTAACAGATAGGAAAGATGATAACCAGCTTGATTCAAGAGGAAAAATGTTTAAAGGAATTAAATTAATTACTTTTCTGAGTTAAGCTCCAGAACAGAGTTGATGGACATATTAATGATCTAAACCTTCAGTTCAAGTTTATTTCTGTATCGTCAGACAAGTCCATAAGGCGCATATGTACAATAGTTGCTACATTTCCATAAAAACTAAAAATAAAAAATTATCAGAAGAAAATGTAAATATGGTACAAGTTATTGAAAAAGTGAGGGGAAATATAGGTGGTTAGTCATACATGCACTGGGTCCAAGACAAACTTTCACTTCCTTTTGTTCCTTTGTTCTCAAGGAGAGGTTTTCAATGCAAGTTCGATAATGGAATAGGAATCTGACCCATCTCGCCTAGCTAGTTAGCAGCACTATAGACCTCAGTGCGCAGTTCACAAAGGCAACAGATCCCTTATGCATACATAAGCCTCTTTTCATCAGCCTGCAGAGTGAGAGGTGAAATTGAATGTATATAGAGAACTGACCTGTCCTTGACACCGCAGAAATACTGAAAAGTGGCTTTGGTGCACTTGAGAACCATGTTAAAACTGTCTGTGGTCTTAATACACAAGGTAATAAAGTTGTAATAAGAAAATACAGTAAATACACTCATGTTAGAAAAGTGTTGATGAGAGTATGTTTCACTGCTGTGTGTGGAGATGACTAATCTTCATGGCAATGAACAGAAAACACAGAACAGTCTTTGGGACTCAAATCTGTACACTACAGTAGTCTGGTTGGAAGAGGCATCCCTCTTGCTTCAAGGAGAGCCAAGACAGTACCCAACTAGATACGTTTTACTCAGTCCCTCTTGCGGGATGACCCCTAGATCCTGGAGATGTACATTCTCCAGCCTCAGCCCTGCATGGCCTTCACATTAGCACCTACTATTACTAGTACTGTGGTACTAGAAAAATAAACAGTGTCCTTGTTTAAGGTACACACACACTTGTTACATCTGTTTTGTTGTGCAGGCACACTTTATGAAGACTTAGAACAATGAGATACTCTGAAAAGTGTGAGAGTTACACTGCTCATTTAAAAGCTGTCTCTGTGCAACCCCTCCTGAGAGAAACTTCCTCTGAAATAGTTTTTCAAAGGAGGTTTTCAAAGGAATTCAGAAAAAACAGTTCTCTCCCAGATCGTCCCTTGGCTAAAGTTCTCCTACAGCAAAACTTTGCTGAATAATAGCAAGAGTTAAATAATGTAACTACTTCCTTGAGAAAGCAAATGGAAGGATATTCTGTGCTTGAACTAATGTGTACCCAAGTAGGCTGGCAGGGTTGGGGTCATACATGCTAAGCTGTGGCATCTGAGGCTGAAGGATAAGATCAAGATGTTTTCTCTTATCAGAAAAGATAACATTCCATTCCATCTACTCTTGGATGACATTTCCGGGTGTGAGATTAAAAGGTTCTGTTACAGTGTAAAAATAGGTCTAAAATGGAAAGTAGTAGTTGTAGGGCAAGCAATGTAAACATATCTGCAGCATACCTAGAAAATTGTCCCTAGTTCTGCATGAAGTGGTGCCTGTAGCTGTGGGAGTATGTAGCTAGGTAGTTCATGAGTCAATGTCAGAGTTGAACATGGAGTTATATAAGGATGCTATTTGAAAATTTCTACTAGACGCCAAGGTCATATTACCTTTTTTGGATGCCAGTGTTATGCTGGGAGTTGGTATATGACTAATTATCAGCCATATTCTCCAGCTTCTCCTCCTCAGAGTTCCTGCTTCTCGCATCAGTGAGAACTTAGCAAAGCACATTTACCCGGACTAAATGCATTTTGTTTATTCATTCCCAATATGCATACTGATTTAGTTCATTGAATTTCAACTTTCTTCCTTATTGCCAATTTATTTTTTATCTTCTGTGAAATGTGCTAATTTTTCTTTTAGCCCTTTGATAAAAATGTGGAATAGCAAAGTGCCAAGGATCTAGTTGCTCTCTTCACCTACACAAAATGCAGCTGCAGAGATGCCAGGACCAGGCTCTTCTCAGAGGGCCATAGTGAAAGCAGGAGAGACAACAGGCACAGGTTGCAGCACGAGAAATTCCAGGAGACACCAATAATGAAAGTTTTACACGTCAAAGCCTGGAAAGGACTGCTGGAGACATGCCTTTCTCTGCCTCGCACTCCGAGGTGGCAGTCAAACACTGAGACATTAACCATGCCTTATAGATAAATTGCTATCTGGTGATATTATTTCTTTCCACTGACTACAAAAATAGCCACTGTTCAAAAGCAGGCATCTGGTGCTTAGAGGTATGAAGTTACTGCACCAGGCTCCATCCTTCATCCTTCACCCACTGAGGTGGTACTTTCGGGCCGCAAGGCTGAGGATGGCTCTGGGCGGCATCACCTCCATCCACTTCCACCTGCGGAAGGAGCAGGGCCCCACCTGCGGGCAGGAAAAGTAACGTCAGGTTAATTGCACGGTTTACAAACTTTTGTGTTAAACTGATCTGAGATTTAAACCAAGGACTAAACTGCAGTTGACATTAGGAAGGCAGGTGACTGATAAACTGCTGTAGGTCAGTACAAACTTTGTATACCTGGCAATGAGGGAAAAGTATTTGTAGTGCTGAAAACTTCAGTTGTGTTGAAGCTGAGGAGACTGATGAGCTTTCAACTGGCAACTTGTCCATCAAATATCAGATGAGTATACTCACTGCATTCTAATGTCAAGCAGCCTCTTATTTCTCAACCCATAGCTAACACAGGGATAAAACAGTACCAATTCGGGATTAAATACAAGTCTTTTTATATAAGTTATATCATTAATATATAAGTAACAGCTATGAAACTCCAAGATAACATCCTGCAGAGCAGCTTTTCAAAGCATAAGTTACATTTGTTGAAGTGATTAATAACATTTTAAATTCCTTTGTCTAGCTGTCTGTGGAAACCGAGAGTTAAAAAAAAGAGGAAAACACATTTTAAGTTGGGCTAGTACTAGGCCTTAGATAGGAACTGTATCAGGTATCATAGGAACTGTATCATGGTTTACTACCTCTCCTTCATATCTCCATGCCTTTGTTTATAAAAATAAACAAAATAGAGCTTTGCATGAGGCATATGGGTTAATAAGGAACCCTCTTCATATCAAATACGAGGAATTTATCCTCCAAGAAAAGTAAAAATGATGTTTGAAAGCCTCAACCTTTATTTATGAGACAACAGGACAACGTGACCACATAAAAAGTTTATTTGATTACAACAGATCCTCTAAATACAGAAGTTAAAAAAAATTACATTTGGCAGTCAATTTATTTCCCAATTCAGTAATAAAAGTGCAGCTTAATTATAAAGGCACAATGCTGACATTTCAGACAAGTCACTGATGTCCATTAGAACTGGCAAGAGAAACACCTCCCTCCTACTTTCTTTAAAAAATACCAGTTTCATTTGCTGACAGTGATATTAAAAAAGCCTAAATTGGAAGCAACCGTCATATGAAAATCTGACCTGGATTTCAGAAGAAAATCCTCAGAAGCAGCAGAACATGCTGAAAAAGTTGTCAGTCACCAACTCACGTTGCTGCCATTTAACTTGCTTAAAATTACCAGCAAGAAATCTCAAGATGAATGAAGGAAAAAAGAGGTTAGTATTAAAGTGTTATAAAAGATACCTGCCTACTGTATTTTCCAAAAGAGCACAAGATACTGCCCATCGAAACACCTTTCAAGCACCCCTTTGCCTTCCTTCCCAGTGTAGTTGTACATGTGCAATCTGGAAGTTCTCCTACACCAAGCACAGCTCTTGTTTTGGCCAGGGACACTAATTTGCTTTTACATCATAATACATGCGGAGAACTCTTCTCACAGTCTCCACGTATTTATCATCAGGAACAGGCTTCCTCTGGCTTCCTGGCTCAAGGAATTTCTTGATTGTGGGGATGCTGCTTATCCTTGCTTTAAATGCCTAAAAGACAAACAGTAAGTATGTGGTATTTAAGGAACAGAAAATAACACAAGAAAAAAGCCATTTTACTGCTTTGTGTAACATCCTTTAACAAGCTGTATATACGAAACGAGACAGGAAATACAGGTTTAGCTGTGGATGAATTTTACTCCCCTTCACTTCAACCCTGTTATCTTCCACAGTAATAAATCAGCCCTTGGTCTTGTATTGGTATGGGACGAAGTCGAAACAGTTATCTGTGGTTTCTGATGTATATATTAAATCAGTTCTTATGATCCAGAAAATATCTTCTGCTTAAAGGTATCACAGAACTGGTGAGGAGAGGAAAAAAAACCAGGAGGCTGCATTGCTTCAGATATGTGCAGAGTTTGCTCTAGAAAATAATAGTTCTCTAGATGAAATGTACAAGGCTTTTCCTAAAGCAAGAAGCAATGAAAAGGTGACAAATGTTTCATGGAATTATCTACACATAACATACTTTGAAATAACATTTATCACATTTACAGCCAAATGAGCATATTATTAGTGCAGGGTACCTGTAACTGGGGAAAACCTGAGAGCACATCTGCCTTCTTCTCTTCTACCATTAAAATGGCTTCAAGAAGATGAACGTCTGCCCAGCTAAACTTGTTGCCAACAAGGAAGTCCTGCCCATGGTCTTTCAAAACCTAGAAATGTCACAGATGAAAAACATTCCGATGTGGATAGCCAGCTGGGGTTCAGGTTTCCAAAATGCACACCTTCTTTGACAATATTTACTGTCTCCTTTTCACCCTTCTGTCCCATGCAGCTACTAGTGAGGGAGATGTGAGCCTAGTGCCTGCAGTCACTAATCATTTTACAGCTGTAATCTAGAATCCCAGCATTTTCCTTCCCTGTCATTCCTTCCTATGGCCCTAAGTAACACTGTGTAGTGGACTACAAGGTTAGATACTTCCTTGGTATTCACAACTTTCAAGTCTTTTCTGTATGTAGTTACAGTTTCAGTGGGAAAACAGAGAATGTAAGAGAGATTATCAGCCTAAAACACTGGGGCTAAGATACAGCAAGTGGAATCTAGGCAGAATGCACTCTGGCAGCCAGTACAGGAGACCTGGCAAAGTGGAAAACTGTCTTTTTTTTTAGTCTTTAAAATACAGAAGCAGCTATTCCTGCCAGATCATCCTATCTGTGTATATTAATTTTCATTGAGAGTATCTCTTGAGTCCTGTCTCTCAAAGCATCAGTTAGAAAAACACCAAGATTCCAGAATTGCTTAAGTAGCAGGCTTAAGCAAATTCCAGTATGGCTAGGAGACAGCAGCGACAGCTGTGTGTTAGCATGTTCAAAAAAACCAGGTAGATGTATTTGAAATGTTAAACAAAGATGAAAATTAGCATAGCTTTTGCAAAGCGACTTACTGTGGTGAGCTGACCCCCACCAAGTGCCCACCAAAGCTGCTCTATCACTCTACTCCTCAGATGGACATGGAACAGAAAATATATCAAAAGGCCCCAATTTGTCTCATACTGCCCTGACCTCCCTCTCATCTCTCCAGCCTGCAGACAGTGTGATGACCTGGTTTAAAGTACTGCAATGACGCTTTTGTTTCTTCTGCTTTTGGTGAAATACCCAATGTTCCCATTATTATGCCCCCAGAATAATGAATGGAAGAGAATTATCTTCTTGCATACCTTTTCATATGCTGGGAAATACCTGCTTGTTGCCTTTTGAACTATAAAAGCACGCTGTTTCTCTTTATCCTCAGCCGATAAGAAAGGGAACATCATAATGAACATCATAAGGTCATCGGTTCCTCCAACATACATATCAATCCTTAAAACCAAAGCATACAAAAATCTTACATAAAAAGGTACCTCCACAAGCAGAATTTTCTTAGATTTGTGTTATGAGAGTAAAAATTGAATTTCCCATCCCCCTCATGAAAACTATTGTTCCAATTAAAAAAAGTATGTCACAGTCTGAGTCTCATTCATATTTGTAATGGTGTTGGCACTTTACTTGCCTCATTGTGCAGGACTAAACAGGATTGTACAGAGGTTAAAAATATGCAAATCTGGTTTTACAGATCACTCTAGAATCATCAAAGAAACTTTCAGAACCATGAGAAGTCACCCCTAGCTGACTTAATTGTCTGGATGTATCCCACCTTCAGGGTTTCATCCAAAGTCCAGGTGGTGCCAAAGAGCCTAATAAAAGGGTAGCAGGTTCTTCATCTAGCTAAATTATCAGTACAGCAGTTCTTCAGATTGACCTTTTTATCTATTTCTCCAGAGCTATGAGAGCAGTTTGGTACTGTAGACTAGACTCAAATTTAAATTATGTCCTCACGAATATGGATAAAATATCTGACAAAATAGTCTAATAAAATCTTTAATCATCCTTTATTGTAGAAGATTTGAGTTCCCGCTGTGTAATAAGGCTAATCACAGTTTTTGTTGTGACACAACAACTTCTCAACAAAGCCTCCATAAAACCGAAAAAGCTATGTGCAATAAGAAGATATCAAATACTCCTGGAAAGCTTCTAGCATGCCAGCTTCTAGCCTGCATCTACCCAATCTCCCGAAACTGCTGTACAAGACCAGCTGTCCAAAGTACTTAAACCTGGAGGTACTCACAGCAAGCCTTCTTCGAAACACTGCTGCTTCTTGCCTCCCCCCACCTCCTGCCATCGCCCGCCCAAGAATAAATCAAATAAATCAAACACACTGCATTTATATTTGTTGGTAAGACAGCAGGAACAGGCTCCAGGCTAAAGCTAAAACTCCATGGAAGAGAATTCTGCTTGAAGGAGGAAGTACTACAGCAAATGATGGCTGATAACAAAGAAGCTACAAACTATGACTGAGATTCTTGTCTGAATACTTATTCTTTTTTGTTACTTCCCTGAGCCTGCTTCAGCCAATTCTTCCAATCATGTGCACCATTTAATAGCAGGCTACTGTAAAGCTGCATGCTTCACTAATTGACCTTTTCATTTGAAAAGCAATAGGAAATGGACACATTTGTTTTATTCATGCAGTCACAACATCAAGACCTGGATTTAATTTCACATGAAACCAATAGTTTTTCAATAGCTTTTAGCTATTTTTCCCCAGCTCCCAAAGACCTAAACCACACTTTCTACAGTGCAGTGGAACATCATGTGATCACAGATAACATGAATGACATATTCTTATTTTGCAGCCAAAAGTTAAAAACTAACCATTTCTTTCCAAAGTTTTCTGTTTACAAAAGTAGTTCAGCATTTACATACCAGTCACCTCTCAAATACTTGTGCCAGCCTGTATTAATCTTTCACTAAAGAACAGTAAACTCCTGACTCAAATGTTTTTATGTAAAAAGAACAGAGTTAGAACAAATCAGTTGGCTTGCACATTACTGTGGCCTCTCAGGCTCATTGCAAGTTTTGTGTCACTGAGGCACACAGGTGATTCTCTGTGTGTGCAAGTATTGCAATTCATTCCAGATAGACTGAGCTAATGCAATAAATTTAAGACCTGCTACATACAGGGCTCTCTCCTTCAGGTCTTTCCCGTAGAGGTTGTACTTTGCTGCTATGTAGCTGAGGATGGCTCTGGTCTGCACCATCCTCATTCCATCAATCTCTACCATGGGCACTTGCTGAAAGAGCAAGGATCCACCTAAAGGGAAAGACACACATTATTCAAGTGATCTTGTAACTCCATGTGAGATTTCTTGCTGTCTTCAGAAGATTTGAACTTCTATGGTGAAGTCATTGTATTAAACTGAAGTTCTTCCATACACACAATAAATTACAGTGGTGCAGACAAATTAAACTACAGAACATAACTATTGTGGATTATCATCCTTCCTTTAAAAAAACTTCACTGAAGTTGCAGTCAGGACTGTGTACAGCAGTTTTTGTACTGAAATTGAAATATAATGGAGATAATAATATTAAACGTAGCAATAGAACAAGAAGTGTCTAATTCTAAATAATATAAAAAATTCTGTCCCATTATTTGAATCCTGTTGGAAGCACATGTCAGATTCACAAATTTCTGTCTTACGGCAAGTATTTAGAAGCTAAATCAGAATATTCAATGAAACTTTTAAGATACTTTTTTTTCAAGTCACTGAAGCCCAAGGGAAGTTTGTGGGACCAGGTGACACATGTAGACAGATGGAGAACAGAAGAACTCAGAGCTGAGAAACTCTCCAAGTTGGAAAGACATTAAATTTTCAATTGCATCTGTCTGCAAATGGATAAAAATCAGCCTCTGCAGCTGCTTACAGCTCTCAGCTTTACTCCCACCTCTACTGTGGGGAAAGAAAGTCCCACAAAGTCTTCAAAGACTTCACATATCCTCTCTCAATAATGTCTGATCCCTTTTTCTTTGAGATTCCCTGTGGACTCACCTTGCAGGAGCTTCTCATATTGCTCTCGGGTTTCCAAAAACTCTTCTTCAAACTGACAAAAGAGAGTGATGAAAAAGCAGAAATAAGCATCTTTTAACATTTCTAGCAAAGAAAAACTTTTTAAGCACCATAAAAGAGAATATACATTATGGTGCCTTCCATTCCAGATACAGTTCCATGGAAGAAAACACCAAGGATGGAAGTGCTGGCACAATCTCCTGGGACTGCCATATTTGATAAATGCTGCTAAAGGCAACCCTAGCAGAAGAACAGGCAATAAGAACTGCAGTGAGGATGGTTGGTTTGGTATTGAACACGCAATTCAGTGTGAAACAATCAACAATACAGTCTAGACTGTCCTTAAAATGCTTTCTAGAATGTAAAAAAAAAAAAAAAAAGATGTGCTGTGAAATATTTGGATTTGGGAGCTAGATAGGAACAAAGTCTTAGGAAGTTAAAACAAAACTTTTACATTATTTTGTAAAAGTAGTAAGTCCTGCAGCAAGTTTACTACAGAAGTATGTTTAAGACACCTCAAGATGAATTATTCACAAGATGAGAAACAAAAAGATGCAGAATTGCCTATGATCAGAATGATGTCATTATGTTCAATGATGTCATTAGGATGAGGATGGCTTGTCCAATCAGTGATGCTTACAGAAAAATTCAGTTCAAGATTGAGACACCAAGGTCAGGCATCTCCATGTACATCTTTGCATGTGCCATACATGTCTGTGGTCAGTGCAGAACACGATGTTACCAATCCCTAGATGATTTGTTCAGTCACCCTCTCTCGTAACATCTGTGCCACTTATGTTAATAATTAAGAGTGGCACTACTAGGTGAACCCCAGAAGATTAGGCCTACAAATACACTGTCAATGTTTAACCATAACAAGCGTGATCACAGTGTGATCACAGCAAACCCAGGTTTCTGCTTATAAGAAGCTGGGAAAAGAATATCCCAAGGACAAATGTAGTAATTGGTACCTGTCAACAGAGTTTTTTTAAATTTGGAAAAAAGCCCAAAAACAAAAAAGAGGAGAGGGACTTAAAACATAGGAACAAATGATGCAGGGAGGCAGCCAGTTGTGTCTTCTCTGAGGCCTTCAAATAAAGACCAGTGGTCTTTTTGAAAAACTTGTATTCCTTGGCTCAATACAGGAGAAACTTTAGTACTGTGACAGCTTACTGTACAAAACAGGAACTAGTCCTTCCTGTCCTCCAATTGAATTATCAGTTTATTACCAAGGTAGACAGCAATTGAATAAGTAAACTATATACCATCAAAAAAGAGTATTTCAAGTGGTGTCTTGCTTCTCTGTTTCATCTAAATAATCTTCCTCCTGCTCTGAGATTTCTAATTTCCCCACACATGTGGGTCAGTTTGCCCACTTCGTCCCATTAAGCTTCATCTAAATGATACAAGCAAGACACAATATATTTTGTGCTACAGCTTATTGTGGAGCATGCAGCCAGTGGAGTGAAAAATCAAATCAAATCTCCGTGTGAGCATACAACTGAAAACAGAAAGACAAGGGAAAGTGAATTCATTGCTGTTTTACTTGGCACAGGTAACACTTGTTATGCCAGGAAAACATCCATCAGCTCAGCAGCTCTGGGTCAGTAAACAAATGCTTAATTAAGGATTACACATTCTTGTGTTAAGCAAGAAACTGGTTTACAGTGTTGCTGCTCAGAGGACACGTAACTTGAAGCCATGCTTTTGAATACCTAAAGTAAGAGTATTTAATTACACTGAGCTGCCAATGCTTGTTTATTACTGTGTCTTGGGATGCCTTTTCAGGTAATAACCTGTGATTTGCCTCAAAGACAAGATTACCAACGTGCAACTAAATTTGAAACAGCAGAACAAACCTCGACCCCGGCTGCAGCTAATAACCAACGAATCGACTCCATCTTGCCTCTTCCATCAAAGTAGTAAAGTTTTGGTTTTCCAGACATGCCTTCAAACTTCCAGTTACCTAAAACAGTTATAAAATATAGTAAGTTAATAATGATAAAAAAAATCTGATGGCAGCTGGAATAATAGTTCACAGGTCACTCACATGACAAAAACCTAAGTTAATTTTTGACAAAATATTTCAGCAAAGTATCAGTCTAAAATGATTTAATTTGGCTGCTGCAGAGTCAACTCAGATAATTTCATAGACTCTTTGTCCTCCTGAAATTCAGGAAAAGTAAGCATCAAGTTGCTAAGTACAGGACAACTGAAAAAAAAAAAAAAAGCCATCACTTAGAAAATCCTTACAACTTTTAGAAAATGTAAGTTTTAGCACTAGAGTTACACAGTCACTATTAAAAGCCAGGTCTTGATCCAAGAGAAGAGGCAGTAGAGAGGTTTTCCAACACTAGCAGTCCTTGTATCAAAGAATGTCAAAAGTATCTAAGCATTAATTCTACACTACTTAGCTGAAGTATGAGAATGTATTTTCAAGCCTCTAACTTTTCCTTCTAGTTGTGGTGAAGCAGGGTAAGTACGCAATCCAGAATCAGCAGAAATTTCAAAAGAATGGCCTGCTTCTCCTGTAATAATCCAGAGTAAAATAAAGGAGATACAGAGGTTGTACTACTTATCCTTCTACAGGTCACATTTCTTTCTGTTAATGAATCCTGTTGCTAAGCAAAACTTTATGGATTTTTCAGTTGATCAAATACCCTATGCCTTGCAAACAGCATTTCAGTTCTTTAATGGCTTCGTAAACGAGGCTATTAATTGTTATTTTTTGACTAGACTAGTGTTTAGGTCTCAGTGGGAATTAGATTTCACTGTAGAACCATGAGCCAAGAGAGCAATCATATTTCATCACATTTGGCATTTCATATGCAGAACTCCATAACAGCAAGTCCTTGCTCCAACTGAGAGCTGTTTTTGCACTGCAGAGAGATTTCTTGACACTTCAAGCCAAAATCCAAGTAATCCCGGAAAAGAAGTTGTTGACATGCGAACAATAAACCCCAGTTTCCAATGTTACAAGAGCTCCTTCATAAGCAAAGGGGAAAAAAGACCTTGAGAGCAACAGAAGGCAAGTGATCCGCTCGTTAGCCAGCAGGCACAAAAACAGAACACAAAGTATGAGACTGCTTCATTCCACGGGAATTCAAACGACCCAGGATATTCAGCCCACGCTGTTTAGGGGCCTCCAGTTGTTCTTAGGCAGGTCACTGGGAATCAAAACATTGCCAAATAGTGTCAATGCTGCTAACAAACACAGCGGTGCAAAAGGAACTGACAAAAAGACTGAAGAAAAGTATCAGTGTGAACTACGTGAAAACAGAATGAAACAAGAGCTGCTTGTAATACAGCTAAATTCATAGAAGTAGGGGGGAAAAAAAATCAAAGGTGACTTTTAACTTGCAGCAAATAAACAGAAGAGTCACTTTTCTTCAGTCTGCTTTCCCGAGACCCGCTCCCTGCAGGCCAGCTGGCACGTCACAAAGGGCAGGCAAAGGCATGGTGGGCGCTTGTCTTGTAAACACCGGGGGATCAACATAATTTGAAGCGAGCTGTAGCATTCTGGTTCCCAGGACTGCTCCTGCCATGCAACACTGGACGAGAAAGTCCAACTTGTGAACTGAAATCAGATGGAAACAGCTCCCTGGGCATGGGCACGCTTCCAGCAGAAAGAGGGAAAGTGACAATTTGCAGCCAGGAGCCACAATCGCGGGTAGATTGCTGACACCTCAATAGCAAAAGGGACTTAGGGAATAAAGGATTTATGATTTATGAAGGCCGTCTGGGCCAACAGGGGCATGAGAGAACCTAAGTATCAGCGCAAGAAGCGATCGCTCCCACGCCAGCTACGGAACAGAACATCGGTGAAGCGGCCCAGGGAACCAGCTGTGCCGGGAATGTCCCGCGGATCAAAGGCTCCAGGGCCTGAGTTTCCCTGCCTGCTTTCAGCCTCCGCCAGCGCCCAGCGGCCGCCCTGTTCCCGCCTGCACCCCGAACACCGGCACCCCGCCCCGGGTACGGCAGGCA
>VXBA01000626.1:30245-55149 GCA_013399895.1 Serilophus lunatus
CCCCGCCCCGGCCCCGCCGCTCCGCCGCGGACAAGCTCTTGGCAGGCGCAAGATGAAGAGCGGTCCGTGTTGTTACACGGGGAGCCATCGTGCTCCGCGACCGGGAGCCGATCCACGGGCCAGGAACCGAGTGCCAGTCTGAGCCCGGCACAGTCCCCTGCTCCCCGCATCACCTGAGCCAAGGGCAGCGAGGGGACTGGGAAGCGAGAAATCATCCCCCGGCGTTGCTGACAGAAAGGACTAACACCGATAACACGCGAGCGGACCGCACCCCCCCGACCTGCCCTGCCCTGCCCTGCCCTGCCCTGCCCTGCCCTGCCCCGCCCCGTCCTGTCCTGTCCTGTCCCGTACCGTTCTTCCCTGTCCCGTCCTTTCCCGGCGCCGCCGCCGCTCCCAGCACTGACACAGGTGGCGCCGACGAGCAGAACAGCAGCCAATAGGACGACAGGAATCTGCATGTTTCGCAAAGGCTTCTGGGAGGAAACACCACCCAGCCCCAAACCCGTTACTTTTGGAGGAGTCGGTAGCGGGAGGTGGTGTCGCCAGAGAAGGGTGATCTCTTAGGCTCTGTTACCGAATTTTTAGCCTTAGGAGGTCACCGTGCGGTGAAGATCGTTGAAAGTATTGAGCTATAAGTAGCGTTCGGCGAGCAGCGTTGCTCTGGATGTGAGGGCGATCTGGCTGCGACATCTGTCACCCCATTGATCGCCAGGGTTGATTCGGCTGATCTGGCTGGCTAGGCGGGTGTCCCCTTCCTCCCTCAACGCTCCATGTGCGTCCCTCCCGAAGCTGCGCGCTCGGTCGAAGAGGACGACCTCCCCGATAGAGACGGTACCGTTCATCGGTCAAGGGTATACGGTAGCTGCGCTCCCCTGCTAGAACCTCCAAACAAGCTCAAGGTCCATTTGTAGGAGAACGTAGGGTAGTCAAGCTTCCAAGACTGCAGACACATCCAAGTGAGGCGCTGCATGGGGCAGTTTGCCATTGTTTTCGTGCCGCTTTTATCCAACTCTCAGAAAAACTCCCCCCTGCGCAGTCCTCACTCTCACTGCGAGCAAACCCAGATTTTTTGTTTGGCGCTTCGATTCCTGAGTCACATATGAATTCACGAGCTCCTCACATTATAAGCAACGAGCATCCTGGCACTTCTAAGCGTATTTTTCACCTAGTGCACCTGCACAATTGATCTACAGCCCCCTTTGAATAGTGAAGAAAAGGGCCAGGCTCGTAAATTATCAGCAGTCTTCAGCTTTTACTACTGCCTTGAAAGCTGGGGGACCACAGGGAAGACTTATTATAAAAAACCCCAAACCAACCCACAACTTTAAAAACAAAAGGCAAACTAAAGTGCTTTTATTAAAAACTGAGTAACAGAGCAAGACATGAGTCAGTAGTACTTCTTCAAGAGTAACTTTATTTTGGGCAGGACAATTGACACAGAAGGAATGAAACAAACATTTGGAATGTTTTTGAACAAAACCACTGAATAAACAAGAACCTTTATTTCTTCATTCACTCTGACAATTCCACCCCCTCCTTCTACATTAAGTTCTAAAATGTTTTTTCAGTGTATGCTTTCCTCCTCACATCATGAAACATCTTACTCATATCAACAGCCATATTAGGTACAGAAACACCATGGAAATGGGTCTTCTGGCATGGTTTTTTTTTTTTTTGCTAACATCATGGCACTTACTATTAGGAAAACTTGGATTATAGAGGTGAATGAATCCACTATCAGACTCCTTTATTTCCAATGGTCACTATTATTACATGTTACGCCTAAGCAGCCTGAGAAAACCTAAACAGTACAATTCTAAAAACATTTTGCATAAGGATACTTCTAAATATTAAAGCACAAAGGAGTAGGTTATATATCATAAATTTTCAGATATGCTGCTTTTCCAGATTTCAGTGTAACAGAGACGTCCATCTTTTCTGCGTATTGCACACTGAGACAGCACAGTAAAATACATAAACTCAGCTCCATCCTGCTCAAAAAGAACTTTTCCAACTTCAGTAGAAATTTGTTTGAGTAAAGGATACAGGCGCTGCTATTACACTTAGATAATTTTCAGTGCCACTAAGTTAAAAGTAGCAGAAGTGATTCTGAATGTCAAGATTATTGGCTTTTTTCCCCCAAAATAAAGGCTTTAACTTGGGAAAGGAGATATGCCGAAATAATGAAAGTACAACTTCTATTCTTTTTGTTGGACTAACACCTGAATACTATAGTCAAAAAAATCACTGCAGGCCAGGTTCAGATGCATCCTGTTTTACTTCAATTCCTCAAAATTGTCCCCATCCTTAGTGGAGAGACTCGGGCATCTCCAGAGCACTAGTACTCAGGTGAGAGAGATTTCTTTGAAAACAATTCTTACTCAGCACAGGTTCAAAGAGTGAGCTCACAACAAAGGAGCTCATGCTTAGGTATGGTGAATCCAAGCCTCAGCAGACTGTTCTCATTACTTGTTCGGCTCCTTCTCCTACTTGCAGCAGGTAAGCGTACAGACCAGACCAGTTAAATTGTCTGCCTAAGTCTAAGGATACTTCAGATAGGTTCAGGGTATTTGTACTTGAGATGAATTATCCGGTGATAAAATAAATTAAACGATATGTAGATATAAATACAGATATTTATTTCCACCAAGAGAAACGACTGTTCCAGGCCTAGCACAGACATACATATTTCCCTTTCCACTTACTCACAGACACCATCAGTGTGTGCTTTAGAAATGGAACAGCTGTTTTACTTCACTGCTAAGCATTGGCATCACTGCTGTGGAAGCAGTTAGGTATGGTTTGGAGTTAGCACGTGCTAGGCACAGACAAAGGAGTAGCAGGAAACCTAAGATGTCTTTGGCATGTGTAAGCATTACATGCACACTTTTGCTCCCTCTCTTTGTCGTGTACTGTCTCACTGTGGACTGAGCCTGTAAGAGCAAACAGTGACCAGTGCTCCCCGTGGTTCCTCCAGCAGCACTGAGCCAGCAGCCTACTCTAGGGTACAGTTTCCTTAAAATCCCACATGTTCTCCATGGGAAACACTGTAAAGGCCAGAATCTGCTCTCAGTCTCCAGTCCACAGCGGCTGCCCCCATGCATGCCAGCCGATCCCGTGCACAGGATGTCACTGACACATGAGCCACTCAGTTCCTGCAAAACAGCTGGATGCTGAGAACTGTCCCTGCTCTGATCCCTATAGGCTGGATTTAAGTCTCGCAAATAATTTGCCTTCACAAAATGAGCTCAGAAAGATGAGCCTTTCTGCACACTTCTGCAGGAAGACACATTCTCTAAGCACACTTCAGCTTTTGTGGCTGCTCCTAAACACAGCTATAAAAGACGTTCTCCCACAGCACTTCCTTCTGTGGAAGAAGGTGCAGGAACAGTCAAATGCTGACTTTCATTTAAATGAATCTTCTGCTGATGGCTGGACTCTGGCACTCCTTTACAGAGCAGAATTAAACCAGACTATGGGGCTATTTTCTCTATAACCTGATATACCTCATACTCTCTTATAAACCGAGTTAATCTGCTCTTCATAGTTTATGTGAAATAAACCACAATTTTACATTGTCTTAGCAGGACCAGGTAAGGTGACATTTTTCCCTGTAGAGCCTGCAGGCCTAATTTATGGAAGCTGACATATTCTTCATATTGTAAATGAAGATGCAGTGAAGTGAAGAAGAACTGAGTAAAAACTTAAGTAAGCTTAAACTAACTGACTTCCTCTAGGTTGTTTTTGGGTGTTTTTTTTGGTTGGTTGTTTTTTTGGGTTTTTCATTCCCCAAAAATGATTTAAGACAGTTGTGAAAATAAGTCAGCTGCACGGAGATTGTTTCCTTAAGCTTTGTTGCTGGTGTATTACTAACATTTTTTTTACTCTGAAACCAGTTTTATAATTGTTAATAATGTCTTAAATATATATTCAGATTCTATATTCACAACAAAAGAAAAAGAAGCAGAATCTGATTTTTCTCCTTAGATATCTTTAGAACATTTAAATTAATTTAACAGGGGTAGGTACACATTCTATTTCATAGTGAATAATGCCAAGGAGCAACTTTGAAGCAGGAAAAAAGAGCACTGTGGCAGAAAACAGAAGGGTATCTACCCTTCACCAAAGAAGATTTCTCAGGTTGGGTAAATTTGGATAGCAGTTCCACAAAAACCTTTCAAAGGCAAAAATAAATTAAAATAAAAAGTGCCTCTCACTAACTTTCAGCAGTCCTGATGACTGCAAAGGAGAGTTTAGACTGTTAGTCCCTCCTCTGCTGTCAGTAGAAAAGAAATGACACAGGACAATAGAAGTGTGGCATTGAGACATGGCATTGCTGCAGTTATACTGCCTCATTTAGCACATAAACTTCATAAAATGTCTAATGAATGCCCCTTTCTCAGTACTTCTCCTTCCCTGCAAATATTGCACCACTTCGGTTTTTTATCCGCTTCTATAAAAAAGTTCAATAAAAAAAGTTAAATTTTTTTAAAGTTCATTATAAAAATTTATTGTATAAAAATGCCAAATCCCCTAAGCTATATATATACAAAATGCATCACTTTCATGAAAATAACTGGACCCAATTATATAACAAAACAGTTTTATACAAAAAGGTTCAAGATTGCATTCAAATTAATGCAAATTAAGTAAAAGCCAAAACTCTTCAAAATGTCTCATTCTTTTAAGCTTACAGGTATATAAAACACCACCAGATTGTCTCATGTTGGCCACCACTTCACGGGGAACATGTGCTGGTCAGAGAGCACCTCCCCAGGTCACCGGTGGGCGCTGTACTTGGCAGACCAGTCCACGCGCCCGTGGATCGGCTGAGCTGGTGGTGGGAGGGGCATTAACCTTGGGGAGCTTTTTGTGGGTGAACTGAACGATGGCCATCCAAGATGGGGTCTGACTGATGCCAGAGAAGCAAAATCTAAAGGACGAAAGAAAATGCTGTGAGATAAAGGTTCAGTGAGAGCTGTCACACCGAACAGCAAATGGATGCAGGTCTGGATCCTTTTTCCTTCTGGAAATAAGCCTCCTTTTTTAATAGAATTTGCTGATGTGAAACAGCAGTGGATCCAATCCCTAAAACCTTAGCAGACAAACAGTATTTACATCACTGATTTGACAAGTGTGAGTTCTGTGCCAGCTCTCACACCAAGCTCTAGGTCCCACTGGAATATGCTGTAGATAAACCCACATAAATAAACAAAGTAAAAACAAGCCAAACTCTTCTCCATATGAAGTTCTGCAAGATTACAAACAACAGCTCCAGGCAGTCAAACATCAACAAACAAAGTAACCCAAAGGTAAGTAGCTCAGTGCTGCATACATACAGCATTACTGGAATACTGAGCAAGGGACCAAGAGAACTTTGGTACTGTACTTACCAGAAGATGGATCCATAACTGGTGCTATCTGAACCCTCTGCCCAGCAGAACCTACTTCCTTCTTCAGAAACGAAGGGATATAACCACTAGTTAGACCACTTGATCCTGTGGGCCCTGAAAGAAATGGCAAGGAACACCTGAGCTCAACACAACAATCTCCCATATTGTCAACAGATGACCAACGTGGGCACTGATGGGTCATGTCCAAGACCAAGCCTGATCACAGACTGATGAAAACAAGAACTTAACTGAAGACCTACAGGTACCTGCATTCAGGAGACTGTCAGCATCAGACTGCATTACAGACAGATGGAAAACGGGTACAAATTGTACTGCATTCTCCTGACATCTCACCTTCTTCACGGTTTCTCAAAGCTTTCTAAACCTAGCATTTTGTTTGACTTTCAGCAACTGTGTCCTGTGAATATATTCACTCTTGAATTCTATGGAGTGAAGTCTGGTGTTCTGGTGCTACACAAAGTTCTTACTGAAGCCCAGTGAGAGCACAACTTAAAAATTTGGTATGCATTCACATTCCAAATTTGTAAAGCCAGCCACAAAACTCGACCCCAAGATGAGCGGTAGATTTGAGTGACATGCAGGATAGGGCATAGAAATGGCACAAAAGAGTCTAGAGTGGCAGCACAGACAGACAGTGACCAAGTTAGCAAGCACACACCAGAGCCATCTGCACATGTGCCTGTGGTGTTCTAGAGCAGTGGCAAAGTGTACTGTGGGCAGTGAAAAAGGGGAAAATCTAATCATATCCTAGGCAGCTACCAAATACCAAGAAACTTGTAGAAGAGCCAGGGAGGAGACAAGTGCTACGTATATAAAGGTTCTCATGTAGTTTAGCTCTTTATAACATCCTCCCATCTTGAATCTTTAAACAACTATTTTTCTGATTTAATTACATCCAAAATTTTAACTTTTTTTAGATCAGTTTCTAAAGCTCCAAAATGTTTTTTTGGGCCAAGACTGAATACAATTTTTTTCAATTTTCAGATTTCAATTTTCAAAAATTTTTTTCACGTTTTCAAAACAGCAAATTCCAAAGAAGTACAGCACTGCAGAACTATCACGTGAAAACCTGAAGCCAAGGTTTAGAAAGGAAATGCATAGATACAATCTAAAAACATCTCTATTTTTAAATATATCTGGCAAAATCTATAAATTAATTACTTCAAATCAAACAACAGTGATTAAATACCTGAAATACCAAATGAAAAAAACCTGAGAAGAAAATTTGAAGAGTTTTGCTTTTTTTCTTGATTTTTTAAAGCTACAATTACTTCATTATTTTAAACAATATCAATTTAAAGATATGATGATAGATTTTTCTTTGCTTTATTTATGTAACAAGAGTGTGGAGTTAGTTTTAGACCAGCTTCCTCCTCTAATGATGCTCCATTTGTGCACCAGCTGGGCTAAAATATTTCAGAAACCAAAAAAAATAACTTAGAAAAACTGAAGAGGGAAACTGAAAAAAAAGATGAAGTATTTCAGGTTGAACGGACCTAAGCCTTCCAACCTTCTATGCATGGGGTACTTTACAACCAATTTTTGGGGATTCATTAGAAGAAATTACTATGTTTCAGTTTAAGGTAGTCTCCAAATCCAAGAACAGTGCTCATAACCAATTTTAACAGAAAAAAAAAGACAGGATAGCAAGTACCTTCAGGGCTGACAGTGTTACAGAAATGGGTGACCCCAGAATACAGCCGTGAGGGATTGCAGAGAACATCACTTATTATTATTACTCAGAGTGTTAAGCACAGCTTCTTACCTGAATTCATCCTGTTAATACTTCCTCCCAAACTGGAAGCATTTCCAGACAAACCAGAACTGGGCCAGGGATTAGATGGAACAGCCTCCTTGTCTGAAGTGGAGATTATGCTATTCCTTGTGCTTATTCCTAATGTAAAAATGCCAAGATTACTAGGCTGAAATATCTGTCACCACACAGGCTTGTGTTCATTCCACCTGATGCACAATCTTGGAGCGTATGTCCTGTTCAACTTAACCAAAACCTTCTCAGTAACTCTCTGGGTCACTTCCCATCCTCTCAGAATATGGAAAAGCTATGGGTAGCCACAGGCCCTAACCCTGCAAACATCACAGTAAGTAGTTCCATTAGCATTAAAGGCTGCTTATATCACAGGACAGGATCCTTACTTCACGGTTACAAATATTCTCAAGTCACAGAAGGTGAACCTTGTTAAGTAAACGAAATCTATGCTTCCTATAAAAGCCTAATGGTGACAAGGTAACCTGAGAGCAAATAATGGCAATTCCATTTCTCATAGTACTGTACTCTTCTTTGGTGTCTCTACTGAAACCACTGACTGTGAAAACAGTTTGCAGTAGGGTTCATATGTCACCTATTAATTGCATTTAATATACATCCGTATTTAAGCAGGGTACATAACATGCAAGGGTGCACTCATAATTTATGGTAAGGCAGGAGCAGGCTTGGGATCAATGTGTTTTACAACATCCTCTAGTAAAACAAGTTTTAGCTACCCAAATTCTACTTAAATGAGCCAATTTGAAAGTCAATTGTTTCAGGAAAAAAGAGGGAGTTTGCTGTCACAATATCTTGTAGTATTAATTTTGAAGTATTAGTACTATAAGTGAATGAATAGCTAACACTGCCTCTAAAAACAGAAATTATGAAAAAGAATACACTTACAATCACCTCATTTTAAATACAGACATGTGTCTGCCTCCTGTACTTCATCCTACTCCAGCACTGGTCTCAGTATAGCAGAGATTATCATGAAGACAGGCATGTAATTCTCTCTAGAGATATGGATCTACATTCTATTTAACTTCAAGCTACAGAACAGCATATTCTCACTATTTTCCTGTATGGCATTTTTCATGTATGGCATTCCTGTATGGCATTTTCTCCAGTCTAGAAGACCAGTCTTATACTTTTTAGGGAAACAAGAAATAGTTTGGCACATTTACAGCATTTTCTAGCACACTGCCAAGTATAAGAGTATCCATGAAGAGGAAGAAGTACCAACAATCCTGTCCCCTTGTTCGTAAGCAGCATTTCTCAGTTGCTAGACTGCCAGAATGTAGTTTGTATCATGGCCATCTATATTAGCAAAGCTCTTGCTCTCCTCATTTTCTTTAAGCAGCAGCCCCTCCTCCACAAGCTCAGAGGAGCTAACGTCCCAATGACTATTTCATACTGCTGTTGGAATTGCAGGAAG
The DNA here is from genome assembly GCA_013399895.1 of Serilophus lunatus. Taxonomy (NCBI): domain Eukaryota; kingdom Metazoa; phylum Chordata; class Aves; order Passeriformes; family Eurylaimidae; genus Serilophus; species Serilophus lunatus. Next base: position 38,863 of record VXBA01000626.1, read on the forward strand.
AAAAAGAAAGAAGTATTTTTTACTAACCAGGTAGGTACCTAGAATGTCTCAAGTAGTGTTGCTTTGCTGCAGAAACTCTCAATGTGGGAGTGTCCTGCCGCGAAAAGGTCACGTGGGACGTTTGTGCACCGGTGCCAGAGCCCACAGCATCCAAAGGCTTCAGGTCGAAAACGCTTTCAAATCTGTAATTCAAAAATTGCTATGCTTAGTCCAATACTTTTGGCATTATTTATCCGCAGTTGGCCTTCTCAACTCCATCCCATCTCCAGGTATCATTTCCTTATACTGTGTTGGCTACACCATAAACACACAGACAACAGGGAATATTTTTGGCCCGAAGCAATACAAGTGCCCCTGAAAATCAGATTTGTGCTTCTAATTCCCTTACATGCTGCTTTTAAAGTTTTTATAAATCACTCAGTAGGTTTTTCTCTACTGTATATGATCCATGGAACTGCAGCTTAGAGTCGTCCAAAACAGTTTATATGTGTGGAGTATGTCAAAGTGGTCCACAGGTGAAATACAAAGTATATATTCAAAGACTAACCTGGGGAGACTTAAATGAAGCATTGTTTTCAGAGGGAAAAAAAAAAGGACAAGAAATTGTATAGATACATGTTTCTAGATCCACAGAAAGCATGAAGAGGCAACAGTGGTAAGAGGAAAAGGCTGAATAGACCAAATAGCACATGGACATACAAAAACTCCTTACCTACAAAGAGTTTCATCATTCTGCCTCTTCTTGTTTTTCAAGTCCATTCTTATGATGGAAGAGCTGAAATCAAGGTCTTCCAAGTCATCCCAGTCTTCAGAACTCTTCACTGTCCTAGCAAGATGTCCCCATCTTCGCCTAGGTTTTGGTATGTTCTCAGAGCCAGCAGTTGTTTTCTGTTACAAAGATTGAAAAGAAATAAACCCACGTGCTTAGTCCAAAAATCAGGTGATAAGAACAAAGAGGACTTTTTTCCTCAGTTTTAAAGAGTAACACTGGTAGCAGAGCTGTAACAACACAACCCTTGTATTTCACTAAACATGCTAAGAACACAATCTGTAGACCACAGGCCTTACTTACTACCTGTCTTCTGCATTTCATCCTTAATAAGGTATCTTGAACGGATAGAAGAAATTTCTTAGGTCTCAATTCTATTTATATTTCAATATGCACCTCCCAAAACAACTCGCTTACACTCTATTTTTACTTCTAGACCCATGCTGGCAGTACAAAACTGCATGAAAGTTTATGTTTCTGCAAGCCTATGTCTAGAAATTTACAAAATGTGTTTCTCTTGCAGGACAGGATTGGTACAATTTGTGTCTCTTCAGTCCTTTAGGCTCACCAGCACACTTCAGCCTTGTGTGACTCTGTGGCCACTACAGATCCTACTCACAACCCATCTCAGCAGCATTTGTACTGTCAGCTCTTGTCCTCTGTCTTACAAATCCAGTCTCCTCACACGGTCAACGGAAAGGACAGGTTCTTATGCTGTTGTTTTCCATGTCCAGCATAGTCCAAAAGGACTATTATTCCCAGTCAATAAACTGGATATCTTAAATGGATGAAGGCAGGAGCCTCCTCCTCTTCATTTCAAAACCATTTAATATTTTTCTCTCTGGCATCAATCCTATTAATGTTTTGAACACTGTGCATCTTTTTTACTCCTATGAAATCACAGTGTCATCCTTTAAGTGGTGCTTTACAATACAGGGAAGCATAAAGTGGCTCTGAAATGAGAAATCAACTTCCTTGTTTTATAGCAAGTGGATTTAAATTTCAGTCTTTAGCAGAAAGTTGTAACTACTTTTTATTCACACTCATTGTCCTTTTAGTAAAGTACAAGAACCTTGAAAGAGAACAAGAAAAAGAAACATGATTAAGCAAAAATCAGGCAATGTATCAGGAAGCTTATCTAAGGCTAGATGGACCTTTACCTGCTGAGGAACCTTATTGTGAATTGCAGGCAGAAGAACCTGGTTAGACTTGTCCTCCTGCAAGTAGTTACTGCGCTCAGCCCCCGAGTTGTCTGCCTTATACGGATACACCAAGTGCTGGGAAGACTGGCTTTGTTGAAAAGGCCTTGATGAAATTCGGGTATGAGGTTTAGGCTGTACTGGAGGGACAGGCTTAATATGCAGAGATGATTTATTATGCAGCTCCTTTTGTTTTCCTAGTTCTTGAACACCCAGGGCATGCCCAACCTGGAAGTATGGATATCGAAGTGCCTAAAAAGCAATGAGAACGTTAGGCTTAGAAAACCAAAGCTTTTAATTTACCCCAGTCAGATGTCTCAGTTGAAATTTAATTTCCTTTTTTCTAGTGTAGAAAACAGCAGAAGACCCATCTCTCATCACTAGATTCTAGTGAGCACAATCCAATTCAGAAAAATGCTGCTATACTAGAAATGTTTCAACTCATACCAAGTTACCAAATCCTCTGTGGACTTGCACAAAAGGAGAAGGTTCTTCAGAAGGAAGACACTTAACAAGGTATAAGATATCTAAAGACATGTTTCATTTAGTGCTGTCTCTCTGTGTGCAAACACACACATCACTGTCATCACAGATACAGCCAACCAAACTCGAATGGTCCCAGAGTCATCCCACCTCTTCCATTCTCCATTTCCAATACTGAATCGAGTAAAAGAAATGCAACTCTCATGAAAATTAGCCTCTCTCTTTTCTGGAAGACATATTGGTAAAAATATTTTTATCCTGCCTTACAAGTAATTAAGGCATTGTTGGTAAAGACAGCTGATCTCTGCCCATCTTGCTGCTTCAGGTAAATGCACCTTCCCTTCCCAAAGGCCTGTCACTGCAAAAACATGCTAAAATCTTCAGATTCCTCACCATATTTGTATGTTACTGTAAAATATTTGTTAGTCCTCTTAATACAGTGTGTATTTTTCATGACCTTTGAGAGTTCTTAATCTAGTTCACTTTTTATCTGCTTTAATCAGCTTTAAAGCTTTTTATTACAATTTGTGCTGAAGGTTTAAATGAATCACAAAGGTTCAGCTACAGTCCTACTAAGTGAAGCCACATTTAAACCCCGAATCACGTCTGCTTTCCAAAAGATACCCTGCTTGTTTAATTAGTTGGATACCACCACTACAGAACAGGTGTCTGAAAGCAGTAACCATCACCAACTGGTACACCACACGTGCAACACTGATGAACTGGGCAATGGTTATGTACAGGATGTTGGGTGCACTTGAGCAAAAAGTGCCTTGCAAAAGCCAGCCTTATCCAGGCAACACTGAGCTGGATGAACAGTGAGGTGGACTGAAAGTTGGCTGAATGGCCAGACCCAGAGGGTGGTGATCGGTGGGATAAAGTCTGGTTGGAAGCCAAGATTATCCCAGAGACCAACATTAGAGCAAACAGTGATCACCTCCTTCATTAATGATTGATGGTGGTGCAGAGGGCATCCTCAGCAAGTCCATCAATGACACAGAACTGGAAGGTCAGGCTGATACAAAAGATGGTCTTGCTGCCACCCGGCAGGACTTCGATGGGCTGGAGAAATGGGCTGACAGGAGCCTCATCAAGTCAACAAGGCTAAATGCCAAGTCCTACATCTGGGAACAAACAACCCCACACATCAGCACAAGCTGGGAACAACCACCTGGAAAACACCTTTGCAGAAAAAGGCCTGGTAGACATCAAGTTGAACACGGGCTACCAGTGTGTCCTTGCTGCAAGTAAGACTAACGGCATCCTGGGCTGCATGAGCAGGAGTGTTGCCAACACTCTGCTCAGCACAGGGGAGGCCATGCCTGGAGTGCTGTGTCCAGTTCTGGGCTCCCCAGCAGAAGAGAGAGATGGACATAATGCAGAGTCCAGAGACGAGCCACAAAGGTGAATAAGGGACTGGAGCATCTCACATATGAGGAAAGACTGACAAGACTTGGAACTGTTCAGCTTGGAGAACAGAAAGCTCATGGGGATCTTATCAAAGTATGCCAAAATCTGAAGGGAAGGTGCAAAGCACATGGAGTGAGTCTCTTTTCAGAGGTGCCCCGTGACAATAGGCACAAACTGAAATACAGGATGCTCCCTCTGAACATCAAGAAACACTTTTTTCCTGTGAGGGTAACTGAGCACTGGCACAGGCTGCCGAGGGCAAGCAGGTTGGACCAGATTCCTGTGATTCTGTGGTGCATATCAATATCAATGAAAGAACAGCATCACAGCCTTCAGCCATATATCCTCCCCTCACTTTGCTGCTCTTCACAGTGACTGGATTATATTTAATTCAAGTGTACTTAACATATGCTGCAGTCACACCATTGATCATTTAACACATCCCCCAAGCACTTGATGTTGCATGCAAAAGATTGGTAATTAAATGAGTAATCATTCTTTGCATTGCAAACTGTTCTAGGCTTCTGCTCTTCTCCTAAGAACTGCAGCCCTGAGCAACTGCTAAATGACTGGGTGTAAAAGGTGTCTTGCAGGGGAAGGAAACAGCACATACAGATGTGAGAAAAAAGCCCACAAAATCAAACCTGACTGGCTGTTGGCCGCTTTTTGGGGTCCCACTGCAGCATGTCTCTCATCAGCTGCACTGCTTCACTGCTTGCATTAGGTATGAGGGTTTTTAGGTTGTTAGGTACACACTGAGGCCAGCGAAAATTCATGGAAGCTGAAAGTTGGTAGCCTTCAGGCCAGTCGTTCTGTAAGAATGAGATTTCCAATAACAGAAAAAGTTCAGCTGTAAAGTATCAGTGCTTAAGCACACTAGCATATATTCTCCTATCAGTAACAGACTGTGTGCAACTCACTCTAGGCTGTATTAAAAATTTCACTGGAAATCACCACAAACTTCTGGTGAGAGGTAAGTCTTGCTTTACATCCAACCAAGTCAAGGTCACAAATGGAATCAGAAAAGTCTTGCCATGACTCCAATTTTTAGCCTCTTAAACCGCAGGTTTATATACAATGTGCAAGAGAAAATGAAATTTCTACCTAATGAAATCACAGTCTAAAGAATTTGTTTCCTGTTCAGGGCTCTATTTCTTCTCCTCTAAATGCCAGGTTTTATAGCATAATTAAATAATGCTTATTACACAAAAAATAAGTTTTACTTTAGTTTACTGTATCTGAAATCAATACCATACATTTGCAGTAAGCAGGAAAATTTATTACTTTTATGCTTACTGCTACTGTGCCACTCATATTGTAGAACAACTCTACTATTATTGCAGTGTAGAATGTCACTTTAGCTACCTTCTTTGGCGTCCCCAGGACTTGGCAAATTTTGAATATAGTATCAATTTCACTGGCGCCTGGAAAGAGAGGCCTTAGGGTGTAAACTTCTGCCATTATGCAACCAACAGCCCAAATATCTATTGGGGAACTATAGCTGGTGGATCTCAGAAGGACTTCAGGAGCCCTGTACCTGTAAGAGGAGAAAAAAATTAAAAAAAGAAGCGATCCCATCAATACAAACAGACATACATGAAACCACCCACCTCTTCATTCTTTGCTGTTAAGAGGAAACATCCTTTAAAAAGCTCCTCTGCCATATGTAAGACTTCATTTCTTCCCTAGAATTTAGATCTACATAAGCTTCTGTAAACTCACTTCTGCTTGACATGCAGCAACCCCAGCATGCCCCACCTGCTTTACCACACTCCCTCTCCATCCCTGTGCTGCTGCCCTCTTTAAACTGCCTTGCACTCGCTGAAGCTTTTCCAATTATGGCAAGCTTAAATAAAAGTTTCATAAAAAGGAGGCATAGAAGTGGTATTACAATCAGCACAAATCCAATACTGTACTACTCTAAAGGGTTAATTTTAAGTTCCCACAGTGTAAGAGAGAATTAGGACTAACCATCTTGTGGACACATAATCAGTGTAAGGAGGTCTAGATCGGATTTCTCGGGCTAAACCAAAGTCTGCTATTTTCACAAGCTCTGGTCCCATGCAAAGCAGGTTTTCAGGTTTCAAGTCTCTATGGAAGAACCCTAAAATTCAAACAAAACATTGATGTTGATTGCAATGTCACCCACAGCTGTACCCTTTATTTTCCACCTGAATTGCTTCACTTTAGTTCTCAGTGTTGAAGCTGGAATAGCACCACACAGAGATCAAAGTCTGATGTGATCAACAGAGCTGATCACTGCAATGGTTGTGCAGTCAGACTGTGAGGAACAGTATACACAAGTTGACTATCTTATAACAATTCAGAGCATTCAGTCAGACAGCTCCCTTTCAAGTGACACTTCTTGAACATAAAAAAATGTACACCAGCTAATGTTAGTTAACAGAAGGTTTTTTACACTTTGAACTTCTTTTTAAAATCGAGACCATAATCTGCAAGCACTCAGCTACTCCTGGTTCTATCAGAGATCTCAGTGGGTTTTTTCAGTGCTCTCTGCATTCAGCAAAACCTGATCACAACTAACCACTTGGCAAGAGTTCTTTAAATACAGATGAGAGAAAAGTGCTAGAATATCGCTGACTTCTGTCTCTGAAATTTGCTTCCACCATTAGCCTGGAAAACTTGTCCTTATGCTTCTTTCTTGCAGGCATTTGAGACCACCATTCTCTATGAAGAGCTCCCTCTGTAATACTTTAATAGAACTCCATGACCAACATGCTTTTTTCCCCCCAAGGCTTTCAATATGCTCCCACAGAGAATTCACTTAGGATATGTCTACATTGTCCAGTATAGCTACATTAAGTTTTGTTTGCTAGATTAATGTATGACAGCATTGAAGACATAGTGCTGTAGATATCTACTAACCAGCAGACTGTGTCCTTCCTATGGGTATTAAGTAGATGTTCTGGTGGCAGTTACTGCCTCTTTATGGAAGGTACCAGACAGAGCAATTGAGGCTGTTCTTAGCATTTACTACAATCTGTCTTTTGTTGCACAGACATACAATGCACCGACAGAATGCTTGTGAAGCAATTTCTTTCATTGTGAACTTGTAAAAAGAGCAATTGATTGTGTATTCAAATATGAAAAGATGTTGAAGAGTTTGGATGGATAAAAAACATACAAAGTTTACTTGACAATCATTTTTGTGCCATGGAGGAGAAGAGGAGCAGAAGAGAGAGAGACACAGAGAGGGAAAAAAATGTTCATGTGATTTTTTTCCAAAACTTGTGCAGAGAGAATCTTGGGATACCAATTCTTACATTATGAGCCACAAGGCCATCAAGACCATCCTGTCAGGCTTGCCATGCATTTACAGATGTTTCTAATTTGTAACATCCTGGCAGAAATATCAGTCTACTGTGCAGCAGGTCTGTGAACAAGACAATTAGCTGTGACACTAAACTGTTCAGTCTTCATAGCTACAGCAAGTGAAATAGCAATAAAAAGTATTCTGAAAGGGTTGTGATCCATTTGACATTTTTATTAAAAAAGATGGACTAGATTTTTTCAAATCAGAGTATTTTTCTATTTTTATTTTTCTATTTATTATGTATCTCACTGAAACAGTTTTTAATTTATATAGTTTGGTTTCAGAAGATAATTCAAATGCCACTAAAAGAGTGAATAAAACCATCAGCTTGAAAATGTTTTGCAAAACACAGTTAAAAGCGTCCTTCAAGAGAACTGAAACGCTGGTCCTACAAGCCTTTTGCTTCCAGGACTCTGGCCACTGATGTTAGTCCTCTTCTGAAAATCCAGAGAACTGCCCTGCAACAGACACTAGAGGGTATTCAGCAGGCAGAACTGCAGAGGTAAGCAAAACACGGTGAGGAAGGGATCATTATAATAAGGTGTACATTGCAGGGGTTTTCTTATCAGTTAAGTGGGTTACTATTGTTGCTATTGCCTGGTACACCAGCTTTAGCTTTTATCATTATTGCAAGCCTTAGCTGGAAGGCCATGCAACAAAAGCTGTCACTCAGACTATTACTTTGAGTCCATCTCATGGAAAATGTGTGTTTTATTCAGCTTATCTGTCTGAAAGAAAGAGTAATTTCTCCTTTACTCTTAATCTCAGGGGACCTCTAATCTATCAAGGAATGTGTCCATTAACATCAGGTGAGTTTGAGAGTGACCTGCTGCCAGTCTGAGGAAATCTACAGAAAAGGAACTGAGAAAACCCCCAGATTAAAGTATCGGGAAACTATAAAATACAGGTATTATTATCAGATAAATTTCAATCTCTCACATAGTGCCATTCTTTTGATCATTCCTGTTACTAAAGTCAGCAATGCAATTTTAAGTATAGTCATTAAAAAACTTACACGAACACTATATGGCTCTAATTCAAAACGTTTACAGCTAAAACATCACCTACCATGCTTGTGGATAAATGCAAGCCCTTGCAGGATCTGATACATAATATTCCTCACTGTAGATTCAGGGAACAGTTTATTTCTGTGGAATAAAAGGGAAAAAAATTAATGATTAAATTCACAGATTAGCTTATGCAACCTAATGAACCAAAGATAAAAGGTAACAATGACAATAAAACTACTAGATGTTCTATAAGCACTTTCATACTCTAATAAAAATGTACACAGTATTTGCGGAACTGCCAAATGACATTATATTAAGACTATGTGTCGCATTGAGAATATGTGGGACAGCGAATACCAGGATGCAGTTGGCTTTCTGGGCTGCAAGTACATATTGCAGGGTCATGTCTCATCCACCAACACCCACAAGTCCTCCTCCAGGCTGCTCTCAGTCCATCCTCTGCCCAGCCTTGTGCTTGTCTTTTACTTCATCACATGCACAGGTCAGGAGGCACATTGCTCAAGACAGCAAGGTTCATGTTAATTTAGTGCTTTTCATGTAGTTGCTTCCAGCCTCTCATCTACAGCACATACAACACATACTTCTGACTTTGCCTTGTTGTTATCTAATAGCCGTTATGCTACTTCTTTCTCTTCTGTTATCTGAAAAAACCAGTCTCATCTGCTCCCAGTGAAAACCCAGTGAAAACTTCTCCTCATGACATTCAGGTGGGAAGATCAGCCATGACAGGCAGTTTAATGTGAGCCCCCCTTACCAAGACTGAGTTCTGATCCAACAGCTCCCTACCAGCTGACTCTGCACGTGGAGATGGCTTGGGATGGAAATCAGTGGCTATTTCATTCAGAAAGCCTAACAGTAAATGAAGATGGCCTGAGTCTTATTCAAATTCCTGAGCTCAATTCCTCTCAAATAAAACCTAACCATCACATATTTCAGAAGTGAGATCTGCTGCTAGAGTCAGATTTTTATATTTGCCTACTTTCTAATTACAGCAGAAAGCTTATTTCCTCTACAGTCTCTTCAAGCAACACTGGCAATTCAATTAAGAATTAACCAAGTAAATCACTCTCTTAAAAGTTTGATTTATACAATGTCTGACATGTCCAAGGTCTAGCTAAACTGTAGAGCATATGATGCACAGCACGCTTTTTGAAGCGCCCTTTTTGTTTTCTGAAGGAGGTAGGATAACAAGCATTTCTAAGAAATTCCTAAAGATAAATTGTTTCCTCAAAATTCATTACTTCATATAACTAAAAATCAGCATCCATATGTATGTGCTCAATTCAGCTAAAGTTGTTCTACACCTGAACGTGCATAGTAAATGTATTTATGCTTAGAAAGGTACTTTATGTAGTATTCAGAGATATGCTAGAACAATAACCTTACTTTGTTAAATCAAGGAGGATAAAGACAGTAAAGATTACTGTCATCTCCCAGGCTGGTAACTATGGTCCATGGAGAGAAAATAGCCTCAGAGAATAATTCACAGCAGGGAGCTATTCTGCCCCCCCAGTTATCCTCTGAATAATGTTATCATGGCCCAAAGGCTAGAATTAATGTTCCAGCAAACATCAAAAAGCTAAATTTTATTCAGAAGTCACTGACAAAAAAATGGACAATCCTTGGACATGTCAGCTCAAATTGCAAGGAAAACTAATTCCTTGAATTATCCAAAATTTGATCCCTCTCCTCTTGATTTACTGTTTCAACCACTTTTTATTTATTAATTTACCTGATGAAGCCATAAAAGAAGTAGTGATACCACCCCCTTACAGAGAAAGTGTAGCTGGAGTACCTATATAAAAGTCAGAAATTTTAGGTTCACTGTCTCCTCAGTGTGAGGGCTGTTAAAAGTCCACGGTTCCTCACTCTCAGAAGACTGCCCCACTCATCTTATGTCAGGCTCATCTGTGAAGACACACTGGAAACTCCCACTGAACTGGCCAAGATATTCTCAAAGGTGACAGCCACAGTTTCTACTGCAGCTTTAAACCATAGTGATCTAAGCCTAAACAAATGATTCAAAGTCCTTTGAACAATAAAAGGGTGTTAAAAGTACATTACACAAGTCATTCATTTATATCAGGAATGGCTGATGCCACTACATACCTTTCTTTCATTAGCTGATAAAGATTTTCCTTCATGTATTCAAACACAAAATACAGATGATCATTTTCCCTGATAACTTCTTTTAGCTTTACTACATTGGCATGGTTTAATTTCTTCAAAGACTAGAAACAGAAAATACAGACAGGATTTTACAAGGGTCTTACTCGAATGACAAAGGAAAAACCCCCATCTTATTTCACTGATGCAGAAGAACCAACTTCGAAAAGCTCTTCAGTATTTTAAATAACCAGACAGCTCTGAGAACACAAACCAGATCTCCAGGTATTACCAGATACATACACAGTCCATGCTTGGGTCATTCAAAAGCCAGGCAACTGGTGTCACTGTAGGTACCAAAACAATTGCATTTGCTCTAAGTAACTTCCTACTGGCAGAATTCACACTCTTCTTGCATCTGCACTGGCAACATGAGCTAAGAGTCAAGACTAAATACAACCTGAAAACTCTTTCTTGGTATTATGGATTAAACCTGGAGAGCAGCTGAGCTTGTTCATCCCCTCCAGGTGGGATGGGGAACATAACTGGAAGGGCAGAAAGTGAGACAACTCATGGGTTGAGATAAAGACAGTTCAGTAGGGAAAGCAAAAGCTGAGCATGCAAGCAAAGCAAAATAAGGAGTAAATTCACTGCTTCCCATGTGCAGGCAGGTGCTCAGCCATCTGCAGGAGAGCAGGGCCGTATCACATGTGATGGTTACTTGGGAAATCAAATGCCATCACTCAATGTCTCTCCCTTCCTCCTCCTCCTCCCCCCCAGCTTTTGTTGCTGGGATATCCCTCTGGTCACCTGGGGTCAGCTGTCCTGCCTCTGTCTCTCCCAGCCTTTTGCCCACCTTCAGGCTACTAGCTGGCAGGCAACCATGGAAAGTGGGTAAGGCCTGAGGCTGTGCAGTCACTGTTCAGCAGTAACTAACACATGCCTGTGTTGTCGAGACTGTTTGGGTCACAAATCCAAAACACAGAAGCTGCTGTGAAGAAAAATAACTCTATCCTAGCCAAAAGTACCAACCATGGGTCTTCATTCTCTCTTCTTTTTAGATTTTCAGTGTATTCAACATTCAGTTTTGCTGCAGCAGAACAGTTTCAAAATGTGGTACTGTAGGAAAACGGACCCAGTGAAATTAAGAAGGACCTTAGAACATAACCCTAAAGTTTTGCTGGCATCAGAATTTCATGCTAAATGTCTGCCCCCAAGCCAACTACAGAGAAACAACTGCACTTACAAAAGTTAATGCTGTGCAAACAGCATGTGTTCTCAAGCTCTGATAAACAAACACCAACCAATTCGAGGTGCTGTGCTAGGAAAGCTCTCACTCACTGCAAGGAGGAAGCACCTCTCTACAAACAAATGATTTAATTTAATCAATGTTTTTATATGACTTATAGACATTCTGTTCAAATGCAGACTCAGGAAACAGAACTGTAATGTGAAATGCCACAGCTCATGCTGAGGAGAGTTTTTGATAAATGGGAGGAATTTGATGTTACCCCAAAATGTGTCAGGGATTATCTAATTTGAAGTCAACCACTGAATGAAATAAGTACCTTAACTTCTCGAAGGTTCATGCATTCCTCCCAGGAATAAAATTTTCTCTTCATTCTACAATAATAGAGGGGAAAATAACAATTAATGCATAGTCAACATCAGCTGGTCTTAGACCTGTAAGGCTCATTACATGTTAACAACTCGGTTCTTCCATCAAAATATATGGTGTTGGCTCCTCTGTCAGAAAACTTCACATTTTTCCCCTCTAAGCTGTATTTCTTCAGTTTTCTGTGTCCACTGTTCCCTGTTTCTCCCTCTCTTCCAAGGTGCATCTATCATACCAATATTTTTGAATTCTGCCTTCCTTTACAAACTTGCAAGCAGCTCTGCTCCAACAGAACAAAACTACACGGCAGATCTGCTTTCTCCTAAGCCAGAATATGACTCTGAACACAGTATTTGGGTGAAACATATAGTCCTGTCTGTTCATACACATTTTGCTTATGAATCAGCTCTTTCAGACGAAACTCTGTGCTTTAGGGCCAACAGGCTCTCACACACACACACACAGAAGAGCAAAGATTTTTAAAAAAATATTCAACTACTTAAGAGTCTGGATTTCAGAGGGAGTTAGGCACCCTTTGAAGATCTGAGTCTCTTCTAGACTTCAATAATAATTCAGTATTACTCAGTATTGTAGCATGTTTCCAGTTTGAAATTACCTCTTACTATTCAAATAGTTTAAGAACTACAAGCCCTACAAGCAGTTTTTTTTGCAGTTACTGTCTTGTGTGTTCAGCCACCAGGACACTTCTGTTCTTAATAATGGACTGGCATTAACACGTAAACTAAGAGAACACCATTTTCTGCTTTGTTCTGAGTTTCTCTGAGGTTGCAAAATGAAAATCAAAGGTGCCTCTGGCAAGTTTTGACACAGGAAAAATACTCTCGGCACAGGGGATTTAGAAAGTTGATAAAGCCATCTATTGACCTTTCACACAAACCAGCATTGCACTGAAAGCTCTTGTGACAAGTACGTCCCTGGGCCACGGCTGGTATTTGAGGAAGGTCCCTGCAATGCTTTACAGCTGTCTCTTATCCCAGCTAGCACAAATAAGACATTTACAAAACTAAGGTCACCGCTGAAGCAGCAGAGAAAATTAAGTGAATTTCTCAAGGAAGTTCAAGAAAATCTTAAGCTGAAAAGAATATAGAGATAATTGACAATGAGATCCATTGTGTTCATCATCGCTGCAGTGTTAACATTACATTGAAAATTTGACCACGAAATATATGTTCCATGTAAGCAGCAGCAAAGAGGCAGCAGATTCCAAAGCAGTGTTGCAGAATACTCTGAATAATACACAAAATACATGTTTGGCTGCACATAATAGGAGAGCACTGTTATAGTAAGCCTGTGCATCTCACCCTCTTTATCTTCTTCTGAGGCTCTGGAGAATACAGTTTTACATGTTGCCCCAATACAATTCTACATACAAAAGTTGCATGGAATGGGAAGTACATGAAGTACATGAGCAGATGCAGACCCAGAAAGGTAAAACCAGGACTATTCAATGGTAAAGTAACATATGAAAACACTTACTTTTTAATGGCTATTAGCTCTCCAGATTCAATGCTTCTCCCTAGCAGGACAGAGCCGTAGGTGCCATCCCCAAGCTGTCTGATGGTTGTGTACCTATTCATGATGAGGGTACTTTAGCTGCAAACGCATTTCAGTCCTTAGTGCTTCTCCTCCGACTGTAACCAGTTCTTTCTGTGGCAGCATAAATACAGAGCACTCAGGACAGTGTGAACAGTTGCAGGAATCATCTTTTCAAGACTTAGCCTTTGGTCTGAAAGCACAGAACACAATCCATTTGATTTCTGTACCCTTCTGAGATTGCTTGATTGCAGACTCCACTCTCCCCCAAGAGACAAGTCCTTGTCAGCTACACACAAACACTTGCCTTGTTCCCTCACCAGGAAGGGCCAGCTTGTACCTGGACATAACTGGGTATGCTCCCCAAAGCCACTCTTAAGCGAGCTAAAGGCACTTTACAGCAAGCTTGCAGGAAGCTCTAATGGGAGACACCATTACTAAAAGCAGAGAATAAAGTCTCACAGTTTGGAGAAAATTGTCTGCTATCAAAAATAATGAAGCTTTATCATAAGATAGGAAGGGATCTGTTCTAGCCAAATTACCAGACATGTAAGTCATCATCTCACAGGTCCTGACTTCCCACAAAGCCCTATGCTAGAGGGCACAGCCATATGTCTACCTTTAAACAGAGTTCAGAGTATTATATTCACGCCAGGTGAGACCAAATGTATGTCACCACAGCGGCCCTAAGCATGAATCATCTCTACAGACTATCTATTTGATTTCTTGTCCTAACATTGCACAAACAAAAAAAAAAATAAATCATAGAACAGTTTGAGTTGGAAGGGCCCCTAAATGATGATCTGGTTCCAACCCTGCTGCCATGGGCAGGGGCTCCTTTCAGTACCCAGGCTGCTCACAGCCCCATCCAGCCTGGCCTTGGACCCTTCCAGGGATGGGGTATCCACAACTTCTGTCTTGATAACAAAACAAACAAGTTCTTGTTCCTCATTTAATGTAACTGTTGCTGATATTTCCTATACTATTGTTTAAAACAAACACAATCTATTTTATATAAATTAAGCAGACATTAGGAGTAAACTCTCTCTGCAATGAAAGCTTTGTGCCCACATCCTCTTTTTCTCCATCTCTAAGATGACAGCAATATTCGTGGCTGCTGACTTTTTCCTTCTGGAACCTGTATTTTAAGTACATTTTCACAATTTTTTCTTTGAAGCAGCCTTGTATCTCTCTTCCATTTTGCCTTATTTCACAAAAACTCATTATGATTTTAAAAGTAAAGGGGTTATGTTGCTGGAACTCTGAACTGACATCGAGGCAGAGGCACAATTCTGTAGATGCAAGATATGTGGAAGATCCTTTGTTTTCAGTCTTCTAAGCCTATGAGCCTCACTAAGAGTGATACAGCAACAAAAATTAGGAAATATTTTAATACGCCTTTTGACCATTTTACACATTGTGTATGATATAGGAACAGCATGTCTCTAATTCCATCTCAGACATTGTGTGGTGTCTCAGACAGGCAGGAGGAATTCCTGTCCAGCAGTACCTGCTTCTCTCCACACACTACCAGAGAAAATCACGACTGAGCACCTCAGGGACATAATCTCACGTTCTGTACTACTTGCCAAGGAACACAGAGCCTGTCTCTAAGAACAACACTACGGCTGAAGACTGCAGGAGCACCTCTGTCTCGTGTTCAGTAACTACAGCAAACCTAAGGATGTTACATGATATTGCTTGTAATAATCACCAACAGCTCTCAGGGAGAGATTGTCTGATGCCTCTTGATGATAAAGTGGTGACCATAATCGCCTATTCCTTACTGAAGGTACTAATTTAAGCTCCTCTCCTTTTCAAGGACACCAATTTTCACAGAACTTCTAAAAGTCAATCCAGCTCTGTAGTCAAATATAACCAAATCAGAAAAATTAACTGAAATGTTTTTGAGGCATAAAGGAGAGACAAAGAGCCTAGAGAGGGAAAAAAACCTGTCAGAAAACCAGCAATTTCAATGAGGAATGCATGTTAAAGCCAAGATGCACAGAAGTTAACACAGATCCTATGGAGGCACAAATCCACGTGTATGAAAACCCACTGAACAAAACCTAACTAAAGTCTTCTCTGGTGAACTGAATCAGCCCCATTTCTTGTTGAACTTAATAGGAAAGTTGCTTTCAAAAATCTACTTTACTTTATCAAGATTTATGTTGTCATTACCACCATCTGCTCTCTCGCCTTCACCTATAGGAATAAATAAAACCCTTGCCTGCAGTGTTTCACAAGTTGCACTCAACCACTGCGAAGGGCACGAATCTGACATAGTTTGCACAGCTACAACATGTGTACTGTAGACTAGGCTCCAGTCTAGAACTACAATCTATGCAACTTCACATCATTACAGGATATAAACCGCAAAAGTATCTTGTGTGTTGATACTAGAGCAAAACATAAGGACCTCATTGTCACCATATTGTAACACCGCGTTCAGACAACTGTTTTCCCTGCAGAAATGCACCAGCAGAGCCCCTTTAACGGCAAGCCCATTTCAATGTAACCAGACCTCTTTCTGACTCCAAGTACAATCCAAACTCATGACTTCGCCTATGTAGCCTTTAAATACGAATGCGCCGAAGCGCCGAGAACCGAAAGCGAAACTAGTTCACTCCCACAGCCGAGAGGCGCCAACAGCAAACACCCAGCGTGTGCCTTTCCCGGCCGCCGCTGTGCCCCGGCAGAGACCCGGCGGCGCTACCGCGGGGTGCGCGACTCGGAGCCGCGGGGTCCCTCGGGGCGCTCCGTGTGGGGGGTCCGGGAGCTGCACC
>VXBA01000626.1:55183-104376 GCA_013399895.1 Serilophus lunatus
CTCGCAGGGCCTTGAATTTAAACAACCAACCAACAACCCAAAACAGCTCTGGAGCATCTCTCTCATGAGGGCGGTCTGCGGGAGCTGGGACTGGTTTATCTGATAAAGCCAAGATTGGAGAGAGATCTCATTATGGCACTTAAGTGTCTCAAGGGCGGGTGCCGAGAGGGTGGTGCCAGACTCTTTCCGGCGGTGCCCAGCGACAGGACGAAGGGTTATGGCCACAAACTAAACCACAAGAAGTTCCACCGCAATTCGAGGAAGAATTTTACACGGAGGGTGGCGGAGCACTGGAACAGGCTGCGCAGGGAGGTCGTGGAGCCTTTCCTCTCTGCAGACATTCAAAATCCACGCGGAGGAGTTCCTGTGCCGCCTGCTCCGAGTAACCCTGTAACCCTGCCTTGGCAAGGGATTGGACTAGATGCTCTCCAGAGGCGCCTTTCAACCCTAAACATTCTGTGATAACAAAACCCAGCCAAACAAACAAAAACCCCATGCTGATGACCAGCCCCTCTGACATTCCAGAGAGAAGCTTAAAGGACAAAACTGGAACACAGATATACCAGAATGTGAACAAGTGAGAAGAATTACCAATATTTGAAGTGCTGCTGGAGGGCCCGAGCCTTCCTCACCTGAGCACGAGCAGCATTCCCTTGGCTATGGCAGCATCAGCCTAAAACAGCAGGAGGAAGGCAGAAAAAGGGAAGTGAGGAACAAAAAAATTCATCTCAAGTGCTTGCTTATCAAAACAGACTGTAATAGTGATTCAGCAAGTCTTAGCTTCTTTTTACACTTCATCATTTAGGTTTTACAAGTAAAGCATAAACTTATTATTTCCCAGGGTTTGCAAAGACAGGCTGAGCTGGTGCTCAGGAACGCAGCATTTGACAATTCGTTAAAAAGATGTGGGAAAAAACAAAGGCAGGGTTCCTTCAGGGTTCCTTCCTTCCCAACAGAATCACAGAATAATTCGGGTTGGGAAGGTCCTTGAACATCATCGAGTTCCATCCCCCTGCAGGGACAGCTTCCACTGCACCAGGTTGCTCAGACCCGCCCCCATCCCGGGGCACCCGCCGCTTCCCCGAGCCCGCAGCACACGCGGGGCTGCGTGTCCTTGCGGTATCCCCCCGCACAGCGCCCCCAGCCCCCTCCCCTCTCCGCAGGGCAGCTCTGCCCTCCCCGGGACCCCAGACCCGCCGCTGGCTCCAGCTCCTGCCACCCCTGCGTTCCCAGTCCCGGCTGCCGCTGTCCGAGGGGACCCGAGCGCTCACCGGCCCTGCAGCGCACACACCTCCTCCTCCACCTCCGAGCTCACACGCACAAAGGCTCGCAGGTCCCACAGAGACCCACACACGCGGTTCTCTTCTAGAACAAAAAGACTGTGACGCGCTTCTAAAAACCCGCGTTTGGTCCTATTTGAGAAAACCCGATGTGTCCTGGCAGCAGGTGGTAACCGGGCTCACCGGCCTGGACAGGGGCCACGGCACTCAAAGGCCTCGGCACCACCGTTATCTCCACAGCGCCGCTGAGCGCTTCCTCGTCACCCCGTCGGCAAACCGCCCGTGACAGGGCCCCGGCCTGCCCGCGGTCACAGCGGGAATCGCGGCTCCCGCACATCGCCGCCTTCCCGGGCTCCCGCCCCCGGGATGGCGGGACTGCAGCTCCCGGCAGCCTCCGCTCCGCCGGCCTTGCCCCGGGCCGCCGCCGCGGACTACGCTCCCCAGCAGGCCCTGNGGGACTCCCGCTGCGTGGTGCGCTTCTCCGACCGAGAACTCTGCTAAGTGCCCCCCGCGGGCAGGGAGGACACACGGACCGAGCGGGGGCGCGGAGCCCCCGGGACGGGACGGCGCCGGCAGCATGGTGAGCGGGCCCGGCCGCGGGGGGTGAGCCCGAGGGCGGCACCGGGGACGAGCTGCTGCCGGGCAGCCCAGCCCAGCCCTGCCCTCCCCTCCCGAGGCACCCGGTGATGCCCGCGGGCGGTGCCGTGATCCCGCCCCGGCGCAGGGGGACGCGGCCGCCTCCCGCGGGGGATATCGGGGAGCTCTCCCTGGGAACACCTGGGCAAATCACGGCGTCATTACAGAGCGGCTGCCCTGCCCTTCTCTTCCTCTCCTCAAAAATCCGGTGGCATGCAGTCACTTGGTAATTTAAAGGGCCCGGCCGGGCACTCTGGTTGTTTGAGTTTGTCATTTAAACCTCAGAAATACTGCGTGGTTCAGTACTGCTGTCTTGGCTGCACCTCAATATGGATTCAAGTATCCATAGCGAGAACTCGATCATCCAAAGTTAAACCATTTATATCACACAAGAGCTCTTAAAGCGGCTCACCACTGGGATTAAAACTCTTATTTTTGAACACAGCGTTGCTTCTAAGACGTTGACAGAAGAATTGAACATTATTTTGTAAAACCAAATGTTAGATGACGGTCCCTTTGTGGTGCTTGTTCCTCCCTGAGTTCTGCCAGTTCAACTGGGGACAGCTCCGAACTGTCTCTGACCTTGGCTATGTTTTGTTGGAGCAGAGATCAGAACTATTAAAGGACGTGACAGTGCAGTTTAGTAAGAGGTTGTTGTACTCTGAGGAAATCAGCATGCAACTATTGATTGCAAAACAGAACTAAGCCGTGCAAATAAACTGGCTTTGCATTTAGTAAATCTTTTCTAAAGCTTTGCAAGCAAATCAGAATCCAATCTACTCAACTGACTTCTTTTTATACAGGTCACAGTCTAATTCAGAAGTTTACTTTTGATGTGTTGACCTTTGGGTGGCTTGACAGACTCCCACTTGTCTCGTGGCGCGTTAACTGAGCGGATCAGCACACGCTGTGATGCCTTGCCTTCAGTCAGGATAAAGTCACTGTTCCAGGTAGCAGCTGACTTGCAGCAGGAGGGAGCCCAGCAGTGTAGAGGTGAACAGTGTGGGTTCACCCACAGAGTGGGGGTCACAGTACAGTGTTCTGTGAGCCTGGGAAACAATAACGACAAGGGCCTTGCTTCAGCAGTGCCTGGGCTTACTGGTTTGTTCTAGCAAAGCATTAGGGTTTCAGCAGATCAAATAAATAGTGGAAAGGATGTTAATAGAGATCATTTCCCAAGTCTGGGTAAGTGTGCAGTAGCAATGTGAATTAATTGCTTTACTAGTAAAGCTAGAGGTTTGGGCTGCTACTGCTGACAGAGGGCAGACAGGTCTTTGATACCGGAGACTTCAGATCACCCGTGATTGCAGTATAGGGGAGGTAATGACTGAAGTCAAAACTTAGGTTGTAATCAACTTCACCATGTTTTTTGACAGCTTTTAGACTGTGGGCTAGGTCTTTGCAGTTCTTTTGGTTTGAATTGAGGTTTTAAAGAGCATGGAATGACATTTTGGATGCAGTTTGTCCAGAGCCGTGTCTGGCTGTGACTCACACATGAAGAAGTAGGGCAGTGCAACAGAGATGAGGGGAGGGAAACCAAGAGTTGAGCAGACTAGTGAAACACACTTTTTGAACATGAGATAAATTTCTAAGTAATTTCAGCTCCTACTCTTAAACGATTTTGTTTACAGAGTTCATGAGTTAAAGGTTTTAATGGGTGTGCATTTGTGGATAAGGTGATAGCGTGTTGATTTAGTTCAGAATTTGCTAGTTTCTGCATTTTGCAGATAAAACCAGGCTTATTCTGCCCAGGCTGAGGATGCTGACGGGACGTAGCTCAGCTGCAGCCCAGAAGCCTTGCACTCTGTGCAGGCAGAATTGGGCCTTGTGTGTGTCAGCCCAGTGCCACAGCAATGCACTTAGACCCTCTCAGTGCTGGCTCATCCCTGGGCTATCTCTGCTTGGCTAGTATTTCCTGGATGCTAAGATAATGTGAAGGACTGCTGTAACTCACAGGGCATTAACTGCCTGCAGTTAAATTCTGGATTCAAAGCCCATGGAAATCCCAAGTTTCCTTGCTCAGATTTAGTGCCACTAGTGCTTTGGAGTGTTCTGGCTCACCTGTTCTCTGTATTGGGAAATGAAAAACGTGCAGCCTTAAAATGAAACTGTAGAAACAGGTACAACGTCTGTTTAGCCAGTCAACCCTGTCTACATTATCAATTGTAAAGGGTAAATTAACTGAGATATCTGTGAAAACACTTCTACAGATGACAAGCCAGTAAATTTGTGGTCATTGGGGAAGCTGAACTCCAGGGAGGTGCTTGCCACCAAAACAGAGATTAAATGTTGCCTTCCCATCAGGTTTACCAGTATTCTGTAGTGTGATCAGAACTTCCAGATGCTATAAAAATTTTATAAATTTTCAGAATACAAGAATGCTTTGATTTCTGCACTTTGATTGTGCAGGAGGTAGGGATTTCTTTCTAAGGGCTTGGTAGAATCTCAATGACAGAATGTCACTTGAAGTCTTTGAGCACTATCTGCAATAGGAAGGAGTGGGAAACAAAACTTCTCTGAGTAGTTGTGATAATCTTGATGCCAGGTTTACCTTTTTGTAATCTCAGTTTGCATTATGTATTCGTAGAGCTATAGATGTGAATTTCAGCATAGAATGGTAGAAAAACTGGTTTGCTGCAGCTGCAGGAATAGCCTTAAACAAATGTCTTAGTCAAGCTTTTTTGTGTTTTTTTTTTTTTCCTTACTGTCACCTTGCTGCTGTTGTCACTGTAGGGGCTTGTCTCTGATGCTCAGAATTAGTTTTACCTTGTTTTACTATGGATTCCATAAACCTCACTATATTTCACAGTGAGAATTCATTTGCAAATTTTTAAGTTCTCCTCTTAAACTGGCTGTCTTAACTTCCTGTGCAGATCCCTGTTGAGTTAAAGGTCTTATTTAAGGTCTTATTTGTTCAACCTGTCTCACAGCAGTACTGTAAATAAAACCAGCTGCTAAACTCTCATGCTAGCTTTTTATTTTCGAATGTATTTCTTGTTTAGTTTCACATGTGTATTTTGAGATTGCCTGTATGGTCTCATATTTTCCAAAAGCATCTATTGTTATTCAAAGCACCGGTCTTTTGTGCTTTTGTAAATATTAAAACTACTGGTTTTCTTTACAGTGAAAAGATAGTGATTAAATTTTAATTTCTCGAATGAAGCAAACTACTGTTTAATACTGAAGCTTTGGTTCTGTGCCTTGACACTGGGTGTCTATGTCAGGTATGATGCCAGTGTACTGATGCATGGGAACCTTCAAGTGATACATAACTTATCTCTGTTGTATTAAGATGTCCAAAATACAAGACCCACCTTCACTGAATTAATAGGAAAGTGCAACCAACACCACTAGTTTTGAAATCAATTTTTATCATGAAAAAGGGAATGTGCTTATTTTTTTTTTTTAATGTGTGTCCATGGCAGTTGTGCTTTGTGAATGTGCTGCAAGGACTTAGGCAGAATCTATAATCATGTTTGACTGCTCTCTACTAGGCAGAAGCTGAAGAAGATTGTCACACAGATTTGGTAAGAGCCGATGACAATGGAAGATCTGGTGAAGCAAATCTTCAGGTGTGTCTGTCATGCTGGGGTTTTTTTAGAAACATTGCACTGCTGTGATTTAAGCTGCATCACTTATCCTCATTTAGCTACCACACATTTGTTGATCTGACAAATGCTTAATCTGTCTGTCCTTCCAAACGTGAGATAGATAAATTTTGCATTGTGTTCCAAGTGTCAAATTCAGTCTTCAGTTATCTGTGTAGATGAAAAAAAAAGTTTGTGACAGATTTTGCACTCTTTGAAGAGCTGTAGAAATTGGACAGCAGTTTCTGTATGGATCAAATTCCACTTTAAATTGTCACTCTCTCCTGGACCAAAAAGCTGATAAAAGCAGTCAGTAGAAAAGTGTCTTCTTTTATGATACTGGATTTCTGTGTAGTTGCTCCCTAGAAGTCTTGATGATTGTAAGAGACATATAAAGTATAGCTTCAAAGATGCTGAAAAAAATGCACGGCAAGAGTTGTAACTTGTCTTTTTTTCCACAGAGCATAGTCCTTTTTAAAGGAGAAAGGAATAAGGTCTTACTTGTATACTATATAAATGACCACCTTGATTATCATAAAGCTTCGTATGCTTGTGTACAAAAAAATTAGGTTTTCTAAATTTTTATTTCAAAAGCTGATTGATTTCTTGCTTAAGATAACTCTGCATAAACAAGAAAGAACACTTTCCTATGGAATCTTAGGTCATAACCATAGTACTAACAACTACTTACTGAAACATCATTTTTCTTCTGAAGTGAACAGCCCAGAAGAAAGCACTTAAGTTACTGAGACTGAAAAAGTACTTGTGCATTTTTTTAATTTACTGTGAAACAGTTACTAACTCCCTGTGTCCAAATTCACTGAAGCCATCTGAGACTTGGAAGTGTAAAGCATAATTTTGAACTTCTTTTTTGGGTTTGTGCTTTGTAATTTCTCCTCAGAAGATGTACTGTCGGGATATGTGATTCTAAGTCAGAATTAATCATGTTTTGTAGGCAGAGCTCCAGATGTTCAGAGCTCAGTGGATGTTTGAGCTTGCCCCAGGTGTGAGTTCTAGTGGGTTGGAGCCTCTGCCATGCAGAGCATCTTCAAGAGGGCCTGGAGTAAAGTCTGGGGATGCCAGAGGGAAACAGGAGCTGGCCAAAGAGGAAAAGGTAAGGGAAAATAGGTGTATGATTTTGAGAGTTTATTTGTGTGTGTAACTGTTGCTGTTGTTGTAACTGTCCTAAAAGCTAATGCTGAAATAAATCTAGAGAAACAATAGGGGTCAGTAAGCTGTTCTCTGCATATTAATGTCTTCCATAATCCTACCTTGGTATTTCTAATTTTTATGTTTGGCTTTGTGTCACCTTAACTGTCTGCTTTCTGAAAGACTGTAGGTAAGGGATGAGCAGCTGGAATGTGGGTAGTTTGTTCATTGTGAATTTCAGTTATGGCTTGTATGTCTTACAGAATGATTATTTTCATCTCCTCCATAGGGTATGGTAGATAAGATCAAAGATAATTCTAAGTCAAGGAACATTGCACTTGTATTTGTAAGGAATTTAAGAAATGTTCTGTTATTTATTGTGCAGGCAAAAGAACTTTTCCTGAAGGCTGTGGAAGAAGAACGAAACGGGGCCCTTTACGAAGGTAATAAGTCAACAATGAACACCCTTATGGTAGAGGAATGCAAACCCAGTGAACTTAAACTACAGGCTAATAGTAATCTGAGAGCTCAGTTATTCAGAAAAGCAAACAAATATCCTATAAAATTAACATTCATATCTCAGTTCTAAAGTTGAGGTGAGTTATAAAGTGAGATCAAAGGAAGAATTTCTAGCTTTCAGACAAAACAACAGTATTTTCAAATGTTGCAGTTTAATGAAGCACTGTATTGCTTGTTCATATGGAGTGCTTCTTTATGTGAACTTCTGTAACTTGAAATTAGCATAATAATTAATCAAGGCAATATACTATATTTCCTGTGCTCACAGCTTTCATTCCACTGTGAAAAGAACTACTTAATCCATGGAATTCTTTGTTCTTTGTGGGGGTTTTTATGATTTTTTTGAGGATGGTATGATGGTTTTTTGGTTTTCTTTGGTTGGTTTTGGTTTTGTTTCATAGGGGGCTTTTTGGGGGGGAAGGGATGGTGTTAATTATCACAGCATGCTAGGATGGCTTCTTCAAGAATTCCTGAAACAAGTGTTTAAATCTATTAGTCTTACGAGGCTTGCCATAAATACTTAAGATGCTCAGCTTGCTTGCCCTTGCTATTAGCACTAGTAAAATGGAAATTCAAATATTTCTGCCTCATGTTTAGTTTTCAGAATACATAGATTAAGAAGCCTGCCCTAACTTCCAAGTCCTATAGGTCAGTAGTGGAGATACCAGTTTTCTCTTTCTTTCATGCACAAAATAATAACTGAATGCATGTGCCATCCTGCTCATCCACTGGAGGTTTTGGCCACTGTGTTTAAAGTGCAGGTGCGAGATAAGTTAAGACATGCAGCTCTGAGAGTACTGTGGAAGCTCTTGAACTTGGCCACCTGCTGAATACAAAATTTCCTCTCCACCATGGGAGATTTCCTTCCCTTGCAAGGGATTTCTGCTTGTTGTTTCATATCTCAAATTAACTGAGACAAATATGAGTCCCCTGTAGGTAATAGAATTAGTTGTCTCAGTTCCTAATTTATTACATGTTTTTACAGGGAAAAATTACTGTAGGAAAAGATATCTCGTGTGCTGTGTGTAGGATTAAATGCACAGTAAAAAAATATGCTAGAAAAGTATGTTAGAAATCTGGTACGTAATTTACCATTTAGGGAATCATGCATTAGACTGTGAAGGTTTTTTCTGAGTAAATTAAAATCAAAAAGTGAGGAAAGCAGTCTATTTAAATATCATGTATGTAAAATGAAAGCTGTGGCTTTATCTGCTTGAGTGCACTCCTCATATGTTAAAAGTATCAGCAGAGAACAACAGAGTTGCATTCACAAAGGTGTTTCAGGCATCTGGATTGCATGAATATGAATTCCATCTTTCTCAATTGAATTTGATTTGAGACTTAGAGAAACTAAACTGAACTGTTTCTACGCATACATGTACATGAGACCTTAGGGGCACAGTCCTATACCTGACACAGATGTATTACTGAGCACTTGTTGGACATCTGTTTTCAGACCAGACTTTTAGTTGCTCACCTAGCCCAGGTCACCAGAATCCAAGTGGCATTTCAGCCTGCTTCTGAAATCTGCTGATACCTGATGTTTGTGAGACAGTTACGTTCAGCGGTTTGTTCTCAGCTTAAGTACAGTCCAGGCCTTGTCTGCAAGATTAAATACAAAAGTTGAGGCTGATCTCTGCTTAGCTGGCTGCTGATATTTCTCATCCTCAGCAGCCAGAGGCCCTGACAGTCACTGGCTCTGACATGAACTCAAGAAAATAGGAGCACTTATCAGCCCCAAACTCAGGTTTCTTAGACTCGTTAGACAAATTCTGAGCTCCACACTCACTGACATTTTATTTGTGTTTTGGTTTTAAGGGTCCAAACTGAGGAAGAATCTTGGTATCACCTGTGGGAATACAAAGAGACATGATCTTAATAGTGGTATTAAAACAGATAGAAAGTACGTGTTAATTTAATTTAGTAGGACTCACAGAGTTGAGACAGAAGGATGACATTTTTTACCCTAAATAACAGTTTGTTAGCACAGGGTGATTTTCCTGAACCTCTTTCTCAGTTTTGTAGGATGTTTGTTGTGTTGAGGACACAAGTACTTTCTCAGTGTGCAACAAAAGTGTGTGAAACCCAATCTGTCAGTTTTTCCTTCGTGCCCCACAGTCTGGTGGCGTGGTTGCTTTCCTCACCCTCACTGTTTTGGGTGGCTGCTTCTGTGCCTTTAGGTCCAAGGGGTTTGCCATAGTGAATGGATTTGTTTTGCATTTATTGTTGAAATTTTAAAATTACAACAATATTTCATTGATCTTTCTCACATTTATAATGTTGCATATGCCTGTAGTACACTGGGAATGTAACGTACCTGCATAATTTTTCTCTTTCATGTTCCTCATGGTTACTTACGAATACACTGCCCAAAATCTTTGCAGCATGTTGAGAAAGCTTTGTAAGTGTTGAGCAACAAACTGCACGAGGACTTTGTAACATTTTAATGTGAAATTTTGTACTCCGTAGTTGAATTTGTAATAGTTAAGGTGAACCTGTAAAACCTGAAACACATCTAAGGTAGCTGTTTATTCTGAAAAAGTACATGTTTTTAGGTTTGAAAATAGTTGCTTAATGTTCCTCTCTTTTGTCTTTAATTTAAACCTAACCAGTTTAGACTAAATAGGATTTCTTAGGCAAAAACCATCTGTCTGAAAACATTCTTTTGATAAGCTAGTATGGGCATCCAGTATGTTTAAACTTCACACCTTCATTTTCAGCCATCAAGTTTTACCGTCTAGCCATGCAGCTTGTACCTGACATAGAGTTTAAGATCACCTATACACGGTCCCCAGATGGTGATGGAGTTGGAAAGAGGTGGTAAGTATCAAAATTTACTAATTAAGTGTGTAGAAGTATTGTAACATGATATTTTGTTTCTGAAGCATATCAGTACTCTACTGTGATATGCAGTTGTAAATCTCTTAGCATCTGGAAAGTTCACCTCCACTGAGTCAGATAGACTACTTCATAGAAAGGTTACAGATGCTTTAGTCCAAGGAGGACTTTTCTGTATTGTCTTTCAAAGATGGTAATAGGCTTGTTTGAAGCTAGTTAATTTCAGGTGGAAGGATTACAAATACTTATTTTCTTACTTAAAAAAGAAAAGATGGAATAGTGAAAGCTTCTTACTATGGAATAAACATTTAAATAAGCAAGGAAATAATCTCTTCTTGTGCTGACTAACACAGCCAAGGGAGAGCATTTTCAGTAAGTAGAGCAATACATTTAGAAGCTCAAAGATTGTAATCTGAGTAGTCTAGTCTTTCGCTATTACAAGCATCGGAATACTTGCCTCAATACACCAGATGTGTAGTGGCTTAGAGTTGGCCTATCTTGACCCCAAACTTAACCTTTGAGGATGGAATTCGGGTTGGGGCCGAAACTCCTGTTATAGCTCACATAGCCTAGTGAAGACATGCTTTTGAGACAGAGCCTCCTGATTCATTGCTTACTCAGCAGCCATGGATGGATGCTGCTGATAGCTACAAGAAATCAACAGTTTTAAAATGGAGAATAAAAAAGGAAAGTACAAACATGTCCCTGTGGTATTACTAGTTCAGCCTTGTTGCCCCAAGACAGTACAGCTCCAATGCAGCAGTTGACTCAATATAAAAGAGTGTAAGATTATCTAAATGCTTTATTTACATCAGCTACTTCAGTTCCTGAATGGGTTGCTGGCATGAAATCTTTTCTGCTCATTTGTGCGTTAGGAAAACTACTGGATGATACACTGTGGTCATGTAAAAGTCTTGCTTTTCTTGAGACTGTTTTCTTATTTTAACTTCATTTTCTCTACTCGATTGACTCTGACACCAAGATGGGCAGGAGTGTTGATTTGGTAGAGGGTAGGAAGAATTTACAGAGAGATCTGGACGGGCTGGATCGATGGCTGTGAGGTTCAACAAGACTCAAGTGCTGGGTTCTGCACTTGGATTGCAACAACCCCAGGCAGTGCTACAGGCTGGGAAAAGAGTGGCAGGAAAGCTGCCCCACGGAAAAGGACCTGGGAGTGCTGGTCAACAGTGTCTGAACGTGAGCCAGCAGTGTGCCCAGGTGGCCAAGAAGGCCAATGGCATCCTGGCCTGTATCTGCAATAGTGTGGCCAGCAGGCCCAGGGTGGTGATTGTCCCACTGTACCTGGCACTGGTGAGTCTGAACCTCGAGTGCTGTGTTCAGTTTTGAGTTCCTTACTACAAGAGGAGCTACATCGAGGTGCTGGAGCATGTCCAGAGAAAGGCAACAGAGTGGTTAAGAGAGCTGGATTTGTTTAGCCTGGAGAAAAGGAGGCTGAGGGGAGACCTTACTGCTCTACAAATACCTGAAAGGAGGTTGTAGCCAGGTGGTGGACTTGGCAATGCTGGTTTAGTGATTGGACTCAATGATCTTAGAGGTCCTTTCCAGCCTAAATGACTCTAGAAATTTTTTGCAGTTTTTTAAATGTTGCTGCAATGTTCTGAGCACTACATGAAAGTGAGGGAAAACCAACCAGTACTCTCAATTGCTGTTTAAGAGTAATATTTGTAGAGATGTGTTTTTTCAAGAGATTCTAGTTGTCACACAATTACATTTGAAAAAACAATTTACAGTGTGGCCTGTATGTGCTGGGACTGATCATCCAATTCATCAAAATAATGGAAAGTGTGTTCAGTGCAAGATCTTAACTGTAGACTTAGTTATGACAGGCCCAAACATAATTGAATGATTATTCAAAACCCATTGCTAGGTCTACTAGATGCTTGCTTATATTCTCAGCTCATTCTATTAAGATTTTTTGGAGTAGAATTGAATAGTATGAAAAAGTGACTGCACGATCTCTTAACTAGCTTGTTTACCAAGTCAGGGAAAAGAAAGTGCTTTGTGATGAGGTCGAGGAGTTCGTGTACTTTGTGGTTATTTGGTGCAGGAAAGCATGCAATTGTTAAAGAATAGTAAGACATAGAACTTAAATTTAGGGGATTTTTGAATGTGATAATGTTCTTTTATCTCTTAGTAGTCGTTCAAGCTTACTAATGAGTAGTAAGCTTATTGTTTCTGTTCTGCTATCTTGTCCAGGCTTCTGAAATTGCTTATGTCTGCCTATTTACAGAATAGGTAAAAAAGTGGTTTTCCTTCATTCTTGTTGAATAAACCCACTGAGGATCACTCTTCAGTAAATAAAACAAGAGTAAAAAATAATCCTTAGTTGTTTTCAGTATCTTACATTATGACAAGGGTTACATAATAAAACTTTTTATTAGTTACTCTTTATGTCCTGCATTCACCATATGTTAGACAAAGTGAAAGTTGAGATTCTTCTTTTCACAGGGTCAAGAAATTCTTCAGTGACTTCACTAAGAAAAGTAAACAATGAAATCTGAAATCCAAAGAGAAACTGAGATGGGAATTAAATGAAAAAAACCCAGTTGTTACCGTCAGGGGGATTCCGGCAAAACATAAATGAACTTGCTAATATTGCAGTAGTTGTTTTATCATGTGATGAAATGAGATTGCTTTAAAAACATACAGGAAACAATTACTGATAGAGGGTAAGGCAGGGGATTGATGCCAAGAGGAGGACATCTATTGGTATGTTTTGTCCAATATCACAGTGTTGGCATTCCCCTTTTCTAGTGTTGAGGATAACAAAGAGGATGACAAAATGGCTGATCTCCTGTCAGATTTCCAGCAGCAGTTAACTCTTCAGGATTCTTCAGTCAAACTTTGTCAGCCCGAGGTTGATGTCAGCCAGACCCATATCTCAGGTATGCGTTAAGATACACTGTAAGTGTTCAGAGAAAGAATTTATAGAGATGTTTCACTCTGTTGAAACATTTGTCTCCATCATTCAAAAGTCACCTTTAAAGAAATTCACACAGTATCTCTTTATTTACTTTTATAGTTAGATATAAAGGAAAAAAAATCATCAACTAACTCAAAAGATCTTGTTCTTACACATGATCTTGCCTTTATTGCACACGCTTTTCCATGTAGTACTACTACTGAGTAGAATTTGCAGGATCAAAGTCATATAATGG
The DNA here is from genome assembly GCA_013399895.1 of Serilophus lunatus. Lineage (NCBI taxonomy): Eukaryota > Metazoa > Chordata > Aves > Passeriformes > Eurylaimidae > Serilophus > Serilophus lunatus. The sequence goes on from VXBA01000626.1 coordinate 68,372, forward strand.
TGGTATAATTTCAATTTCAGGGTGGATAGTTTATTCTTAGGGCACTCTGTCAAATACTGAACCTGACCTGAGTTTATTTAACTTTTCACACAAAAGCAGTATGCTTTGAGGTAATGTTACACACTGGTCAGTTTGAAGAAAATACTGTTCCGTGGACACTGTGCAATGTATATATCGAAATTTTAGTATAACCTTACAAGTGTGGATATTTGAAGTCTAAGCCAATGTTTTGTCCAATCCTCCTATCATAATCAAATTTCAGCTCTTGATTTTTGTTCCTTTCTTATGTGACCTTTTTCTAACGTATAGTGACTTTTTAAATTAAAGACTTTTTTTTCTTTGTTCTGTGGCCATCTGGCTATAATGTGAAAAAGTAGGATTTTTTAATGGCAAGTCAAAGCCAAACCTGGAATTACAGCTAGCCTGTTGATTAACAGGTTGCTGTCTGACAAGGATTTCTCTTCTCTTTGCAGCGTTGCCTATGGAAGTACTGATGTACATTTTCCGATGGGTGGTTTCAAGTGACCTGGATCTAAGATCATTGGAGCAATTATCTCTTGTTTGTCGAGGATTTTACATTTGTGCCAGGTAGTGTGGATAATATATCTAGAGTGAAGCTTCTCTTTGCACTAAGCATGCCCTGCTTTTCCTTCCCATGGACACTTTCATGCTACGCTCCTCACAGGGTTAATCAGCTTTTGAATACGCCACTAAATGGTATTTTAGATGGATGACTTCACTGTAATAAAAAGTGCAGCAAAAAGTCTTGCTTGCTCTACCTTGTTTTCAAATTAGAGTTACAGGGCTCCAAAATATGGACTGTTGTGTTGTCATGCTCATATGGCCACACAGGGAAGTGCCAGACTGCTGCTGCATTGTTGCAAGTGCTGCAGCACTTGACTAAAAATGGCATTGCTTTCTTGAATTTCACCAGAAAGAGGAAAATGCCTTTTCAACACTCCAGGATTAAGTAAATTAGTCAAGTTTTTCAAATTATGAGGCATTTTTGTTGAAGACAGTTTCTTTCAGTTGCATCCAAACTAAATAATGGAGCCTGTTATTTTGATGTATAAAAGCTAAATAAGGTTTGTAGGAAAATTACGGGATTTGCTTTTTTTCTCATTTTCGCTAGAGATCCTGAAATCTGGCATCAAGTCTGTTTGAAAATATGGGGCAGGAGCTGCAATAAACTTGTTCCATATGCCTCTTGGAGGGAAATGTTTTTGGAGAGGCCTCGTGTTCGATTTGATGGTAAGCTGTACTTTTTGAAATAGCTGTAACTATGTAAGTAACTGTGACAGAAGCGATCAAGTGGGTTCGATGCTTATGATGTTAAACCTCATCTGAATTTGTTTGTGCATTTGGATTTGTAGGATATCTGCAAAGAGAAAGGGAGAGTGCAGGGGGTGAAAATAAAAACTTTCATACATTTAACTAACAGAAGTGTTCTCAAAATTTTTAGATTATTGGATTTTTATCTTAATTATTTTAAATTCTTAATTTTTGTTCATTTCTTCCTTTTCTGTAGGTGTCTATGTCAGCAAGACAAAATACATACGCCAAGGAGAGCAATCTCTGGACGGTTTCTATAGAGCATGGCACCAAGTGGAATATTACAGGTAGAGCTGTAGTACAATGAGTGAGTGAAATGTTTCTCTCTCTTAAGTTCTTTAAATCCAGCCCTTGATATCACAGACATTAATCCTTCTAAAACTGAATGGAACTGCTACAGTGTGTAAAGCTGTGTATATTTTTTGACAATAGATCTTAAGAAATACATTTTATTGTGACAGTTAGAAATGAACTTAGAAACACATTTCATCCTCAGTTGCACCATGTCATGTGGACAAGGCTTAAACCGTAACAACTCTTAATACTCACCTATAGATTTATTTCCCTGAGCCACTTCTGCTTTACATTTCTGATATAATACTTGACACAGTTCAGCAAAGAGAATACAAAAATTGTCTTTTAGCTTGTTTGTCACCAGTTATAAAAATCAAGAGGCTGGGCTTTCAACTTGGGGTAAATGCTTCTGTCATTTGATTCCTCAGTCCATTTTTCTGCCATTGTTCATCTTGCTGTTGCCAGCATTTATTGTTCCATTCTACTGTCCCTTCTGAGGCTGGAAACTGTTCATAGAAATCCTTGAATCTCATGGCTATTGCTGTAGTCATTTTCCATGTTGCTTTATTGCTGTAGTCTCACAGACATCAGCACAGTGTCTGAGGACTGTAGAACCGATCAAATCCCAGAACCTGAAAAAGTCCATATGACATTGTCCATTCTGTACTAATATTGTAACTAAGATTTTGTTGCATTGGTCTCAGTTGATGCTAGGAATGGAGAAACTTACTTGGGGTCAGTTTTGATTCCAGGATAGCCTTCTTGCTTTGATAGAGGTGACAAAACTGTACTCCTGCCCTCTTTCATAACTCTTCATTACTTGATCTTTTAATCTTCAAAACTCTCTTTTGATTTCTGATCTCTTTTTTGTGTTATATGTGAAAAAATATGTTTTTGAATGCTCTTACCACTTAAGTTTGGGTAACTTAAAAATCCTGTAATTTCTAAAAGCAAACAAACACACAAAAACAATAGAAAAGTTATACTTTTCTAGATTTGTATTGTGTAATTATGTTTTTGCAGGTATTTGAGATTCTTTCCAGATGGTCAAGTTATGATGCTAACAACTCCTGAAGATCCTCAATCTATAGTTCCTCGCTTACGGACTAAAAACACAAGGTTATTGAAATAGAGTATTTGGCTCTAAAATTTTCACTTTCCTTTTATCTAGCAATTTCTATTTACTTTTGTCTCAGATTCTGTATCCTGGCTTAGCAAAACAAGAGTAAAAATGCAATGCCATTTATGTTGTGTTATAGGTGTATAATTGTCTTCTAAGAACTACAAAATATGTTGGTCTTTATATAAAGGTATCTTTCATTTTGGGGGCCCGATATTGTAATTAGATTTCCTTTGTGGCTTATGTGATTTTAAATTTTTAAGGAAAGTAGATGGAAGAATGCATGTATTAACTTGGTGGTCTTAGAATCCTTTTAAAGATACTGTCTTGTTACTGACTGCCTTCTCACACTTTTTCGACTGAAGGAAAGGGAAGATTTTGGTGGGATATGACTAAATTACTGCTTCTTGGTGTTTGCACATAAAAACACAGAAAATCATTTGCAACTTCAACAGTTTGAGCTTTTTCACCAGAAATTTGAAAATATTGAGCAGTAGGCTAGGTAGAACCAACTAACTTCCCTTTACTGTCCTATTTGGGAAAATTGCAAGCAACTTCCTGAAATGTTTTCATGATTTAGTATAATCAATGAGCCGGCTACTTTACTAAATGGAAATTAGCGATAGTTTCCTTAATTATGATATTCAGTCAGTTGTCATTTCATTGCTGATATTTGTATGTAAGTACCCCACTCTTTTGAGACACAGAATATTTTCATGTCCTTGACGTTATCCTCCTTTTAACCCTCCAGAACGGATGCAATCTTGCTTGGCCATTATCGCCTTTCACAGGAAACAGACAATCAAACCAAAGTATTTGCTGTAATAATGAAGAAAAAGGAAGAGGTAGGTAGAAGAACAGAAGAGAAACAGGGACTTTTTAAAGAGTTTTTTCTCAGGCTGAATATTTTAAGGTACCCAAAGATTTGCTTTACACCAAAGGATTCAAAATTAATTTAATTTTTTAAACTGTTTAAAATAAGCGTGGTGATGTCTCGTATTTTTCCCCCAAATCTATAATAATATTTTATTAAGGCAAATAAATATCCTGATCACATTTGAACTATGGTTCTCCCCCTTAGGCTTAATTGGCATGTATGGTCCTATAAGGAACATTGTTAACAGAAAGGATGAAGGAGGTCATTTTCAGAGATCAGATTTGACTGTGTGCAGTTAGGTTCTACAACATTAAATAAAACTAGATAAGCAGTATTTGTTAATTGAATTCTGAATTATTTGGTCAATTACTGAAATACCTTGTCAGGAGAAACTGGCGAAGAGTTAGAAGTCTTACAGTGAGTTTGCACAGTCTGGGTGGTGTCTTCCGTGCTTATATTGCTTTCTGTGAAAACTTCTTCTGTCATTAACATTTACATGTATGTATTTTCAAGGAATACCAGGATGAGAATTTAACAATCTGGCCTCACGGTTCCTTAGGCCTCTGGATAAATTAGGCACAATATTCTTTGTAGGTCATGGAACTTCTTATCTCTCTGTACAGAAACCAGTTGACTACCACAAATACAGGTATTTCCGCCGGGTTCCTGCCCAGGAAACAGATCACAGCTTTCATGTAGGACTACAGTTGTGCTCCAGTGGGCGCCAGATGTTCAACAAACTCGTGTGGATACATCATTCTTGTCACATAACTTACAGGTGAGTAAATGGAGAAGAAGAGCAGAGAAGGATACTTGCCTGTAGAAATACACATGATGTGAATTTGTCCAGTACTAAGTACAGAAGATGTAAAGACTCTGAGACCCAGGCAGCTTTAACAAAATGTTGTGAAAACAGTAACTAGTCCTGATTTGATATATCATAATGAACTTTTACATTAAGAAATCACAGGATTTTAGTAATCTGTTCTAGTGATAGGGGGAATTTTCCTAAGTACTAGTGCTGGAGTATTTTAGACTTTTAAAGGATTTATGCACAGTTGATATCAGAACTGAATCATTGTTGAATTACCTGGTGTGGTGCTACTGAAGGGGTGGGGAAAACATATACTCATTAAGATATATTTCCTTTCCACTGTGGATGTGCAAGGTAGAGATGTCTGCAGTCATCATATGGGAAGTGTAACATTTTTGAACTCTGTAATTCAGCAGTGCAGAATATGAAGCTGTTCTGGTGACTAACCAGGCAAGAACTGTGACCACTGCTCTTGCACCTGATGCTCTAAATTCCTGGCAAGTTGGCTCTTCAGATGTTTGATGTTGAGAGGATTTAGGCCTTGTCTTCCAGTGTTCTTAATTTCTATGTTCAGTATTTTTGTAGGGACATAGTTCAGCTATTGAGCTGTGAGAATATAAAATCTAAGAAATAAAGTACTGGTGGTTGGAAGTATAGATAACTTTCTTGAAGAGAGAAATTGCTTTTACAAGAACTAATATTGCCACACCTTATTTATAAAGAAGTGGCAATATCTTAGACATTATTTTCAGCATGAAGTTTCTGTACTGCTCATGTTCTGCACTAGCTCTCAGTATGGTGGCACCCTTTTGAAACTAGAATAAAGATGAATATAAAACACAGCTAAGAGGATGCTTGTCATTGCTGTTCAAAAATACTTGGGTTTCCTCTCTAAAGTTTTTTAAGTTTTGCAAGTTTCTACTGTTACTTTGTATTCAAATTCAGGGTTCTAAGTGAAACAAATGAAAAGGGATTTTTTTTTTTGCTTCGGTATCGATATCACATGAGTGTTGTCTGCACTGTTTCAAGTCTTGGAGCTAATAACAAGAGTGGAAAGGGAAAGTGATCTCTGGTATGAAAGTAGAAGTGTATTCTGTATGGTGTAATTCAGCCGACATTCAAATGCTTTCAGAACAAGGCAGTACAAAAGATACTTTATTCAGTTTGAAGTTCAGTGCACACACTGCACTGTGCAACATGATTGCATTATTGAGGGACTTAAACAGCAATTTGTGTCTGATTTAACTTCTAAAATGCTTTTTGCAGGTCGACTGGTGAGACAGCTGTTACTACTTTCGACATTGACAAAATGTACACCCCTTTGTTCTTTGCACGAGTGAAGAGTTTTACTGCATTTTCAGAAAAGCCACTCTAAGAAACACCTTCTCCTCTCACAACTTCTGCATGAGTAAAAGTTTGTAGCTAATAAGCACTTAATTTATAAATGTGTATATATTTGGAACATTTTAAAATTCTGGGTAACTTTTTGAAGGCCGTATGTTCTGTTTGATTATGAATGGCTGGGATTTTGTTTTCAGATTAAGCTTATGAGCATTAAACAACTTTTATTTGTGATAAGAAATTGATAACAAAGTTTTGTTTTATTGTGTTGGTTTGGGGTGTTTTTTTAAACAGATTTTATAAATCAGTCTGCTTAAAATGTAAGTCTTCGTCTGGTTAGACATGGATTTGTTCAAAAGGAATCATCATAGGAAGATCTCACTGTCCATGGGACAGTGTTTGTGGTTTCTGGTGAAGACTTGAAATGTGGAGGGAAGAAAGTTGTCATCCGTTAAACTGTGTGACTTAAAAGAACTTCAAATAAATGTTTTCTTGAAATTAAACTTATTTTGTTTGCCTTTAAGATCTGGCATTCTATCAACATCAACCTTAAGGAAAATCAGTCAAGGGCAAGCAAGCACGAAGTATAAAATTTAACTGCAGTTTTACATCCCTCACCAATGCAGTGGGGTGTCAGTTGGTATTGGTAGAAGTTCAGTGGAGCCTGCCTCCTCCATGAGATGTGCCTGGAAGGGAGAAGGACAGTGAGTTGTTCCCTTGTACTGTAGGATGAGTTTCCAGGTACGTGCAAACTCCCTGCTCGGGAGGTGTCACAGTGCAAGGGTGAAATGCTGGTGCATTGGTCAGGTTTGAATGCACAGGTATCAGGGCTCACTTGGACATGACTGTAATGTGTTATAACCCTTCATCTAACCTTGCTACAGATGCTGTAAAGCCTTTGAGCAATTGTTGTACTAAGATAAATTTTGAGGCTGCTGTAGATGTTCAGGTGCTGTGTACTGCTATTCATGAAGTGTACCTTGAGGTTTGGTGCAGGTGCTGTGCGCTGCTTCTCCTGCCTGTATTGCTTGGGGGTGTAGTGCAGACATTGTAATGCTGCTTATTATGTGTGTATCTTGGATTCTGAAAGAACTGAAGCTTTTTAGTGTAGTTTTTTTTAAGCCATTTTGCATAATATAACCATCTTGTTTCAAAATACTGACCTGGACTTGAGGACTAAAATGTGAAAGCTGTGGAAAGAACTATACTTGTTCTATAATTTATAAAGTGTATCTTTGCAAGGAGCTACATGGTTAAAAATACATCAATAAATTATGATTTTGAACATGCAATCCTACTGGCACTTTCTTATTTTCCTAAGAAATCATTTTCATACAGTTAATGGGGATTAGTTAGGAGTTACCATGCATAAACTACATGGTAGGCAAGGTTGACAGGTGTAGAATTAACCTCGTAATGACTTTTTATTACACAACTTATGGGTTATCTGAGAAAAGTAGAGAAGTCTTCAGGTACATGAGTTCTGAATGAGGATGTGTATATCTGAAAGTTCATCATTAATCTGGCTGGTGTAATGAGGCTCTGCCTACAACCCTACGTCCTTTGACTGCAATTGCACTATTACTTCATGAAGAATGTTTAATAAGGAGTGTATTGTGTTTGTATTGTTGGAAGGAAAAACAACTGCTTAGAATATCAGCTTCATGTTTTGAAATACTGCCAAATGTGTAAGCAGGGAAAGATGTTAATTACCTACACTTTAGTGGAGGGTGAAACGTAAAGATTGGATTCAGCCTGCTGAGAAATGTCAAGAGTCAGAAGATGATACTGATTATTAGTTTAGGTGGTTTTGTCCAGTAACCAAGTGTGGGGATGACAGCAGGCCTGTCAGCATCCTAGCATTAATTTATGAAATTAATATTGATAATATTCAGATATATCTTTTGTGAATCTCAGCACATCCTTAAATGAGCAAAAGCAGAAGAGCTAGTGCTGCTGGCCGTAACTACTAGTTACTAATAAAGTATAAAGTAAACTTTATAGCAAGAACATTGTAACTAGTAATAACTGAGCCTTCTAATTACTTTTTATAATTCTCCAATCATAGTAGTAGTAGAAAATAACTTTCTGTCCTATGAAAAAAAGCACATTACCTTCTGTAAAAAAGAGAATACCAAGTACGCAACAAAATAAACATTTTAAACCATCTTGCGAACAACACAGTGTGTCATTCTTACCCCAACTGCAACACCAAGTTGGATGTAATACAGGATCCTCTCAATTTGGAGCTTTTTTCGTTCCAAGGCTTTGTTGCTTCTTCTGACCTTTATTTTTTTCTTGCCTTTGCCATGTGTTTGAAATACAGCCTAGGTGTAAGGGAAATCTAGCTAGTTACAAATGGAGATAATCACTTCAATAGAAGTCTCAAACAATGATTATTTTGAGATTATACAAAATATTCCTTCACCAAAAAAATTACATGAGCTTTCTGTCAGACTGAGCTGTGATGAATATGCTTGTTCCTCTGCATTTAGCAATACAAAAAAGTCAGGCTTTTTGTTTTTTGAAATGGTTTATCAGAAGATAAATACTGTTTCTTCATGTCCAGCTATTAAAATAGCACTTGTTTTCAGCAGAGAATTGGTGACTAGTTGCTTCTCCTTCATTCTGTCTAGTCTTTTTCAGTAGTCCAAGGCTTTAATTTCTAGAGGCTCTATGATCTTAAAAATTATTTTCATTGTCCTTTTAATTATCATATACTGGCATTAGGTGAATAACTAGTTTACTGCTGGGAAATTGTCCCTCCCTAATTGTATTAGTAACTTGAATAAAAGAATAAGGTGTGCACCTATAGAGGCCTTTCTCCCCAGGGTTTATTGAAGGAGATGAGACAAGTTCATTTACAAAAATGGAAGGAGGGCTACAAGAGCTGATGGAGACACAGGTTCTTGGAGCTGTACATCTATGCCTTGGATTAAAGACAGCAGAATGCACCGTTTTGTGGAGAGAAGTTGCTCAGGAGATCAAATGTTCTGATGGTTTGCCTCAGTCTAATTGGGGATTAGCACCAGTTGAACCTTTGTGTGTCCTGTGGGCTGTAGGTGGCTAAGGCAGTAGAGATTGTGTGATTCAGTGCCCTGAGCAACGGACCAGCAGGTAGACATTTTACAGCCGCTGGTTCAGCTCCTGATTCACTTGATAACCCTGAGGCAAATTGGTCAGGATTTCAAAACCATGTGTTTACACAAGCTTTTTTGTTTAAAGGAAAAGAACAATAGAGTTGGGTTGTTTTGTGTTTTTTTTTAATTTAAAAGAATTCCCTTGGAATGTGTGCCAGTGTGCTGAACTGTTGAGGTGCATCACCATTTTTTTTAATGTCCGAGATGAGAAAAACATAAAAGCTTACATACATTTGCAAAACAGTTTTGGTTTCAGAAATGGATGTTACATATTATTTAGTATTAATATAACTTGTAGTGAAATCAAAGACTTCCATTTGATAATCAGTCAGGATTCAAGCTTTGTCCTTTACACTAAGACCAGTTTGCTTAAAACTAGTTTTGCCTTGCCTCTGTTCTGGCTAGAGTCTAGTTCCTGAGTTTTTAAAATAATTGCTAGAGACAGAAGTCCTACATAATGTTGACTGAAACAAATGATTTGGAAGATAAACTAGTCTGTCATTGAATGGAACTACAGAGGCCGTATAAAAGTGATGTTAGCTGAAACTGCTTTCAACTCTGGCAGAGTAGCCCATTTGAAAGGATCCAGAGGCACCATGCTAATCTGTACCTATCATTCAAGGCAGTGAGAGGTGTTAAAATTGCATAGAATGTAGAATATGCTGAGTTGGAAGGGACCCATAGGGATCATCAATGTCCAGCTCCTGGCCCTACACAGGACCATCCCCAAGAGTCGCACCAAGTGCCTGTGAGTATCATCCAAACACTTCTCGAGCTCTGTCAGGCTTGGTGCCGTGACCACTTCCCTGGGGAGCCTGTTCCAGTGCCCAAACAGCCTCTGGGTTAAGTATAGTGAGATTGCATGGATCATATGTTCAGACTATGAATAGGAAAAAAAATCATGAAACATGACCGCCTGTGAAGACAACATTCCTGCATCTTTTGGAATTGATAACTTTCCTTGGCAGCTGCAAGTTTTTTGACATCCTCTGAAGATACGAGTAGCATTGTCATTAATTTAGCCTTAGAATACTCCATGAGAAATAGCTGGATATGATGCAGAGCTAAGAAAAGTAAGATTATTAAATCTTGCCAAATTAAATAGTTCTTTAATGTGGTAGACATTTTTTTCCATGCATTCTATTTTTGAAGGAATGAATTTTCCCTTGAGAAGATATGTACAAGTACTGCGACCCCAACATATTTCCATACTGAATTTACACACTAAATAAATTTAATTAATTCTACTTCTGTAATAGTAAGAGATTGCTAAAGTTGCTAAAACCAAAGTTTTACCTGGTTTAGTTTGCAAACTTTTTTTCCCAAATGAATTTACTTGAATGATTTTTTCCCCCTCATTTTATTTCTTCTGGTGGTAGTGCTACCCCTGCTGGTTGTTTCAGCTTTGTTGACCGCAAGAACTTTGGATGCAGCTGCCTGATATATTTACTGGTGCCGTGGTGCACTGTCGCTGTTCTGCCGCGAGGTGGCAATGCCACAGCTTGAAGTTTTCCTTTGTACTTCATAAACTAAGTATATTTATTTTTACCTGACGCTTACTTAAAATTTGCAAACATTCCAGGGAAACCACAGAAAATGGACCAAGAAATCATTACACATTACATTTAACCTGCCAAGTGTTCATCTCCTTAGGTTTCTGCACTAGTAAGACATCTATAATAACACTACTGGGAATGGGAACAAAGTCCAGGATTTTAAGTATCTGAATCAGAATCACGACCTCCAAATGGGATCTGACACAGCCAATATGTGAAGTGGGAATATCTTTATATGATGAAGGATGATGCCCTGAAAAGGAATGTATCTAACCACTGCCACTTGGAGAGTTTATGTTCCCCAAAGCAGGGGTCATTTCAGACCCTGCCCTGCTCTGAACATTTCTGTTCAGAGTCCAGGTTGGCTGGGGCAAGGTTGGTGACCCTAGCCAGGGCCAAGCTGACATGCTTTGGGGGGCTTTTGGACATCCTTTCCTGCAGTATGTGCAAATAATCTTTTTGTTGTAGAACGGCTTTGGTAATATAATCCTCAGAAACTCTCTGAAACTGGTAAACGTGGATATGAATGGAGTATCTCAGCTAGAGCACAGAGGTGAACCCATGAGCTGAAAGTGTGTTTACTTTCTATGTGGATCATCTGCTGTCTAGGGAGCAAAAAGGAGCAATCCTTTCTCTTATGTTAAGAAGGCACTGCAGGGGTTTCTCACTGCAAGGGGAGTTCAGGCAACTCCTTTCTATCTACACTGATAAGAACTTGGTTTTAGGTCTAGTACTTCACACTTCAGTGTCTATTAACCTGGTTTGGCCAGTCAAGATACATTTATAGAGGCATTAAGTTCTCACAGTTGTGTATTTGAAGAGAAAAAGTACAAAATATTGGACCCTTTTTTCCTCTGGAGCCCAGTTTCCTTGCCTCCTGGCTTCAATAGTTCACGCAAACAGTTGATTTTTGCTTTCTGAGACAACTGGGGAAGCAGACACCTCAGGGCTGGTGGGGAATGGGATTCAGTGTAAAGGGAAAGACAAGTGTAAATAGAAAGACAAATCTCCTTTAAAAGAAACTTGATAAATATGTGGGAAAGTAATAATCAGTTATAGTTTTCATTAATTGTATATGTGTCAGAGACCTTAGGATTTTTTTTCCTGGATGTTCTATCCCAATGGCTATGGCCCTCCCAAACTCACTAATTTTTTTGGAGTGTAGGGGGATATCTAAGAAAAAGATTATTCCTATTATACATCCTTCAGGAAGACCTTTGAAATTCAGGGTACTTACCACTTCTGTACTTTGAATCAATGAAAAGGTTTTAAATTTGTTTTGTATCATTTGACACATGGCTTAAATGACAAATGTGAATATCATGGGTTGGTTCAGTTCTGCCCGGAAATTTAATCACATGGAGAAGAAAACACTGAGTACCCTTAAACTCTCCTTGAGTACATGTATTAGTAATTGACAGTGTCTAGACAGATGGTGTCTGTAAAGTCAAGTCTGAGAAAAATAAACTTACAGATATTCAGCTGCATTTCCCAGTGATAATAAAGTGGGAAGATTGTAGGGAGCTAACCTTCATGGAAGCTGACAACACACTTGCCAGCAATTTTGTTGTGAACCTGCTCCCCCTTTAATAAAGTGCCTTTTTAAACATTTCACATAAAAACTCACCCAAGTCTGTAGAACTTGAAAGACTATCACAAAATCTGATGACAAGATGAATATTTGTCTGGGTATGTGAAACACAACAAATCAAGTTTTTCTTCTTGAAGGACTTAAATTAGAGTTTCTGAAGAGACAAAAATCATATAATGTGTTGCCAGCATGTCCTTACTGTTCACAGGAATTAAAGTAATAACAAAAGGGTGCACTGTTGATCGTCTCGTGATCACTGAGCTTCAGTGCAGCAGCATTCCTGATCATTTTATCCTAAAATTGCAATTCAGCTTTTCACTGGGCCTTGGAAATGGTTTGCTATGGAGTAGTTGTAACCTAACCAAGTTAAAACTCGGAGGAAAGATTACCATCACTCCAGGTTTACAGCCAAGCCTGAGAGTTACGATTTTCCAAGAAAGGTACCTAAGAGAATAAGCTGCTCTCCTTCAATTTAGTGCTCTTTGCCCTGCTGTTATACTTCAGGACTACCAAAATACAGAGGCATTAGAGTGATGAAAGACTGAAAATGTGGATAAAAGCAGGAATCTGCAAGTTTTTCAGGAGCCCTTGTGTTTCAGAAATGTGCAGAAGATGCCTACTGGTTTGGGCAGCATGGAAATGGCTAAATGCAGAGTGGACTGATGCACAGTGAGACACAAACCACGTCTTTCTACACTACCTGCCCTGGGACAGCCCAAATAATGGGGCTCACTGTCATGTGAGAGTTCTGGGCTGTTCTCGGGAGGATACTGGCTGACCCTTCTTGGCACTGGCTCTCTGTCTTCATCATGAGTTCAATGACAGAGATCCTGGCCAGGCAATTCTAACTGTAGCTGTGCCCAAACCACATGCATTTCATACAGAAGTGAGGTTGGCCTGCACAAAAGTGTGTGTGAGTTTAAGCTTTCTCTCATTTTGTTCTGAGGCTCAGACCTCGGAGACTTAGAACAGTCAAGAGTTAAAAAAACTGAACAAAAGAGAACTCTTACACCTCTGTTATAAATCTGCATTTGTCAACAGGACTAGGAAGGTAGGATGGGATAACACGTGGTAAAGTTACAGTAATCATGGAGACAGAGTATTTTGATGAAAAAGAGACTGCCTTGAATAGTTTATCTGGATAACAGAAACTATCTGCAGGAGCAAATATGCCTAGGTTGCCCTCACCCTGCAGTGAGCCAGCATCAAAGCCTTCCTGATTTAGGACTGCAAGCCTTATTACTACTGCAGGTTGATTTTTATAGAATTATTTAGGTTGGAGAACACCTTGAAGAACATTGAGTCCAACCATTGACCTAGCACTGCCAAGTCCACCACCAAACCATGTCCCTAAGTGACACATGTATATGTTTTTTAAATGCCTTCAGGGAAACTGACTCAACCACTTCCTTGGGCAGTGTGTTGCAATGCTTGATAACCCTTTCTGTGAAGACGTTTTTCCTAATATCAAATTTAAACCTCCCCTGGCAGAGCTTGAGGCCATGTGGCCTCCTTTTGAAAGGAGGTGTAAGAGTGAAACCCCATTACCCGATTGAAATTCAGTTTTCCTCAAAAAATAAAGCCGGCGAGGGGGGGGGGGGCCAGGACAGAAGGGGGCCGGGACGGAGCGGGACCTGTACCAGTCCCGGTGTCCCCGAGGCCGGGGCCGAGCAGCGTTTTTTCTAGCCCCGTCCGTGCACGGCCCCAGGGGCTGTCTTGTGCATTGTAACCCAGATGGCTTCTGTTTTCTGCCCATTGTCTCCCTTCGTGGGCGGGGGTCGTCCCTTTCCTGCACGGGCACAATGGCTCCCCGGGGCCGCCCCCCCACCACCACCCCGGGCCGGGGGAGGGAGGTGGGCAGTGGCTCCTCACCTTCATCCCGGAGCGCAGGCAGCGGCAAACTGCCCTGGACCAGCGTGGCCGAGAATTTTCAGCGCCACGGCTGCAGGCAGACAGCAATGGAGAGCTCGCCCAGGTGTCGTATTGGTGTTGTGACATCTCTTGAGGTACGGCAGCCATGTGAACAAAGATGGTGCCTAACGACTGAACTTGTGACTTCTCCAACGAGAGAACACTGGAAGTGAGGCCGGGCCCGAATAACTGGACGGATGGGAAGCTAGCTGTGACCGGAAAAGAAGGTGACGACATTCAAGCGACGAGGGAGAAGGCTTGAAAAGCGAAAACTCAGCCCCGGCCCGCCCCTTCTTCGGCCGCCGCTGCTGAGAAGAGCATCACCGCTCCGGTGCCCAGTGTCTGCAGTCCCCCAGCGGGATTCCACCTATTCCTCTCAACCTGGGAGCAAGTATTCGGACAAAGGGAGGGGAGGGAGCTGGTTGGTTTTCACCTGTGTTTGTGTTTTCCAGAGAGGCTGAAGGGCCGAAGGTGCTTCCAGAGAGCGAGAAGGGAAAAGACACCCTTTCCTACCCTTTCCCCCTGTCCCTTTTTTAAATAACTCCCTTGTAATAAAAGCCCCTTGCTGGCCATTCTATTCAGTTTTTTTCCGTCACCTTTATTGAACTCACCCCCCCTGAACGCTAAACAGTGTTTAAACCACTACAGGCCATTTGCTCTCATGCTGTCACTTGTTATTTGGGAGAAGAGACCAATCCCCACCTCGCTACAATCTCCTTTTAGGTATTTGCAGAGCAATAAGGTCTCCTTTTCTCCAGGCTCAACAACACCATCTGTCTTAGCCACTTTGTTGCCCTTCTCTGGACACGATCCAGCGCCTCAATGCCTTTCTTGTAGCGAGGGGCCCAAAACTGAACATGGGATTCAAGGTGTGGCCTCACCAGTGCCAAGTACAGAGGGACAATCACTACCCTGGGCCTGCTGGTCACACTATTGCAGATACAGGCCAGGATGCCATTTGCCATCTGGGCACCTGGGCACACTGCTAGCTTGTGTTCAGTTGCTGTCGATCAGCACTCCCAGGTCCTTTTCCATGGGGCAGCTTTCCAACCACTGTTTCCCCAGCCTGTAGTGCTACATGATGATGTTGTGACCCAGGTGCAGCGCCTGGCACCTGCTTTTGTTGAACCTCACACAACTGGTCTCAGTCCATCAATCCAGCCCATCCGGATCCCTCCACAGAACTTTTTGGCCTGTTCCCTAACAAAATGAAGTATTAAGCAGTCATCTAATCAAACCTGACAGTTTCCACCAATAGCTTTTGAACTTGCTGACCGGTTTCCAAATTTGACAGATATACCAAAGATTCAGTTATACCAAGTTCCAACAGGTTTGATTAAAGTAGGTGATAGATGAAAAAGACACTTCTAGTATCTCCATGGAGAGAAAGCTTGCCATATGTAGCCTATTTTCAGCTTTTATATCACACAAGTAATCTTTATAGTACTTTAATAGTTTTTCATACTCTTCCATTATTAGAACCCAAAGTATTTGCAAGGAAGAGAGACAGAGGAAGCCAAGTTCCAGCTTCAAAATTTCTGCCATATAAGTCCATAGTTTTAATCAAGTAGGTAGAAGTTCTGAATGAGCTTTTTAAAGTGAAATTAAACTCTAAGAATAAGTGTAGAAAACCATAAATCCACTCTGCAATGACAGGAGGGAAGGATGAGGCTGTCTGGAATTCAGGACACCATATTTTCAGTATAAAGGAGTGTTCATGTTCGGAGGAGAGTAGCCATATGCTGTCTGAGGGGGTGTAGATGACCAAGAAAAACCCATTGAGAAGGTTAAAGGAATTTACTTAGAAAAACTTTAAGCTTCTTGCTGCATAACAAGCTTTTCTTCTCTTACTGGAATAGGGCTTCCGAGAAACCAACAATTTAAAATACTGAAGCACTCCCTTGGTGCCCAGGAGGGACCTTTTGAGAAAGCATTAGTTTACAAGAACAAATCACATCTTTATCATGGGGTCAGACTAGATTAAAGAACAAAGAATGGCATCCTGGCTGGGAAGCTGAGTGCTGTTTATTGACTCTACTGTTTGGAGAGTCTGCAACCCCACCAAGCAGCCAAAGCCACCACAGCCGAGGAGCAGCTGTCTCCCTCCTGCTCCCAGGGCTGGGAGCTGGCACCGTGGGTGCCGGAACTCACAGCCGTGCTGCAGGAAGGCCACAGACATGTTTGTGAGTGATCTTGTCATGCAAAATATGGTTAAGGAAAATAGTTCCCTCTGGCTGAAGATAAACCTTTCTTCCTTACACGTGTGTAAAGGTGCTAACAGTTATCATGGCAAACCTCTGATCCCCAAAGAAGGGGTCCACAAAGCATTGGGAGGGAACAGAGTTAAACTGTACACAAGTCAGTATCTTTGAAGGAGCATTTTCTACAAGTTTGCTTCCAGTAACCTGCTGTCCTTTCCTCCTTTTGGTCAACAGAACAACCCACCAATAAGAATGGGCAGAAGGAGATTTTTCCCTCTGGTTCAAGCAATGTATGTTCTGGGATTTTTTGTTTTATGGTTTAGTAGTTAATAATAGTTGTTCAGCTAATTTAACAGAGTTTTTGGTGTTACTTGACAAGCTCTAACTTAATAGAAGCACTTGGACAAGGCACTCCCTGAGTAGGAGAGGGAAAGTGACAAAGAGCACTTGCTGCAGACAGCATCCCTCTGCCTGGCTGGGGCTGATGCTTTTCACAGTAGTATCACAGTATCAGCAAGGTTGGAAGAGACCTTAGAGATCAAGTCCAACCCATAATCTAACAGTAACCCATCATCTAAATTATGGCATCAAGTGCCTCATCCAGCCTACTCTTGAACACCTCCGGGGTCGGTGACTCCACCACCTCCCTGGGCAGCCCATTCCAATGGCGGATCACCCTTTCAGTGAAGAAATTCTTCCTAAGATCAAGTCTAAACCTCCCCTGATGGTTTTGCTCACCCATTTGTACAAAGAACAGCTGCGAGTTTTCATTTCTCCGAGAGTGACTCTTGTCTGGGAAGTGGAGCCTCTGGGAAGTTCAGTCCTTCTTGGTGCGGTGATTGAGTGCATTAAAGTACAGTAAGATCAGGGCAGGATTACAGTCTAACCTGAAGTTTTCTCCTGAGTACTTACAGAGATCATCTTTGCTGTGACTTGAGCAGAGGAAATCTGGCTGTCTGGCGAACAGCTTTTCACAACACACAATGTTTAAAGTTGTGCTGGTTTAAAAGTAAACCAGCAGGAAGAATTAACCCAGTTTAGGAGAAGAAAAGCTAAACTGGTTTTAACCCCCCAGGACAGAGTATAACCCAACACCCTGGGACAAGAACAGCACGGTGCTCATCGGCTCCTGGGCTGAGCACTGCGGGGTCCCCCTGGGTGCAAAGCAGAAGGGAAGGAAACCTGTTGCTCAGGATGGTGGTCACAATTCTGTCAAAGGAATGATTCCAGCTTAGTCAAGAGTGGCAGTCATAGTCCTGTTTAAGTTCTGGTCCTCCTCTGGATCTGATGCCAAAGATTATATATGCACAGGTTCAAGTGGGAATGCCTAGTACCTCCCCCATGGTGGGAGTTTCACAATAGGTGGTTTAACTCAGTGAGTCATGGGATATTTTTGGAAATTTTGGTGGTCTAGGCCATTGCAACTCTTGAATATGAGATATCCTATTCATGTTCTGGTTTGATTACTGATTGCATCTATTTTTATTCTGATGCCATCAGACTTCCTTCATTTTTTCTTCTTAAATAATCTGCATCACCTTCCAATCCTCGCCTGCCCACCCTGAATCTCTTCACCAGACATATAAAGCTGATTCCTTGAACAGGATGTATCCCTGCTGAGATCCACCGAAGTGGCCACTTATACATATTTTCTGCAATGAAGTAAAACACTAACTCCTTGACCATAATTATTAAAAAGCCCCAAATGATCTTGAGGGGAAGCAGAGCAAAAGTGTCAGGAGCACCGGACACACAAATTATTAAACATCCCAAAGGCCACAAGGAGAGAAAAGCTTTCTACACTGACTCAGGATGTATCCCCTAAAGCTTCCTCAGCTGGAATTCCTTCTGCCACCAGCTGTTTGATATACTTTTTTTTCTTCTAAAAATATAGAGAATGCATTTAGTACCTTACTTTAGAAAATAGTCCATAGTCTTGCCATTCTGCTAAAGGGCAGAAGATTTGTACAAGGGGTTGAAAAGGAAAATACCTGTCCATGCTCACTCTGACCCTGCAATTCTTTTCACACGTAAAGGCAGACATCCTAGGGAGGTGAAGGCCAGAAGAAACAGGGTATGTTGCCAGGGCTGGAGAGGTGTGGGTCAAATCCCTGTTCTGCCTTCTCATCTCCCCATTGATGTGACTGATACGGAAAGACTTCCCTCTCTCAAATTGATTTCTCATTAAAAAAATTGAGGTGTCCAGCAACTGCCTTGTATTATTGAAATAGTTCTTTATTATTACATATCTAGATTTCACCTTTAAAAGCTGCATAAGTCGAAAAAACCTCAAGCATAAAAGCTATGTTTCTGTAAGATGCAGTCTGGCTAATGTATCATTCTGAGGAACACTTGTAGTTCGCTGATGACTTCAAAAGAGCCCTTATATAGAAAAATGCTTGCTTTGGAGCAAGCACAGAGATTACTCCCAAAGAATCAGCCCTGAGGCCAGTGCTTTCAGAGCTAAGACCTTGGGAAAGTAGTGTAGACCGTCCATGATATGTGCGGATATTTTTGTTAGCTTTAGCAGTAGCTATCAGCTACAGCTATCAGAAGCAACAATAAGGCAGAACAAACCATTTTTGCTGCGTAATTATCCACATCCTGACCTCCTTGCATCTCTGCTGCCTTCCTAATGCTTTGCTGAAGCTGTGCCTTGCAGAAAACTATTTTCTCCAGCACAGGATAAGGTTACAGGGTTACGAGTGGACCCTCTCTTATCAATTGGTGTTTCTTCACGAAGCTACCCTGAATAACCCCAGTGTTCAGTATATTTTCTTAAAACAGAAGATAATGCATCCAGTGCACTTTCATCTCTGATTCTCCCTCTCTACTCTGCTCTCCTGACACTCCACCTGGAGCGCTGTGTTCAGTCTGGGCCCCCCAACAAAAGGAAGACATGGACCTCTTGGAAGACGTCCAGAGGAGGCCACTAAGCTGATCATAAGCTTGTGAAGAAAGCTGAGAGAATTGGGGATGTTCAGCCTGGAGAAGAAGAGGCTCTGGGATGACTGTAGAGCACCTTCCAGGACCTAAAGAGGGGCTCCAAGAAGATTGGAGAGGGATTTTTCACAAGGGCATGTACGGACAGGACAAGGGGGAATGGTCTTAAGCTGAAGGAGGGTAGGTTTACATTAGATATTAGTATGAAATTCTTTAATATAAGGGTGGTTGAGGCACTGGAACAAGTTGCCCAGAGAGGTTGTGGACTCTCCATCCCTGGAGGTGTTCAACACCAGCCTGGATGGGGCTCTGAGCATCCTAGTCTAGGGGAAGTTGTCCCTGCCCATGGCAGGGGTGTTGGAACTAGATGATTTTCCATGTCCCTTCCAACTGAAACCATTCTATGATTCTTATCACTGCTCAGTTGAGCATAATAGAGCTGGCTAAAAGAGTCTTAAAGCAGTGACTCATATGTTTCTTTTCACATATACCAAACAGACTGCAAAAGTAGAGTGAAGGTGAGAGCTAGGATTGGTATCTTTGTATTTTGAGCCAAACAGGTATAAATTTCGTGCTATATTGACTCACTGTGCTGAATGTACCTAAAGTGGAGGAAGTTGCTGCCAGCACAGAAGTCGCTACAAGTACATGGAAAGGTCAAAATGACCCATGCATCTTATAAATCTGGAAACCTTTTCTTTGTTTAACCTTAAAAAAATCATGAAATCTTAGTCCCCTCTTGTTATTAAAAATTAATTAAAAATTAATAACCTGTACCTTCTTCAGCCTGAAATGTGTTTCTTTCAGAAACACACCGGGTACGATGAATGCTGCTTGAACAGGTGCTGGGTGTCCCCTCAAACTGTGGGATAGTCCTGGTTGCACAGGATTATGAGCATGGAAACTGCAAGAAGGCACGGCCCTTCTATGGCAGGTAGCTACTGAGTGGAGCTGTGATTGCAGGAATAGGTTTCATTTTGGAAACCTTTTGATTCAGACTTAAAGGCAAAGAAACAAAAAACCTTCTTGCTTCTCAGGCAGAAAGGTTGGTAGTAATTGTCTTTTAGGGAGGTTTGTGAAATGTAGTAACTGTATGCTACCCGTCTTCAAGGCTTGAAGAAATGACTGATCTGAAGGAAAGAAAATCAGTCATGAGGAAAAAATTGCTAACTGGATTGGGAAAGTGAAGTCATGGAACAGGTTTTGGGATTGGTTATCAAATCACTTTTTCTGGAAGCTTTTAAAAACAGAGGAAGTGGTTGGTGGGTGCAAAGGGAATTGATGGTGCTTCAGTGTGGGAACGATGTCCAAGGAACCTCCCAGCAACACATCTGTATGGTATTATTGCTGAGAGAGAGGTAGTGCTGGCAGCATTACAGCAGAGAGGCAAGAAATTCAGAGGAGAGGCAAGTTGAGACAGATCTCAGTGGGCAGGGTCCATGCCCTGTTCAGTCCTTCACTGGTGTGGCTGGTTTTGCAGTTGCAGAGGAATCTGAGCTATGGGACACACAGCCCCAGGGGCGCCGTCTGTCACTAATCCTGTAGTTTACCTCATGAAGTACAAATGCGGATGGCTCCTATTGATTTCCCTTTTTTCTGTCTTAGAGGTGGACGTTGTTACAAACCTTGATCAAAGTTTCCTTCTAGTTACTGATCTAAAGAATCATTATAAAACACGCAAAGTTTGGAATTAATGGGGGAGTAACTCACTGACTAAATAAAAGTTTGGTGAATTGACCTTCACATACAATTGCACACTGTTACTTTGTGATCTACATTTAGATTTTTTCCACATAAACCAAATCACTAGGCATCCTGTTTCACGAATTGCAATAAACATTTTGAAACCCTCTATAAATACAATTTGTTATTGTCTTGTAAATGTCTCTTAACTATACCCTTCAACAAAGAGTGGTTTCCCTAGTAGCTAATACATTCCGAAGTCTTAAAAAAGGGGAATCTAAAAAAGATAAAAATAAGAAAAGGGGAAAAAAAGGCTGAACCTGTTTGATGAGCACAAGATACATGACAATCTGAGGTACTGTGAAGTTTGAATTGCCATTTGTTTTGTAATATTGCCCTCCCAGACTCATCCAATGAAAAGTTAATTTTGACTTGGATCTCTGGGGCATGATTTGCTCCATAGGCAGGGCAGGGCACAGTTATGACTGCCAGCTGGGCCACTCCTAGAAATGAGGCTCTCTACCTTCTGTGGTTAAAGAAACCAGCCATGAAATGTGGCTCCCTACACAACATTCCTTAACTCTTCCTTGCAGAGGTGGCAGCAGGGATGTGTATCAGTGCATCCCTCTGCAGGGAGTGTAGGTGGCCCCTGAAACCCAGTCCAGAATGCAGCAGAGGCCAGTCCTGCAGGAAAGTCCTGCAGATGTCAATTATGGGAAAAGGTATCTTTGTCAAAGATCTCTGAGCTGGCCACTAAGTTCAGGCAGGAAAATTCATATTTGGCACCCTACTTTTTTAAAGAGACGTAGGGAACTGGTAGCTTCTGCTGAAATACAGCTTATGGTAGTGGTCAGAAAAGGGGGTGATGTAAAGAACAGATGCTGAAGGATTTGTTACAGTCTGCAATGAAAGAAATGAAAATTGGCTGGAAAAATCAGCAGAGCACCTTGAATACATACAGATACGAAACTGGGTCCAACCCTGCAGAGAAGGACTTAGGGATACTGGTGTATTGGACATGGTCTGTCAGTGTGCACATGCAGCCCAGAAGGCCAACCATGTCTTGGACTGCATCAAAAGAAGTGTGGCCAGCAGGTTGAGGGAGGGGATTCTCACATCTACTCTGCTCTTCTGAGATTCCATGTGAGTTCTGCATCCAGCTCTGGGGTCCCCAGCAGAGGAAAGATGGACATGCAGGCCCAGAGAAGAGCCATGAAGTTGATCAAAGAAAGGGCTG
The DNA here is from genome assembly GCA_013399895.1 of Serilophus lunatus. NCBI lineage: Eukaryota > Metazoa > Chordata > Aves > Passeriformes > Eurylaimidae > Serilophus > Serilophus lunatus. Next base: position 90,412 of record VXBA01000626.1, read on the forward strand.
GAGCACTTCTCCCATGAAGCTCAGAAAGCTGGGGTTGTTTATCCCGGAGAAAAGCAGGTTTTGAGGAGATCTCATTGTGGTCTTTCAAACATATGAAAGCATTTTATTAGAAAGATTGAGAAAGACATTTTACCAAGGCCTGCAGTGGTAGGACAAGCAGCAAATGTTTTAAGTTGAAACAGGGTAGGGATAAATTGGACTTGAGTAGGAAATTTTTTTATGAGGGTGGTAAGGCATTGTAACAGGTTGCCCAGAGAAGTTCTGGATGCCCCATCCCTGGAAATGTTCAAGGCCAGGCTAGATGAGGCTTTGAGTAGTCTGGACTAGTAAAGAATGTCCCTGACCATGGCAGGGTGTTTGGACTGGGTGATTTTTGAAGGTCCCATGTATGATGAGTTTGTACAAAATGTGTGCAAGGCTGGTGCAGTGGAGGGACTTAGATCATTGCCTGAAGAAGCTGGAAGAGTGCAGAAGGTTGTACATGACAGTTGTGGTCCTTGAGGTCATCCTTGTGCACCTTCCACAGTCTCACAAGCTTGAAAAAAGTATGTACTGAAGAAGGTTGAAATGCTACTAAACCAGAATGGCAGGCAATATGTAAGAAGAGCTGATACCTTTTATTAGATCAATGAAATATTGGGAGGAAATACAACAGTGAAAAAAACCAAGGAAGCCCCTCCCGGGGCCTGCAAGAGGAGCTAAAGCGGGAACTATTGTGGTAGGTCTTTCACATCCATGTTGCAACAGAGATGGAGAATTGGGCCCATTGCCGAAGGAGGGGTGAGAAAAACATTTAAACCCATTCATCGTAATGGGTACAGGTTAAAAAACATGTCACTGTTGCAGTAGCTGAGATCCACCTGGTGCCCTCCCTTGGCCCTGTCTCCTTCACTTCCCCTCGGAGGCACTGAGGGCTGGTGGTTGGGATGTGCTCCACTTGCCACGGGACAGGAGCCACCCTGAGACACAGGGCAGGGCAGCAGAGGGAGGCAGCTGCTGCTGTAGGTCAGCAGGGATTTCTCCCCACAGGATTCATCTCCCAGAGGACCAGCGTTAGGCCTGAAGGAGTCATGGCCGCCCTTTTTCATGGGCAGAACGTTCTGGGTGCTGAGGTGGGCACAGTGCTGGGGGGAAGGGGTTGTGCAGGGAGCAGCAGGGCCACTGCACAGCCTCTTGGTGCTGGGGATCCCCCCAAGCGATGGGCTTCGGCTCCAAGTCAGCACCTCTAAGGAGCCCCCGTCCTCCCCAGCCCCTGAGTATGGTGGGCGCCCAGAGCAGCTGCTCAGCGTTGGTTCCTGGGAGCTTTTGCTTAAACACCCCCTGAAATTAGCAGGTAGCACACAGGCATCTGGCTTGGAAAGAAGCAAAGGCAATGCTTCTGGCATCCGTATTGTACCTGTCAGAGACTTGGGAAAGCAAGGCATGTGTTAGTAAAACAATGTGCTTATCAACCGTTCTCTATGAGACCCTCACAAATGCACTCAATTAAAACAGGCAACGAAGCCGAGGGTGTAGCAGAGTCTCCTTGTAAGGGGGTGCTGGTGAGTTTTAGGGGCAAACCAAACAGGGCTCCCAGCTCGTGGATCTGGGTTTGTTTCACCAGGTTTTGCCCAAAGCCTGTTTTACACTTAAAGATTTGTTTAGACCTCACATTCACAGCCCTCGGGATCCACTGCCAGCATATACTGAAGAAAGACCTAAAAATGAAATTATGCTAATTCATTTGACACCACAGAATTGTTTTTTCTATGGAGTTTGGAAAAGTTAAATATGATTTTTTAAAACTGATTGTTTTGAACTCATCTTCTCGCTACAATAATATGCTATTTCTAGCTAATAAATTTTCCTATCTTTACTTTTTTTTTTACCCCACAAACAGAAATTTCATTCAGGGAGGGATCAGCACAAGAATTATTCTAGGTCTTTTGTTCTGGGTATTTCACAACTTCTTTAATTGCCTTAATTGTTGGATTATAGTTATGCAAACTTTAATTCCTTTCAGAAGACTCATTCTGTGCTAACATTTCTGATGAGTACTTGCAGGTCTCTTTTCTTTATAACTCTTCTTTTTCACCTCTCTAATTATAGTGATTTTTCTGACTGCCAGAGAGCAAAGCTCCTTTCAGCTGTTCTTCATTAACCATGAGAAGCAATTCCAATAATCTGGTGTAGGACCCAGCCTACCTTTAGCAAAAGGCCCATTGATGCCATAGAGAGAACATCCTATACAGTACTTGCTTTATTTTGGGCTCATACCTTTTTCTAAAGTTCTCCTCTCTAGTCTTTTATGAGCACATTAAAATTGAATCCTTTCAGAATACATTTTTGCAGATTGAGTGACATAGGTTCTGCATGTCAAATCAGATTCTTGAATTAGTTGTATTATAGCCAGTTTTGGCAGAACACGAATATGATGGGTTATTCCCAAGGAAAACCTATTGGAGAGTGATGAAGTGGAAAGCCAGCTGAGGGTAAATGGTATAACTCTGACCATTTTGACCCTGGCAAAACCTAAGAGGAATGAGCAGAGGTGGAGGGTATCTTCACTTTTCTGCTGCACCTTCTCCATGTCAGTTCAGGATGTTAGGACATATATCAGTGTGGAGAAAACATGACCTCTGGCTGTCTCTCCAAGGATGGGACAATGCTTCCTGCACCTGAGGGTATCCTCACAGCCCTTGATGGTCTGCAGGTGGTCTGCTCAGGGGCAGCTGTCCTGCAGGAGAGCATCGCTCTCCCTGATGGACATTAAGTGGATAAAGTGATGCAGACCTGCTACAGAAGTAACTGGGTTTTCTTAAGTAAAGGCTGGGAGACTGGGGGAAGAAGTAAGGACTTCTGAATTTGCCTTGTTAACGACAAGCTTGCTTTGTCAAGATATCATACACTGTATATAATTGGCATATCATATAGGTAATGCTATATATTGTATTCTATACTAAAATCCCTTTTCATGGAAACACAGAAGGGGTAAGATTGGAAGAGACCACAGTGGCCCAACTTCCCTGCTCAAGCAGAGTCATCCTAAAGCACATTACAGAATTGCATCTGGACTATTCTTGAATATCTCCCGTGAGAGAGACTTCACAACGTCTCTGAGTCATGTATTCCAGTGCATGGTCAGTCTCACAGTAAAGAAGTTCTCCCTCATATTCAAGTGCATCAGTTTCTGCTCATTGCCTCTTGTCCTATTGCTTTGCAGCACCGAGCAGAACCTGACTTCAACCTCTTGACACCCTCTCTTCAAATACTTGAATATATGAATGAGGTCCTCTCTCAGTCCTCTTCTCAAGGGTGAACAGGTCTAACTACATTAGCCTGTCCTTGTAAGAGGGATGCTCCAGTCTCCTAATCATCTTTGTTGCTCTCAATTGACTCAGAGAATATAGAGTATGTGTCTGTGTATATGTGTACACACACACATGAATCTTCCTCCTGAGTTCAGTTATTGCCAGAAGCATTTCCCAGTTTTCAGGTGTTTATTTGTTGCAATTTTCTCATGGGGTGCTGCAATCAATGCTATAAATTAATTCCCATAAAATAAATCTAATTAAAACCTGTAAATATTCTTCTTTAATGTCAATACTGGTTAACATAAATAATCCTCGGTTTCTTTACAATATATTTATGGAGCACTGACAAAGAACTTGTAGGAATTTTTTCTAAAGGTCACTCTGGTATTTAAAATAGGAAAGAGCTAGTGCTCTAAAGCTATGTCCATGCTGCTAAATACAATGGGGCTAAGGATTGTCATTGGTAACAAGGACCAAAAAGCATGATCTGTCAGTGTCCACACTACCTCTTGGCTTTGGGCATCCTCTGAAGTGAATTGATGCAAAGGCTGTGTTGCAGCCCACCAAGGGCTGTTTTCCATAGCATCACCTTGAGATTTTTAATTGCCTGTATCATGTAGCATGATGGCATGCAGGGACACAGGTAGGTTCAAAGCCAGCTGTGTACAGTGAATGGACTCAAACCTGATTCAATCTTGTCCAAAATTCTGCCAGGGGATGGTCCCTGGCCCCTGATAAAGCATTTTGCCTATGAGCATGTCTATGAGCATGACTTAACAGTCTACAAATCTACATCAGGGACCACATGAATGGTGACATGACAGAGCCTGCCCTCCAGCCCTGCTTTGTTTACCAGCATAGATGTAATCTCCTGCTGCCACCAGGCCAAAATTGGCTCTCGATAGGGGGTACTGGCAGTGGATGACAGTGCTGAGAAGGTCAGGATATTCAGGACAGCCCTGGTCCTTCTTGGCCTTATGATGGGGAGGCAGAATGTGGACATGTAAAGCCTGCTCCCACCCAGACCCAAAGGCCAGGAAGTCTCCACCATGCCTTGAAACACAGATCTTTGACCCCAAAATTTCATTGACCAATAGCAAGAGTTACCTCAATCTCCTGTATTCTTTTTAATCTTAGAGAAGATTCAGAAAAAGCTGTCTGTGCTTTTTGGATTGATCTTCTTGCTTCTGCTTCTAGTTTTGTTTCTGGACGTGGATGGTCATGAGCTCCTTTGGACTTCAGAAAGTAATTATGGGATGTTAAAGTTAGAAACAACCTTGTAATTAATCATAAGGGAGCAGAATTTGTAGCACAGGCCAAAATTACATGTATGGCGTAATTTAATGCTTTGTATTTAATAGGATTTATTTAGTGTGAGCTCAAGTAGCTAATATATCTCAGATGAAGTGGAATGGGGTAGAGTTCTCTGAAATCACAAAACAAGTGCACTACATTTATATGTAGAAGACACTCCCCATACTAGAACCCCAGCTGAAACCACAAGGTCTTCTGCTGCACGGCTACAGTGTCCCTGCAGTCATTTCCATTCTTCTTACACTTTAGACATGTTTATCAGAACATTAATTTCCTCTGGCTTCCACCAAGAATATTTAGCCTGCACACTAGTGAAGGACTGGAAAACAGGAGATAGTTCAGTGGTTATGGTACTAAACTAGGACTGTAGCTTCCAGAAATAGTGCCCATTATTTAAACACTTCCAGACATTGTTTTCCAGATATGTTACATATAAAGCACAGATGGCATTTTCCATAGACAATCCCTTGGGTACAACCATTTCTTGCTCCAAGATACTCAAGATACTATGCTTATGCATAGTGCCTTGTAGAAGGAGTTTCTGGGTTTCTGAGGATTTGTTGGTTCCTACATACCTGAGGCAAAATGCTTCAAAATCAACAGTTTTTACAAGGAGCCTAAATAAAAAAATATACTGTGCTGTAAAATCATAGTAGTATAGCCTAATTTAGTCTGGAAAGGACCTCTGGAGGTTTGGCTCAACCTCCTCAGGCAGGACTAACTCTAAGTTCACTAGGAGTTTGAGAAAATGTTTCTTGTTACAGTCATTTGACTTTGTCATATTCAATGACTTAATTTTTTTAAGGAAAATAGTTTCTTAATAAGACTTAAAAACCAGTCTTTAACTTGCATAATGTTAGGTCACTTTATACCAACCTGAAAAAATATGAATTGGCCTTCATGTCTCCAGAAGTTGGTAACTGGGTAACCACCATGGCCTCGGCAGGAAAGGAGTCGCAGTGGTCCATTGCAGTTTGGACAGCATTTCCCTGGGGCAAAGACAGTGGGAAACATTTTATATACAACAGCCAACAGAAGAATCCCATGTGATACAATGGTTCATTGGTGGTGGATTGCCTCTTCTGATTTGGGGCTTAGAAATTTCACTGAGAAAAACTATGCAAAAAACTTTCAAACGTAAGAAAAAAATCAATATAAAAAAAGGAATCATTGCCTTTATTCTGCCCATATTATTAAATATGCCAACAATTATTTCTATTACAGCTTTATTACAATTTTATCATTTATTATCATGGTCAGTTTTAGTTGTTTTTCTCTGGTCAACGTTTGCAATGTCATATGTATTCGTGTGTTAACTTTTCTATAGGACATCATTCTGGCCTCAGTTAGTGTATGAGTAATACCTTTCTTCAGCCAAAATGTACAACAGATCCAGAAATCAGTATGTGCTAGCTCTACTGAACAATCATAATTGTTTGGAATGGTCTCGTTAAAAAATGCGTGTGCAGCTCATATTCTGTATTTGCATTGCCTTGCTCCAATGACGTGACTGTGAGGCCTATTTTCCACTCATCATGGTTTATGAGCAACTTCTTTCCTGCAAGACTTGCCTCCTGAGTTACTCCTGGGCCAGTACAATAATGAAGCCAACGCTTGGGTTGGCAGGAACAGCACAGCTGCAAGCTGGCTGCACTGCACAGCTCAGCAGCCTCACTCATGGGCCTGAGAAGAATCCTTTATCATCAGAAAGAGAGATTAAAAATGGACTAAGGGGGGGGGGAAAAAGAGAAAATAAACAAGCAGACAACTATTCCCCACCAGCAAGAAATATAAAATTCGTTGTTTCCCATCAATATAAGGAATGGCAGAAAGAAAGATGGATAATCCAAAGAGTACCCAATATTTTGATTTTCTTTATGTTGTGTTCACTTAGGAACTGCCATATAATGAGCAGCCATGTCTATACTCACGCTGTTGTTTTTGCCTGGCTTTATCGCATATGGCTGGTCTTAGGTAGATCTTCCTTCCATCCAAAGTTGAGCAGTTATTGCCACAAACCACCACCCCAAGGCAGGACTTTTTTAAGATACGAGAGTTGTGGTTATTAGTGTTTCTCATTGCCCAGCTGCTATGGTGCCTCTGAGCATTCTTATCCTCTGAGCTATAGATATGTTTTACATAGGAATCTGGCCATTCTTGAAACCAGTCTGTTTGTCTTACATCCTGTGGAAAGACCAAAACAAGACATGTTTTAGGTTGAGGAAGAGAAGAGCTTGCACCAGAGCCAAGGAGAGCTGATGTTCTGCTGGGTGTCCTCTAGCCTTGATAACTCCAGCACCCCAACAGATGGTGCTGGTCAGGAGCCAGCAGTGGAGGCAAGGCAGAAAAAACATATGAGCCTTGGAACATTAGGAAGGCCTGTCCAGGAGGCTGTTTTCACTCACCCATGGGTCCAACTCGGTGGAGGACCTCCTCCAGAGAGGAAGGAGAGATGCAGAGACTTTTCTTGCAGACACCAGTCACTGCCTGGCTAACTTCTGTTAGCTTTCATGGCAGAGATCCTGCTCTGCCTTTCAGTCTGTTCAAAGCAGTGTTAGGATAAATTGTTTGGCTTAATTTGACTCAACTTGCTGGAAAAAGGGCAAAAACTGGATCAGACTGAGACTGTATCAAATATTTGTAGATCTTTAGTTCTGGACTTTGGTTCATTTTGGCCTAACTGCCATGACAGACTTGCACAGGGATTTTTTTGAAGTCCAAAACAAAGAAACCTGACATCCTGGTCAGGTTTTAATTTGATTGCTAAAGACTGAACAAAACTAAACAAAAAAAAAAAACAACCCAAGGACAACACAATAAAGAAATAAACCCAAAGAAACGATAAAAATAAAACCCAAAAGAAAAAACCCAAAGAACCAAACACACATCACCTCAGTGGGTACAGTCAATACAGTAAAATGCAGTAAGCTGTAAAGCACCTGCTGATGGTTTTGAGGGAAGAGGTCTTGTAAAGGATACAAAAGCTTAGCAGGAATTTCCTTTAAATTGCTAATCCCAGCCACTGAGATCCTCGATAGTAGTAAGAACACAAATTGACTCCCATCAACTCTCATTCTCCCCTGGTAGCCATTGGATAGTGTAGGGAAGGATGTCAAGGAAGCCTCCAGACTGAAATGCAGGTGAAGGGGACCTTGGAGTGAAGGATACAACCTAGAACATGGAGGCTTTTGGCAAACAGCACTGATAGAGTATGGAAGAGGCTGGGATCCAGGAAGAAGACTGGGCTGGGAGGTGAAAGGCAGAGCTGGATGCCGAAGGAGGGCAGCAGGAGGAATCTGGCAGAAATGTGCTGAGTTGAGAGACAGGGAGGTGACATAGGTGTGGAGGGTGTGGGAGCTTTCACTGGAGAGCATGGGTGAAACTTTTGAACAAGAAGACTAGAAAAGGACAGAGAGAGGGGAACATCACTATTCTGCCTCTCAACAAATCTCTGCAAACACAGGTGCTCATGAAGAGGCTGGTGTCTCTCTGTGGGAATACAGCCCATCTGCCTGTAGCCCAATCTTCAGTGAGACTGAGCAGCCAAAGCTGCAAGGCAGCTGTGGGTTCTGTGTTTCCTTCTCATAAGATAACATCCAGGCAAAAAGCAAGTCTTGGACATCTTTATATAAATGCCTAAAGAAGAAAGTAACTTTTTTGCCCCTGCTTTCTCTGCACTTCATCCATCATGGGTTGGAAAAGCAATGCATCTGCAGCATTGTTCTTGCATCAACAGTTCTTTCAATAATACTTTGGGGGGGAAATCCTCAGAAATGTCAATATTTTCTATCTTTTTAGCAAAACACTGCCCTGTACCTCGAGGTGACAAAGAGGATGAAGGCAATGAGGCATAGATGACTAAGAAAGCATTTAAGATCAGTGGAAAAGTGACTGGTCAGAACTAAATAAAATTCTAAGACACAGACACATACCTGGGGAAGTTTGATGTCATTGATATCCCAACTTGTCATTTCTCCATGTCGGGAAGCAGAGTCCTTCTGCTCCATAACAGCATCATCTGTACCTTTCAGCATTTTAGAATTCCTTCCCAAAACTAGCAAAAAAATCTCTTCTGGCTGCTTTTGAAGTTGCCTGGCTGTCAGCACTCTCAAGCAGTTTACAACCAGGAAGCTGTTTCCTGAAGCTAAATGATAGAGAGGCTGCTCGTTAAAGATAAAAATCAGTGTTCTTCTGCCAGAAAAACTTGTTCCATGAAAAGTTTTGCAAGCCAGCAAGGCAGCGGAAAATATAGCTTAGAGGTAGCCTGTGATGTTAGAGACATCATTTGCAGCAAGAAAATCATGCCTGTGTCATCTGCTTTGCTTTGCTCGTTCTCCTGTCATACCAAGTTTATAGTCATATAATTCTGCTCACAGGCTCTTTGTACATATGATCTAACTCTGGCTTAGTATTTCCAGAGCCATACTGAGTGAACAGCTTAACAGCTGTTTAGGGGTCTTTGAGTCACTGCTTACTCATTAGGTATTTCATGTGCTGCATGGGACAAAAGTGAGCAACAAGAGGAGTCTTCTTCACTTCAGATGAAGTAGTGCTCAACCATTTAAAATATTGCTGATACCTCTGAGAGCTTACCAATTGTATGAGAGAAGTGTGAGGGAAGTGTAGAAAAGGAGGTTGGGCGGCATGCATTTTCTTATCTTAACATCAGACTGAAGGTATGTTTGTTAAAACCAACAGGTTTTGCCTGAAATCTTGTAAACCATGTGACTGCCCTATTCTGAATTTCACTACCAGCCAAGATTAACAACCTATTAATAACCTATTTTGCTTGTTTTATCTGGGGTAGAGTTAATTTTCTTCGCAGTGGCTAGTATGGGGGCTGTGTTTTTGATTTGTGGTGAACACAGGGTTAATAATATAGTGATATTTTTGGTTTTGATCCTCAGGGATCCCACACATGAAAAATTTTGTTCCTTTTGATAAGGAGAATAAAGATGAATCAGTTTTCTCTTCCTGGAAGCTGGGAAAGCTTCAGCATTTTCCAGAACTATAGTTCCGCCATTTAAGAATTCATTAAAGACTACTGAGTAGTGAGAGAAGTAAAATCTACTTGATATGATTCTACTTCATAGACTTTATTAAGCATAATTAATTTTATTGTTATTTCTATCTCTGTGTATGCATGGCCTTTGGAAAAGGATTTAGCCATCATGTCCTTAGTTTACCTATTTATAAAATACCTGTGATCTTGATTTCTCATGTTATATTATCATCCCTAAAGGAAGAATTTGTGGATATTTGCAGAGCACTTGAGACACTTGGCTGTATGGAGCTCTGGCAGTATGGTCAGAGCCCCACTGCCCCACATCGTGGCTCAAACTATGGCAGTGGGGGGAAAGAAGCAAAACATCCTCCATGGAAAAAGAGCCCCACAGAGGGGTGCCTAGTAGTCAGCCTCAGTGCACTCAGCAATCTGAACTGAGGCCAGTTCTTGGAGGGCAACTAACAGGTTCAAATGAGATGTACACCAGAGGAGAAGGGAACTAAATCACTAAAAAATCACTAAAAAATATAAACATAAGTAACACATATCAGGTCTTCATGTATTTTCATATTGTGCTATAGTAGCAATGGAGATAGTAAAGTCAGGACAAACAAAATATAAGCTGCATTAGAAAACTAACTGAATTTGCTAAACAAATGGCCCTTGACTACTGTGTGCTCTAAAATATGAAATGATTTCTTACACAATCCAAAATTATAGTCTCGTCATCCTTAACATTACTTTTCAAAATGAGATGGCTTGGAAATTGATTTTTAATTTTCTTCATTAGAGAAAATGGAGTATTTCTTCTTTATATTATATTGATAGGCATAAAACAATAATTAAACATCACCTTAAAGATTAATGGAAGACAAATAATTTCATAATAATACATACGAAGAAAAGGAAGTTAGAGAGACTCGTACATATTTAGCTACTTGCAGGCAAAGGCTGAAATAATAGCAAAAATTTTGTGCACTAATTGCAGGATGATGTGGCATATCAAATTTATGATTGTTATTTGTGTATCTTATATATGTATATATGTATAGCAGCTTTATAACTTGTCCGATCTGAAATATATTTTTCTTCATTTTTTCTCTTGTCTCCTCTCTCCATTGAGCTCTCCTATCCCTTCCCTCTATTTAGCCCTCCTGCCCCCCCAGTTCTCCCCTCCTAATAATTCCTGTTTGAAGGGTACTCTTTAAAGTATTTATTTCTGTTATTGTAATGGGTTTAATATTGGGGTTTTTCGGAAGGGGGCGGGGGGAGGTGTTTGTTTGTCTGTTTTAATTTAAAACCTTTTTGTTTTCCCAAGAAGGAAAGAGAGCCAAGGATGGCAAGTCCCCCGTACCTGGCGCTGTGTGGAGCTGAGCTCATTCCCATGGCCTGGAGTTTTCACCAGGCCGTGCAGGGTAGTCTGGCCCGCTTGGGGGGACAGCGGGGTCCTGTACCCGACACTGTGTGTAACCGAGCGGCACAGGGTTCACCTCCCATGCCATGCAGGGTGGCGCAGCAGAGTCGTGGTGAGGCGACTGGTCTCAGCTCTGGGTGGCAGTGCCGGACCCTCTTACATGGGTGAGCCTGTCCCAGGGGTGGGAGAGCGGAGCCCCAGCCCCACGCACCCACTGCTCCTTGCTGAGCTTGGCGGGCACTTGAGCGCAGAGCCCCAGCCCGCACATCCGCTGCTTCTTGCTGAGCTTGGCGGCTGCTCGAGCACGGAACTGCTGAGCCCAGCGCTGGCAGGGCGGCAGCTGCCACTCCTGCAGGACTCCCGCACTGGTGGTGCGGTGGCAGCAGGCACGCAGTGACAGCAGCCCCTCCCGTGGCAGGCTGGGGTGGGTGGCACCTATGGCAGCCACTCCAGCTGGCCTATGGATGGCACTGCCAGCCCATGGCCCCTGCTGGAGGTCCCTGCGGGTGGTGAGTGCCCCATGGGCAGTGCTGCTGGCACCCCCAGGTGCCCACCATGCAGCATTTTGGTGGGAAATGCCATATTGGTCATGCAGTGAAATCTTGTTGAGGGGTGGCACCCCCATGCCACTGTTCAATAGGAAGGTGGCACACCTGGGAATGCTGCCCTGAGAAAATATGAGATTGCACAGCCCATAAAAGCCGGAGAAACAGAAGTCCTGCCTCTTTTGGCTTCCTTCTGAGCTGAGAGAAGCACGGCTCCCCTCCTCCTGGTTTTCCAACCATGCAATGTCATCGTGGCTCACTTTCCCTCATCTCCCTCAACACGGGCAGCAGCGTGGTGTCACTGTAGCTCGGGCAATGCTGGTGGAGGAGCCACATGTTTACAGGAGTTGTAGTATCTTCCCCCTTTGCGTTCCCCCCGGGGTTCCTTTTCACTGTCCCTCTTTTCCAGAGACTCCTAGACCGGGATCGGCATCATCCATGAGGCAGCCTTCCCTCCTTCCCTTGCTCCTCTAGCCTACCAGCTAGTTTGGAGGAGCAGTTTGTTATTTTCTTTTTTTTTCCCCTGAGAACATTGTCAGGTTGTTGTCTTTGTAATTTGGTTAGTGCCTTGGCGGGGTTCCATTGTTTATAGAGCCCCCAGGTAATAAAACTGTTTGCTGTTGTTCCCTATTAAGTCTCTCGTAACTCTGCTCCCCCTAGCGTCCAAACCAGGTCAGTTATAGAACTGCTCTCAATCAACTCATTGAAGTAACCGAGGCAGTTCCACAAACACAAGGTGTCAGACAAAGAGAACCAAGCCTTTGGAGTACATAAAGAGTACAATGAGGAGCCATACAATCAACTATGGTATTACCAGTTCACAGACCATCATTGGTCTTTCATTTGTAATACTATGCCAAAAGACCAATCTTTCCAAGCAAAATAAAGGGCTCAAGGCATAGGAAATCCATAGAAGTTGGGATTGTTCACTCTAAAGAAGCAAGGACACTATAAAAATGACCTAAAATGCAGAAGAGTGTAGAGGAAGCAGAGAGTGTTTATCATTTAACTGCTCAAAAGCCCAGGAGCAGAGTGAAAAAAAATCAGTAAATTAAAAAACTGTATTAAAAACTATATTAAAAAACTATATTAAAAAGCTATATTAAAATATAGTGATTTTTCAATCTAAAATATAATACATTTAGAAAGAAATACTAAGCTTTGTATTTTATGACTTTTGAAAAAATTTAACCAGCAGTGATTAAGAAGATTTCTTCTATTTTCCTTGGAAGTACTTGGGGTTGACCATTTAGGAAAAGGATTATAAATTTTTAAAATAAATGTATATTATCAATTTGCATGAGCCCACAGGTTAAATTAATTCAATATAATCTTATTTGGAAGAACAGTCTGGCAGACCATAACCACAGATGTCAGGAGTTCTTCAGCAGCCATCTACCACAAGAGATCAAGGACTGGAAAAAGCCCTGGAGCTGTAAAAAGCCTCTTACATTCAGATTCCCACTCTGGAGAGGACTTTGTAAACTCTGCACAACTTCATTCGGAGAAAGCAGCTGTCACTGCAGGGATTGCCCACTGCTGTCTGGCTGCTCAACTAGGCTGAAAGACAGTGGCTGGCACCAGGAATGCATGGATGTTGCCTGTCACAGAGCAATTAGGCTCTTTCCTTGTAATTTTTGCCACCACATGAAGAAAGTGCTTTTGTCAGTGCTCCTATCCATCTTCCTTTTGTTCTTTGGTGTCATCTTTCATCAATGAGAACATTTAGTTCATTTCAGATGCAGTCAGTGGACCTTGATGTGGGCTGAGTTACCTGTCCCACCAACAGTCTATGTTACACTGCCTTCCATGGCTGCCTTTCTGCTTTTCCTAAACTGCATGGTTTTCCCTTACACAGAAAGTTTCTCCCTGCTGATTGGAGCTCTCCTATCTGTGGCGGTTTAATCCACCTTTTAGCGTTCAGGGGGCAGGTTCAATGAAAGTGACAGAAAATTGAATAGAATTTTTCAGCAGGTGAACAATTTATTACAAGGGATTTGAAATAGAGAGGTAGGGGTAACCCACAGGAGACCTCAGAATTACATTGAGGGACCCCCAACATGCAAGGAAAAAAACCACACAAAAACGAAAAAAAAAAAACAACAAAAAAAAAATAAAGGGAACTGTTCCTTTCAGCCAGATGACTAGTTGAAAGAAACAGGGAGGAAGGGTAGGAAAGGGTGTCTCCTTCTTTTCCCTCTCTCCGAAGGACTTCGGGCCCTCCAAGCTCTCTGAAAAACACAAACAGAGGTAAAAACCAACTCCCTCCCTTCCCCTTTCCGAAGGATACTTGCTAGCAAGCTGGAAACTGCTCTCGTGTTGAGAGAAATGGGTGGAATCCCGCCGTGGGGGAGCATGCAGGTGCTGGACACCGGGGCTCTGATCCTTCTCCTC